>JBCNJP010000009.1:60077641-60122221 GCA_039602395.1 Deinandra increscens subsp. villosa | reverse complement strand
ACACTACTACAAAAATGGCCTTTCCCGACTGCTTTTTGCGCGTCAAGAAAGGGCCCAGATGACGCGCAAAAGCGTCAAGGAAGGCGGGGTCAAGAGATCCTCTTGACGCGCAAAATGCGCGTCATCCCATTTATCGACGCGCAAACGATGACGACTACGCGCAAAAAAGCGTCATAAATTTATGTCATAAAATAGGGTTAGGAAGCCCCCGTCATAAATCTTCTTATGACACGCTTTTTTGCGCGTCATGGTTTTTAAAAAAAAATTTTAAAAAAATATTTGTTTGTAAAATCACTAATTTCCCCATTAATAACAATTAACCTCATAATACAAAATAAAGTACACTTGTAGTAAAATTATACATTTCATATATAGAGCAAACAGTACAAAGTTAACATTAATTTACAATTGGATCCGGTAGGTCAAATAACTGATAATAACAAATCTAACACTATCATTTTCCTTAGCATTCTTACAACATATATGTCCCTCCACAAGCATTCTTCTCATTAGCCCTTCCAACTTTAACTTCTCATACCCAAAATCTGTTAAGCACAATGAAATTTAACAAAAAACACCAACCTAAATAGTCATTTACCAAATGGACATTCACAAGTAACAGGGTAAAAAAGCTTCACAGAACTCACCATCCTTGACCCAATTGTGGCAACGGGAATTCGCATCCTTTTCCACGTGTAAATGGGTACAAAAGTTTCATAGAACTCACCATCCTTGACCAAATGGTGGCAATGGAGATTCGCAGCCTTTTCCATGCAAAAATGGCCTTTCTTGACGCTTTTTGCGCGTCAAGAAAGGGCCCAAATGACGCGCAAAAAAGCGTCAAGGAAGGCAGGGTCAAGAATCCTCTTGACGCGCAAAATGCGCGTCATCCCATTTATGACGCGCAAACGATGACACGCAAAAAAGCGTCATAAATTTATGTCATAAAATAAGCGTCAAGGAAGCCCCCGTCATAAATCTTCTTATGACACGCTTTTTTGCGCGTCATGGTTTTTAAAAAAAAATAAAAAAATAATATTTGTTTGTAAAATCACTAATTTCCCCATTAATAACAATTAACCTCATAATACAAAATAAAGTACACTTGTAGTAAAATTATACATTTCATATATAGAGCAAACATTACAAAGTTAACATTAATTTACAATTGGATCCGGTAGGCGAACAACCTATAATAACAAATCTAACACTATCATTTTCCTTAGCATTCTTACAACATATATGTCCCTCTACAAGCATTCTTAGCATCAGCCCTTCCAACTTTAACTTCTCATACCCAGCATCAGCCCGTCCATAAACAATGAATACCTATTTCAACAAACCATAAACAATCAATAGCAATGATTGTCCATAAAAACTGACTAGCACAACCTATTTATCATTTAGCAGACACTATCTATATGACAAATAAATATAAAAATAAAAGAAGCAGCAACAGCAAACTGAATCAACTTACAGCTAGGTCAAGCTCAGCAAACAAAATCTGAAGCAGCAGCAGGTCTCATCTTTAATAAAAGTGGCATCTTCTGCATATAAATCTTGAGATACTACTATTTTTAATTAACACGTATAACTGGGAAATACTTACACACCGCCGGTGGTATAGTCACGATGTGTGTCACTATTTTGTGCACAATGAGGGCACTTATAAAAAAATTTACTATTTTTAATAAACACGTATAACTAGGAACTTTTAGTAACCTGCCCAGCCCCTACCCAGCCCCTGAATAAATACACAACAGCCATTCGGATTTAAACAAAAAAAAACCCAACCTTCTAATCCATCTGGGCAAAGGGATACTTATCTACACAAACAATGCCGTCACTGTTGTACTTCTAATCCATCTGAGCAAAGGGATACTAATCTGCACAACCATAGCATAGATAAACATCCAGATAATCATATGAAAACAACAGGGGTTAATCATAACTAGGAGTTCTTAAATATGGGCTGGGAGGAAAAACCCATAAACAATATTAAGTTATTTCATGATCAGGTAGCATGTAGAAGTAGAAATCAGTGAAAATTTTGATAAAAAGAACACAAACACATGAGTTTAATTTGCATTTTGTTTAAACAATGATGTTTAAAATTATGATCAAGAAAGAAGATGCATCTTACCATTTTTGGGCAGTTGTTTCACAACCGCTGTTTACAGAAATAGAAACTGAGTTGCTAACTCTTGAAGCTGCAGAAATAGAAACTAATCAAAATCCATAAACAAGATGCTACAAAAGGCCTATTTATAGTTAAATAAGTTCACTAAGCTACATACTCAAAAACCAAACATACCCTTAAATAAATATAATTATGTGACCTACACACTTCTGAAAGATATTATTGAAAGAAAAAAAGAGGTGAAAATGTTTTACCTTCTTTAAGTGTTGCTTTTTATCTTCATTTAAAGCTAAAACAGTATTAGCAAGGCTAGCTAGTGTATCATTGCTTATGCTTTTAGATTGCACATTAGTTGCATCATTTAAGCTTGGATGAACTTCAGTCACTGTGCTGTCTAAATCGATCCCAAGAACAGCACAAAGATCATGTACACTGCTAACCAATTCCAAAACCTTATGCAATCTATCAATCTGCTAAATAAAACAATATATCAACACTAGTCTTTTCTTTAATTAAGGGCAAACCTGGTCCTAATGTATGACATAAACTGGTTAAGAAAACAGGAACTTCCAATGCAGCACGAAGGCATTATTGAACTTACATTTTTAAAACTTGTTGCATCTTATACATAGTGTTCATCATTGATAAAAAGCTCGTATAATCTCCGCAAGGCAAGTATATCCGCCTGTAGGATCTCTTATCCATCATATCATCAGCTTCAACTAATTATGTTCATATCCATCAGTTAACAGATTGAAGTTATTAAGACCACATCCATTTTGATCATAAATTCATAATCATTCAAAAGTCAGGATAACATACAAAACTATAATGTGATTGTCAAACATGAATTAAAATCGTTTTTCTACCGTCCTGAATCCAATGTCCATAATCAAACCAACAAACAATTGAATATATTTGATGGATACAATGAACAAATATATTGCCTGTTTTAACATAGATCTGCTAGAAAACTAACATGAACATCATTGTAGGTCCAGCGGTTGAACAATCAAACATTGTTGTGAGACTTTTCGTCATCAGCAAGGGGTGGTAGGACCTCCATACTAACAGAAAATGGAATTTAGAACAAATTTGACACATAAAAAACAAACGTATAAGAAAAGTGCAATTATGATTAAAGAGCAGATTTGCTAACCTTGGATTATGATTTGGAAGGGGATTAGGCGGTAACGCTGCTGATTGTGTAGCTAACAATCGTTATTATTCTTCTAATTCTGCAAGTGAGAAATTTTAGAAGCCTTGAACCCTAACTTTGAAGGGTTGAACTTAATGGATTACTGCCGATTCAAAATTTGATTTCGAGGGTCGAGAGCGATGAGTAGAGAAGAGCAAAACGATTTTGCTAACCTTGGATTACTCGTGATTGCTCCTTGCCAATTCATTCTTCAAGGGATATATCCTCACTCAATCAACGAAAAGCATGAAACAGAGTGTAAATCTTTATGTATACCTTGAATTAAGAAGCAGCAAAGAAGGAAGAGTTGAGGCGAATTGAGAGATGCTAAAACCCTAGGATCGTTGAACGTTCATTCGATAAATGAATGATGAATAATTTCATAAAACGATTAGGAGAGAAGGGGAGTACCTCGAGGGTGAATGGAAACCCTAGCCGTATTTGTACCTTGAGCCGGCCCCATACCTTGAGTGTTGTGGTTGAAACCCTAGCCCATCGAATTGAAATCCTTGTGGAGTGATAGAGCGGAGATGGAACTGAGATGAGAATCGATTCATGTGGCAGTGATGACGACGAGAGGGAGCAGCGGTGGTACTGGCGTTGTGAGAGGGAATTAAGGCAAAAATATTAGCGGGTATGGATTTTTTGAGCGGGCAGATGGGTTCAAGTTTTTAGGAATAAAATATTAGCGGGAAAACAAAAAAAAATATAAAACGACAGTATGAAGATGACGCGCGTCTAATGTGTCCTCCGTGTTTTTTAATTTATGACAGAAATTTATGACGCGCAAAATTGCGCGTCATCTACTCTTAAAATTTTATAATTTATGATAGATTTTTAATGACACGCGTTTTTGCGCGTCATTAAATAGCGCGCGTCATCGTTCGCGCGTCAAGAAAGGCCCTGTTTCTAGTAGTGTTTGAAAATGTTGAGCTTGATCACAGACTTCCTCAGCTCAACATACCCTCAAATGGAAGAAGCCATGAATTTCCTATGTTCATTGATAGAAGAATCAACAGAGATCATCCAGCGGGAAATATTATTGGAGAAGCTTCAACTCCAGTGCTGACCAGAAGTAGATCTGCAAATGCAAATATCTGTTTGCATGTTGCATTTTTGTCTCAAGAAGTACCCAAGAAGGTAGCAGATGCCTTAGAAGACAACAGCTGGGTAGAGGCAATGCAAGAAGAACTATTTCAGATAAACAAGCAAAAGGTTTGGGAATTGGTGGATCTGCCTGATGGAGCAGAACCAATTGGAACAAAATGGGTGTTCAGAAACAAGAAAGATGACAGGGGAATTGTTATCAAGAATAAAGCAAGACTGGTTGTACAAGGCTATGTACAGGAAGAAGGCATTGATTATGATGAAGTCTTTGCACCAGTAGCCAGGTTGGAAGCAATCAGAATCTTCCTAGCCTATGCTGCATTTAAAGACTTCCAAGTATATCAAATGGATGTGAAAAGTGCTTTTCTGTATGGCCTACTGGAACAAGAAGTTTATGTCAATCAACCTCCTGGTTTTGAAGACCCTCACCATCCGAACAAGGTATGCAAGCTAATCAAAGCTTTGTATGGTCTCAAACAAGCCCCTAGAACCTGGTATGAAACTCTTTCTAATTACCTTCTAGTGAATGGCTACAAGAGAGGAGCAATTGACAAAACTCTTTTTGTTAAAACTGTTGATAAAGACATGCTAATGGTACAAATTTATGTTGATGATATTATTTTTGGTTCATCTAACACTTTGTTGTGCAAGGAGTTTGAAACTTTGATGCAGTCAAAATTTGAAATGAGCTCCATGGGAGAACTAACCTTCTTCCTAGGGCTTCAAGTAAAGCAAACTGCAGATGGAATCTTTCTGAATCAATCAAAGTACATCCAAGACACGCTGAAGAGATTCGACATGTTATCATGCTCAAGTGCCAAGACTCCAATCTCCACTTCCCACAAGTTAACTAATGACTTAAGTGGAAAACCAGTGGATGTGCACATGTATAGAGCAATGATAGGCTCTCTGATGTATCTCACAGCTAGTAGACCTGACATCATGTTCAGTGTTTGCTTATGTGCTAGATATCAATCTTCTCCAAAAGAGTCACACATGCTCGCTGTTAAGAGAATTTTCAAGTACCTAAAGGGGCAACCCAAACTGGGTTTGTGGTATCCCAAGACCTCTGACTTCTCTTTCAAAGCATACACAGACAGCGATTATGGAGGATGTGATATAGATAAGAAATCAACATCAGGAGGATGTCAATTTCTAGGAGAAAGGCTTGTCTCTTGGCAATGCAAGAAGCAAACATGTGTTTCTACTTCAACTGCAGAGGCTGAGTACATTGCTGCCTCAAGTTGTTGCAGCCAAGTACTTTGGATCCAAAATCAGATGCTTGATTATGGGATCACATTCATGGAAACTCCTATTCTTGCAGATAACAACAGTGCCATTTCCATCGTCAACAATCCAGTAAAGCACTCCAAGACCAAACACATTGACATAAGGTATCACTTTATTAGAGATTGTGCTGAAAAGAATTTAATCAAATTATTTAAAGTTCACACTGATCATCAACTGGCAGATTTGTTTACAAAAGCTTTCGATGAGGCAAGATTTTTCTACCTCATCACAGCCATTGGGATGATGAACTTTGAATAAAAATTTTCACAAATTTAATAAAAGAAAAAGATATGCTCAAGAGTCCGTCTCTTGATACAAAAAGAAAAAGAAAAAGAAAATCTCTTGTGTTGATTGAAGATTATTTCAGTTCATAGTCAGTAACTGCTGTTAATACTATGAAAAATCAACACAAATTTTCAAAATTTATGTGTTTTGGATTTTCCGGTTCAAGTTCAGGTTCGACCTGAAAGAATAACTTTTGAAATTCACCGGGTGAACTTCAACCGGAAAAATGCTTTAAATTTGACGTGGAAACTTGTTTTTGAAAACAATTCTTCCAAGCGGAAAACTTGTCCGCTTGAAGTTCAAACGGAAGAAATTTGGTTTTTAAAATAAAGGAGAAAATGGGTTCCGCCTGAACTTCTGGGTCAACAAAGTCAAGGAATCATTTAATTACCCGGAATGCACAATTTTCTAAGCGGATATTCATTTATTTTACCCATTGAATTTTTAACTGTTCAATTCCGAGGTTTCAGTAAATTAATTTTTGGATAAGGGCATGCTTTAACCAGTTGTACTGTATAACCCCTAAAGCACCTGTCCCATCCGTCAATGAACCGTCGATTTACAACCTCTCTCCTCCACGTCATCTCCGAAAAGGTAAAAAGCCCTAAATTTACCGTCATTTTCCCCATTTCTCGCAACACAACTCAGAAATTACTCCCAAAACCCTCTCAAACCATCTCCGATTAACTCCCACAAAACCGTCGACATTCTCAAATTCCGTCAACAATGGCTCCGAAGGGAAAGGCCAGTGGCAAGAAGCCAGTTGGTGACTCAAAATTTCCGGTAGAACACAACCTGATGGCATATCTTGAACCACCATCCAAGACTGATATCTACAATGGAATGATCGAGTTCATCAAAAGCTCTCACCTCCATCATGCGCTTACTGTCGAAGCCGAAATCTTTGAAGAGGTGATGGAAGACTTTTGGGTTCACGCTAGGGTTACCGACGAGGCTAGCGGAAGTGGTAAAATTGTGTCAACTGTCCAAGGGAAGGAAGTTGAAATTGATGAAGCAAAGGTTCGAAAGCTGTTGAATCTGAGGGATGAAGATGGTTACGGAGAGATAGATCAGAAAAGATATCTCCGCCTATTCAGAAACATTGGTTATGGTGGCTCCCTGCACAGCAAAACTATTAAGAAGGGACAGTTATGATACAAATGGAGATTTCTTGCACACATACTTCTGGTGTGTTTATCTCCAAAGAAGGGAGGTTTTGATGAGCTCTCTGGTGAGCAAGCCTCTGCCTTCTACGCTGTGGTCAAGGGTGAGAACTTTAATTTTTCCAAACAAATTTTTCAAGCCCTAAAATCAAATGTTCATTCTGAATATGTATACTTGTATCCCAGATTTTGGACATATATTCTCAAAGAAGAGTATCCCCATATAGTATGGCTTGGTACAATTTTGCACCAAAAACTTCTGAATGAGAAAACATTTTCAAATCTTACTTTAAACAAATCTCCATTTCTTGGAAGGGATACTGACCACCCCTTACCAATTCCAAGGCAATTTCCTGATGAACCTGCTACAGTAGAGGTTCAACCGGAAATTGTAGGAGTGACTGAGCTCCCTGCTCAAGATGACAGAGCTGTAGACCTAACAGTTTCTAATCCCACATCTGTCCCAGCTTCCTCTTCACTAATAGTTTTTCAAACCAAAAAGAGGAAAGCTTCCACAAACACTTCCACTGCCACTTCCTCATCAAACTCACCTCCTGTCATTTTCAAGAGAAAGAGAAAAGTGGTTACTAGGTCTCCCCCACCTAGCACCACCAACCAGCCTGAAGCTTCAAACCCCGTTCAAGGCAAAAAAGCCTAAACGGAAACTGGTAAATTTGGGATTATCTCTTAGGGATGAACCTTCTGTTGAGGGGGAGTCATTAGAAGCAGATGTAGCTTCCCCATCTGAAAATCTTTCACCCCTACAACCCCTGTCACCTAGGAGTGACAGTGCTCTCAATCTTGGCTTAAATGAAGGTGTTATTAACTCACCTGCCATATTACATGAGAACATCCTAATAAGCCAGGACACTGTAGCACTGCAACCCCACTCCTCACAGGAGGTGAATCTCAGTGGTTCTGAAGAGATTCATGCAGAAAGGGCTGCTGCTGCCCAAGTATCCCAACTGGAGCTTGGTGTCAGTGTAAGGACCAAGATTTGTGGCTTGTGTATTAAATGATTATTTGGCGGACTATTTTGAAGGCCTATGTGTCAGAATAGGTGAAAAATAGTTAGGTTATCATTATATTAAGTCACTGGGCTTGTTTAGATACGTTTGGGCTTAGTTTAATTGAGTTTAGATGAGTTTTTATGGGCCTTAATGGTCAAATACGGGAATTATGAGGAGATTAGGGTTTCTAGGTTAGCTTGTTCTCCAAGCTCAACCTTACCTATAAATAGAACCCTCTCCTTTCATGTTAGGGTTGTTGAAAACAAAGGAAAAGGTGTGTAATTCGTAATTCTCCTTTAGAGTTACGAATCTTGGTGCTTTTCAAGGATTAATCAAGTGTTCTTCATTAATTCGGTTTGTGTTTATTAAATTCGTTTTTCTTGTTTTATCTTTTATAATCTCGAATCACTTATTGATTACGGATTCCGCACGTAATCATTAGGTTTGGTACCACGTGAGGGATAGATTGGATCCTTACAATTGGTATCAGAGCCAAGAAACACGTGTTTCGCGGCTCTCGTGGTACTAGATTCGAGATTTCATAAACTAACGGACGGTATTTCTGTGTTTTTTGTGGTTTTCGTTTGGTTTTCTGTCGTGTTTTGCAGGTAATCAAGTATTCGACGGCTGCTACCTGCGTCTCAGGTGGTTTTCGAGTTGTTCAGGGGGTTTTCGTGTAAGTTCAGGAGGTTTTCTAGGGCTTCCAGACCCTTTTCGGTCCAAGTTCCTGGTTTTCTGCCGAGAAAAAGGGTGCTCGTTGACTGATTCTTCAGTCAGCGTTCAAAGTGCCTGGTTTTCGATCCATTCTGTGGGTTTTCGAGTTGGTTTTCGGCTCATTCTTCGGGTTTTCAAGCCTGAGTTTCGAGCCATTACCTTTTCGATCCGCAGCTCAATCGAAAACACTCGTTTTCGAGTCACCGATAGCTTTTCGGTCGGGTATTCTGCCTGATCGAAAACCTCATTTCGGTCGACTCCTGTGGTTTTCGGCTGGTCATCGATTTCGGTCTTGACCGAAAATCATTTGTCTGATCGAATACCTGTTGTTTACAGGTTTTCGACCCTGGTTTTCGTCATCCATTTCGATCCACCTGATCGAAAACTTGCTGTCTCTTGGCCGAAAACCTAGTTCTCTTGATCGAAATCTACTATGGCTTTCGATATGGCATCCCTCTCATCAGCTACCTTGGAGATGGACACTCAAATTGGTACTTCAACTCGTCCACCCCGTTTAACCTCAGGAAAAGACTTTATGAGCTGGAAGTATAGGTTCGTTAACTATGCTAACTACCATGATCCAAAGATCATGCGTTCTATTGAAGCCGGTGATTTCATTCCAATGACTGAACCTGCTGCTAACCAACCAGCTGCACCAAAAACCAAAGATCAATGGCTGGACGGTGATTGGGATAAAGTGGAAAGGGATAGAAAGGCCCTTGCTGCCCTCACTATGGCTTTATCCCCAGAGGTAGCTGAAGCTTTTAAGGAATTCAAATCTGCTAAGACTTTATGGGATTCACTTGTTGAAGCCTATGAAGGTAACACTGAAATGAAGGAGTCAAGGAAAGAAAACCTGAGGGAACAGTTTAATGATTTCAACTACGTGCATGGGGAGAACATTGAAACACAGCTTCAAAGATTTGTGAAGATTGTGACGGCTATGAAAGAAGCTGAGGTAACCTACACTCAGAAGGAAGTAAACAAGAAGTTGATCCACTCCCTCCCACCTAACTGGGATAGCACAATTGAAGTTATAGAAGGGATTCATGACCTGAATACAGCAACTCTTAGCTCCCTCATGGCAACTATTAGGGCATATGAAGAGAAGAAGGTGAAAAGGGCAAGAAAGTTGGGTATTGGAGCTGCTCAAAGCAAGGTGAATCAAGCATTCATTTCTCAGCCAAGTGCTCCAACTTCTCAAAATGCTGAGGCACATTCAAGCCCACTAGCATTCGTTTCTCAAGCTGCTAGTGGAGCCTCTGCATCTACTGGAGCAAATATGATTTCACTTGATGCAAACTCCTTAGTCAAAGACTCCAGTTTTGCCTTAGGTGTTGGGATTATGAGCTGCTACCAAGCACTTGTGGCTGGTTCTTTACTCCCAGACGACTTAACTCATGAAGATGTGAACCAGGTGCACCCGGATGATATAGAAAAGATGGACATATCATATCAAATGGGAATGGGTGCTTTGAGGGCCAAGCAATACATGGCTAGAAAAGGAATGAAAGATTGGAATGATGGCAAAGGAGTCAAGCTCACATTCAACAAATCAAATTTGAGGTGCTACAACTGCAGTGAGTATGGGCATTATGCTAGAGAGTGTCCCAAACCAAGAATTGAAAGGGATACTAAGACTGATGATAAGCAGAAACAGAAAAGGGATGCTGCTGTAGATGATAAGGCTTTAGTTGTTCAAAGCACTCCTGGTGGATATGATTGGTCTACTCAGATTGAAGACCTAAGTTTGAGTCATGCTTACATTGCACAGCTTGCAGAGGAAGAGGCAGAGAAGGAGGCAATGAAGAAGGAACATCATGCATTCATGGTCAACATCACTCTAGGTTCAGGAGCAAACTCAAAAGAGGTAAGTAGTTGCTCAAACTCTCACTGTGTTGATATATACAATTGCATGAAAGATTTTGAGACTAAATTTATGAATGCAAATCTTTATCATTCTCGAACTCAACTAGAATTAAATAATTTTAAAGATAAAGCAAAAACATGGAAAGAAAAATATGAGGCTGCCAAAGTTGATGTGTCTAACCTAGAAAGAAAACTTAGTGACTCCCAGACATATCTAAGAATAGCTAATGAAAAGGTTGAGGAACAATCCAAAGAACTAGAAAGCCTTAGAACTCAACTTGCTTCCACTAGCCAGACCTTAGAAAAAACCAATTTGACAAATAAGAAAATGTTGGATGCAAGCCTCAAATTTTATAACTCAGACACTAGAATAAAGCACATAAAAAACAATGGGGGTCTGGGTTATGGGGTAACTTATGATGATGAACCTGAACCTAAAGATGCTTCATCTCTTCACACGGTTCCCACGCCTCCTATGCACAAGATGATCTCTGATCCAGAGATGAAAGAAGGAATTAGAGATGGGTTGAAAGAAATTGATAGGAGATTAGCTGAGTGCCCAATTAAGATCTCATACCCCTCTACTAACTCAGATACTAACTCTTCTACTCCTTGTGCAGATATAGGTAGCATTAATGGAAGTGAAAAGGCTGAAACTTCAAGTCTAAAGAGTCAAGAGTCTTTTGAAAACTTTGATTGGAATAAATGTGGTTTTTCTATTAATGATTCTAAACTTGGTTTTGCTGAATCTGACAGTTTTGATAAGCTTTCGTTGAACAGTAATTTTAGTTTTGGTAGTGGTGATAAGACTGAGTCTAAACCCTTGAGAAAGGTTAGGATTTTGAGAAGGGGTAAAGGACCACAGGTTGCTGGTCCCGAACCCACTTTGTCTATTGTGACTGATGATTCATCTAATGCTTCTGTGTGTTCTGATGTGCATGATAATGTGAATGTTTTTGATAATGCTAGTAATGTGCAGAACGTGCAAAATGGGCAGAATGTGCAGGAGGCTGGACCACGAGCTGATTTTATCCCATATCCTGAGGTAAATTCAGTTTATGACCAGTTTGTGCCAGTACAGCGGGAGTATGTGCTGACAACTAGGCCAAATGGCAAAGTTGTGTGGGTACATAAAAACAATAAACCATCTTGGATATCCACAGGGAAGAGATATTCCCAGGCTCCCGCGTACCCAAAGAAGCAGTCTTGCCATGTGTGTGGGAATCCTGGACACGTAGCAAGAAATTGCTTATACAGGCCATATGAACCCTACTACCCTAAAACTCATTTGAAAAACAATCAAGGGCAATCATATGGTGGCACAAATAGCAAACCTGACCCCAGAAAGGTAAGTTCTAAGCCAAAGGTACCTACATACCCAAAGGTACCTAAAGTGACCAAAGAGTCTGCACCTTCACACCCTAAGGTGCAGAGACATGTACCTTCACAACCAAAGGTACACAAGGTGACCAAAAAGCCTGCACCTTCAATCCCTAAGGTGCAGAAGTCTGTACCCCTGCAACCAAAGGTACAGAAAGTTGACCAAAAGCCTAAGTCACCTCAACAACCAACCAAAACTGATTTCAAAAATCCTAAATTGAATAATTCTGTTAACAAATCAGTTTCTGTTTTAAAACCCACTTGGGTTCCCAAACATGGTGGTCTCTTAGAAAATAATCAAGAGAAGTGGAATGTGCAGAAGGTGGTAAACGAGTGTTTTCAGCCTAAAGGGGTGTATAAAAAACATTCCAAACAGTTTGATGAAGTTAAAAGTAAAAATGCTAATGTTTATCAAATTCCACCTAAAAGGGTTCAAGCTAAAGGGAAAGAGAACCACCAACCCACAAAGCCCACACCAATGCCCAACAAAAGCAAGAAACCCAAAACAAAGGTTCCCACACCCTCAATCCCTGATTTTACAAAGGGAATGTGCCTCAAAGAAGTGACCTTTATTGATTCATCAGGTCTACCCAGAACCACAATGGCCTGGGTTCCAATGGCAAACTAATCTCTCATTGTGTGCAGGAACAGTCATGGAGGATATTCATTAACATTTATGTTTGTGATAGTGATTGTTCCAGGCACATAAAGGAGGCATCTCTCCATTACATGGCATGCAAAATCTTAATAGTAAGGATGTTCTCCTTGTGAGAGGTAAAAATGTTTTATATCAGCAAGGTACTGTCTGGATTGATTGTTTCTTGACTAGATGTTTGTGAGATACGGTTCTGCATAAAACAAAACCCTATTCTGAAAATTTTTCAAAAGTAAAACTTTGAAAGTTAGCTTGGCCAATTTTGTCTTATAGTGTGTTTATTAAAGTAAAAAATAAAAATAAAAATAAAAAAAAATAAAAAAATAAAAAAATGTGTGTGTTATTATTAAAAATCAAAAAGCAAGGGGAAGAATAGAAAAGATGAAAATGTTGACCCCTCAAAAATATTAATAGAAAAGATGAAAATGTTGACCCCTCAAAAATATTGCGCTTTTCAATTTTTAATCATTGTTTGTGAAGGTGGGAAATGAAATAAATTTCCAGGCGTTTGGTGGCTGACACGTGTAAGGTGGATGCGAAAAGCAACGTCTCTTGGTTGATGTGCTCGGTAGGCTCAGCTGCAATTGATAAAAATGTATGTCTAGTCACTACACTTGAAGATAACGTATGATGCCTGATAGGAAGCAGACACTTAGGTTAGTACTGTTTTCATTTGACTGTTTGTTAGGAGTCCTGAGACACACGCCCGAGTACTGGGTACTGATGCTATGCTCAAAAATCCCATCCCCTCTGCTTTGCGTGAGCAATGACCTGGGGATGTTGTACGTGAGTCAGGCCTCCTTTGTTCGGCGATGGCTGAGACCTGGAGACTCCCTGATCCACGTACCTCTTAGATCACATTGTATAATATATTAAAACCAAAAAGATGCCAAAGCGCACAAATCAAAAGAGACCCTCAAGTGTCCAAAACCCTGAAAGCCTTGTCACTGATGAGAGCGTTAATAAAAATGTCTCAAAAATTCAGTTGACATTGTATATTATTCCCAAAAATCCCCGTGATCTATTCTTTCTTTTCTCAATCCTGTCTGGAGCATGGTGTTAGGCTTAGGAAAGGTGTCGTGAAAAATGTCATGGGAAATCTGATAAACTTGATGAAACGTACAAAATATACCTAGGACGTATGTGTGTGGATTTAAGGGTACTCATAGATAATTGAACCCAAAAAGATAAATAAAGTGACAGTCTGCTTGAGTAAGAGAAAGCGGCATGAGTTTAAAGTGGACATCTATACCGGCAATCACCAGAGCGTGTGAAGTAGCTGAAACTGAAAAGGGTTCCTCAGTCCCAAAGTCATGGTATCATCCCTAATTTACCTTCTCATGTGTGAATTATTAAATAGTTGTTTTATCTTAATTTGTCTGGAGTGAGTGTTTTAATTTTCTTTCTTGAGTTTATGATTTGGCCAGGTTGATTTGACAAGTTTTAAATAAGTTTTTATGGGTTTGTGCAAGAACTTATGCCCCCTCTCAAAAGTGACCCCTTTTTTAGGGGGAGAAGGAGAGTAATTGTGAGATATGCAGTATCTCAGGGGGAGATATGTAATGTCTCAGGGGGAGTGAGAAGTGTCCTAGGGTTCAGGGGAAGTATTTAAAGGAAACCCGTAATCAATGTTAGGGTTTATGTTAAATAATGATATGTCTCCTGCTAATCCGATAACCAGTTATCATGTATCTGGTTAGTGTTTGTTCCTTGTTGTGCTTAACAGGTTAAGTGAAAAAAAAACAACTCATGGAAAAGAAAAGTCAAGGACACAGGTCAAGCAAGAATTTTGCTGCTGCTGAGCAAGTTGAATAACCAGCCGGAAAAGGACTTACCCTGTGCTTAGGGGAAGTTTGTTGGTTGTTCAAATGAAGCTTCCAAAGATTCAAAAGACTCCGGTTAAGTGTTTAGGGGAAGCTACATTAAGAATGTCAAGAATGCCAAGATAGGGGTTTTTAAATTTTTTTACCCCTGAAGACAAGCAATTCAAGTCAGTTACCGATGATCCAGCGAGAACCTAAGTTTCTTTCAAAGAAGAAGCACGTTTATGAGAATCCTCCTCTCATTACTTGTTCAATTCAAGAAGTTCAAGCTGTTGCTGATAAAGAGAAAAGCCATTGACAATTCCCGTTGCTGCCCAATGAAGATTATTCAAAGAATCTTCATCAACCCAAGCTCAAGCCAAGGAGAAGACTGAAAATGGAAGACATTTAATATCACAAGCCAAGGGGAAGATTGTAAGGACCAAGATTTGTGGCTTGTGTATTAAATGATTATTTGGCGGACTATTTTGAAGGCCTATGTGTCAGAATAGGTGAAAAATAGTTAGGTTATCATTATATTAAGTCACTGGGCTTGTTTAGATACGTTTGGGCTTAGTTTAATTGAGTTTAGATGGGTTTTTATGGGCCTTAATGGTCAAATACGGGAATTATGAGGAGATTAGGGTTTCTAGGTTAGCTTGTTCTCCAAGCTCAACCTTACCTATAAATAGAACCCTCTCCTTTCATGTTAGGGTTGTTGAAAACAAAGGAAAAGGTGTGTAATTCGTAATTCTCCTTTAGAGTTACGAATCTTGGTGCTTTTCAAGGATTAATCAAGTGTTCTTCATTAATTCGGTTTGTGTTTATTAAATTCGTTTTTCTTGTTTTATCTTTTATAATCTCGAATTACTTATTGATTACAGATTCCGCACGTAATCATTAGGTTTGGTACCACGTGAGGGATAGATTGGATCCTTACAGTCAGCAGTAACATCAATAAGACCCAATCTGCGGCAATCTTCTCTGAATCAGCACCCGGAAGTCCTTCATTGGAACCAAGGGTTGCTGAAACAGCAGAAGAGAATCCCAGGTGCCAAGAAGCCATGGGTACCAATGCTGATAAATCTAGGATTGATAGTTTGGTTATTTCCAAGGATACTAGCAAAAAGCCAGTTGAGGATAGTCTTACACTACCTGAATTGACGAAACTGTACCTTTCTCTGCAAGCACAGGTTGAAGCTCTCAACTCAACTGTTGCCAAATTGGTTCAAGCTGATCCTACTCCAACTGAAGCAGGTCCTTCAAACCCTACCAGAGATGCTGAAGAAGTTATTGCAACTGATGAAGCTGATACTATCAAATTGGGGGAGAAGTTACTGTCAAAACATGTTATCACTGAAATCGAAGAAGTAGAAAGGATACCGGCTGAAGTAAGAGCCACAGCTTGCCAAAAGATTGGTATAGAGCCTTTTTCTGTTGAAGAGAGTTGGGTGAATATGAAGTGCAGTCAACTGATTGCTATTTCTCCTTTTGAGGACCCCAACCTCACCGAGCTTGTTCAGTCGTCCATGCTGATTGCTGGTGCTCTCCCTGAGCACATCAACATGATCACAACACTTCTGACAGATGTTATTTTTCCGGATGAAAGAACCAGTGATCATGTTGTAGGTAACATTGCCTCCACCAGCAAGGCAGCAGTTGATATGGAAGAAAGTACTGCAACTGCAGCAGTTGGTACTATGACTGAAGGAGAAGGAGAGAGTTTGATTGGTGAAGATGAAGGAAATGAGGTACTGGAGATAACTGATAAAGAACCTGAAGTCACCCAACCTCAGGTGGTGACTGATGGTCAATTACTAGTTCAAGCGGAAGTTCAACCGGAAGTTCAACCGGTAGTTCCAGGTGAAGGAGATCTGAATGTTCAACCGGAACAACAAATTCCAACCCAGGTGGATGTTCAAGGTCCTAGCTCCTCAATATTTGGGACTGTTGAAACACCTGTGGTTCAACCGAAAGAGCAGAGAAATGAAGAAGCTGAGGATGTGGCTAGATCACTGATAGCCTTAAGGAGTTCAGAGACAGTTCAAACTGAGGAATCTGTTCAAGCTGATATAGCTAGAACCCGTCAACAGGTAACTCAAACTCCTGAAGCTGAGGCTATAGTGAAAATGGTTGAAGATGCCAGAAGGGTTGCTGAGGATGGGAGAATAGCCAGAGAGCTCCAAGAAGAATTTGATCTATACATGCAAAACAATGTGTTTGAAAACCTTCTTGAAGAAGCAAAGACCAGGTCTTTCAACTGGAGGTTAAAGGATTATGATTTGGATACAATGTCTGAAGCTAATAGGCAGAGGTTAATTGCTATTGCCTCTCAATTGCCTACCAAGCTGGTAAAGAATGATGAAAATTACCATCTGTTGAAAAAGATTAAGAGGGCTCTTGTGATTAGAAATTTGAAGAAAGAGGAAGAGCTAGCTCAGATGCAGGTTAAAGGACTTTGCAGCTTGTTTGACAAAGTATTTTATGAGCTAAAAGGAGAAATTGCTGCTATCAATTCTAACCTGGTGATGCCTTCACCATCAGAGCTGGTCTCAGGTACTATAACTGCTAATGTTAAACCTGAAATTGATGATATTGCAGATATACCACCTCCACCTTCATTTATCTACAATCCAAACCCAATGCCTACAACAACTTCATCCATTCTACAGTCTCTTCCCATCATACCTTACAAACCTCCACATATCCCCAAGAAGCTTGCTGCTAAACTTGCCAATCCTAAGTTTAGATTAGACAACTTCACACCCATCACTCCCTTCAAGAAGAAGCCTCCACCAACTATGGACTTCTCTGACATCTTTCCACCTACTCCACCATCAAGCCCAACTCCTGAAACCAATGAACCACCTCCAAAAACCATCCTACCTCCACTCACCATAAGAGAACCTTCTTCCACCACCACCAAACCTACTGAAACCCAACCAGGTCCCTCTTCATCCTCTGCCAAAGGCAAAAGGCCTATTATGCAAGAATCTGCTGGTAATTCTGATGAAGAGAAGGAAATTAAGAAGAAGAGGTTGATGCATGCCAGAAATAAAAGAGATCAGAGCAAGAGAAGGAAAGGGCCACCCAGAAAGAGCAAAATTATTGGATGGACAGCAAATGAAGATACCTTTGACTTCACTTTCCAACTGGCAAACGGCACAACTCAGGTGATTAATGCTCACAAGGCCACTTCACTTCTCACTGCACTACAAATGGGAGACATCATTTTGAAACTTAGAGAAATTCTAAGTCCTTCTAGAGCTGAGCACCTATTGAGGCTTCACATAGAGCCACGAGTGATAGAATGTGGAGTGCTCGGCAGAAGAGGTGAAGATGATGAATCAGCTGGAGAAGAAGAAGAGCCTACCAGTGAGATTAAATTCATCATTTGGGAAGAAGATGAGAAGCTGTACTACGTACACAGAGCCGATGGCACTTTCACTCCCCATGAATCTATTTCAGTTCAATCTGAATGGAGTGAAAATGATTGGAAGTCTTTTGAGTTTGTGAAGGTAACCAAAACAAACACCAGAGAGCTTTCTCAAAATCTTGATGCCAGCATCGGATCTTCTGACAAGTAGGTTGTGGAGAAGAAAATTTTTGGGTACAAGTCAGTTTTGAAGATAAACATTAAAGACAATGAATAATTTGACAGCATCAGCTTAGGGGGAGATTGTAAGGAAAAATAGAGCTTGGAATATTTCCGGCTGAAATGCCAATTTTACTAGTTCCGGCTGAAGTTGAAGTTGAAGCGGAATTCATACTTCAAGCGGAACAGGCAGTTCAAGCGGAAAGAAGCAGTTTTGTAACTTAGCGAATATTCCGGGTGAACTCGATTATCCACCAGATAAAGAGTTCAACCTGACTTGTCCTGAGAAGTCCTTTCAGAAGTCCAATCCTGCAAAAGCTTCTCGTATGCTTCTAAATCTGATTCAAGCCGCTCTCCTAAAGTAGATTGTTGCTGCCAACACGCAAGTCATTCCGATTGTCGATGTTTATTCTTTTGGTAGTTTGTATTTGACTTTTATGTTTACGGTCTAGATTAGATCGCATGAGATCAATGGCTGTCATTGATCTCATCAGCACTATATATAGCATGTTATCTCTTAGTTTACACATCACGGTCATCACTTGTAATAGTGTAGCTTTGAGTTAATGCAAATAGTGCCGAATATTCGATATTTCGTTGTCTTTACTATTCTGCAAATCAAGCACTTACATTATACAAGAGCTTAATATCGCTTAAGTAAAGTGAAATATAACTTTAATTCCGCAGGGTTATATTTGCAAGGAAAGGGCTTAGTTTTAGTTTATTCATAACTAATAACGATCCTACAATAAGTTTGTGAAGATTATGAATTGTTCTCAACATGCAGTGATGTTCGTGGATGTCTTTACAAGTTTTCGGGTAACGACTGATGAAGTGAACCATTATCATATATTCCGGTTCCAGTTGGATGGTTGTGCTTGAAACTAGGGGGAACTTTGTTGGTTGTGGAGATTGTACAAGATTCGAACTGTTTCCTGCATGCCTGAAGTTCTGTCCAAGGGGAGTTTGCTGAAGTTCAAGATTTCAAGATGTAGCAGACTGACTGATGACGATTGCTGGAAAATGAAGACCTACATTCGATAGTAATGTCTAAGGGGAATTTGTTAGAGCATGTTCCGGGTGTGGTCATTACTCTGCGAATTGCGAAATTATATAGATTATAAATTGTAGCTAGGTTGCCAACGTACCATGTGGCGTACCGGTTGGTACGCTGCTGCGTACCTAATGGTACGTTGGATAGTATGGTACGCTGGGCAGGTCACCTATAAATAGGTGAAGCTTAGTCTTGCAATTTAGATTTCTGGTCATTTGTCTTTGTGTTGAAAGGAGAGGTCTGTCCAACCTCTCCCGTGCTTA
Organism: Deinandra increscens subsp. villosa; assembly: GCA_039602395.1. Classification (NCBI taxonomy): domain Eukaryota; kingdom Viridiplantae; phylum Streptophyta; class Magnoliopsida; order Asterales; family Asteraceae; genus Deinandra; species Deinandra increscens. Next base: position 60,102,696 of record JBCNJP010000009.1, on the reverse strand, counting down.
ATAGATGTATACTCCTTCAGTGTAACCATTCGACATGTTTAATGACTAGAATTCTCCGTCTCTATCTTTGTTATGATCTGGAAATGATCCGTATCGTGTTTTAACAATATGGTAATCTAGTAGCCATATCTCTTTAAAACCCCATAGTAAGGTTTTTGTCCATTGGTTAATACCTTTTTAGAGTTTGTGCATGTCAGTTCCCTCTACACCAACCCCACTGGTCTGGTAAACCCTACCGTCTCGAGATCTTGTATGAAATGCATAGACATTGATGTCATATACTTCATATTTCATCACGCTTCTGTGTGGACCATGTGAAATCCATCTCACGGTCTCTGATAGTTTTTGGGGACTCCACAATATCCTTTTCAACCTGAAATTCATAGTTCATCGGGAGAGTTCATTAAGAAGGTTATAGTTCTTCAAAAAAGAAAATAAAGTTGTTCTGGACAAGTCAGGTAAATTATTCCGGAAAGTTTCAGTATCCGGATTTTAAAAAAAGAAGCAAATAGTTTCAGTTCATCAGTAAGGTTATAGTTCATCCGGATACCAGGTAGAGTTGTTCCGGACAACTCAGGTAAGTTGTTCTGGAAAGTTACATTTCATCTATAATTAAAACAATAAGAAAACAGTTTGAGTTCACCAGGAAGGTTATAGTTCATCCGGATAGAAAATAGAGTTGTTTCGGACAACTCAAGTAAGTTGTTCCGGAAAGTTACAGTTCATCCGAAATTAAAACAATAAGCAAATTTAGCTGACCTTGTTGCATAACCATTTACCAAATGTTGTGCTATGCTTCTTCGTTAGGTCATTTAGTCTACTACCAGGATGTTCCTTCTCAAAAAATTTCATGTGTTCTCTGCAAGTACATGAATTGTAAGTTATCAATTATAAACACATCAAAAAAGGTTAATAATCTAAATTACTTACTCGATATAAGGTTCAATATCAGGCGTATTTAGCAGCATGAATAAAAGTGCCTTCGCTAAGAGCTTTGCAGAGACTTCAACTGATCTACCAGCTGACCCAGGACTTCCATCCGCACTACTATGCTTATTTGATGGAACACCAATAGTTGTGATGTTTTTTTGGTGTTCGCTAAAAAACTCAATCGTTTCTTCTACAATGTTATCCTTAGCAATGCACCCTTCTGGATAAGTTTTGTTTCTCACGTGGCCCTTAATAACCTTCATACACCTTTTAAATTAATACATTCATCGAAAGCATATTGACCCACATAATTTTACCTCCCTGGTAAGGTGCACCGTTAAGTGAAGCATAACATCAAAAAATAATGGCGGGAAATATTTCTCAAGCAGGCATAGTGTCACACAAAGATCTGCTTGTAACTTATCAAGTTCTTCGACGTTGATCTCTTTTTTCTGCATATTGAGTAGGAAAAAAAACAAAGCCTAATAATAGCATATCTTGTCGGTTCAGGCATGATTGACCGAATTGCAACCGGCAGAAACTGTTGCATCAGCATATGTTAATCATGTGACTTGAGCCCCACAAGTTTCTTGTTCTTTAGACTAACCAAACTAGAAAATTTAGAACAATAGCCTTGTGGAACCTTCAAGTTATATAACGTGTCACAAAACTTTTCCTTTTCATCTTTTTGTAACGTGTAACACACTGCAGGAAGTACTGTGTTGTTCTTGTTCTGTTTAGGCTGCAACTCTGGTCTTAACTGCAAAAAGTTCAGATCCTTTCTAGCATTCAGTCCATCCTTTGTTTTTGCAGAAAGGTTGATCAGAGTTCCAACAAGACTCTCAGCCACATTCTTTTCAATATGCTTGAAATCAATGCAATGTTTGACACTATTATGCCTCTAATATCTAAGTCTTCGAAAACATATATTGAATTTCTTCCAATATTGTGGCTTCTCTTTGTTGTTTCTTTTTCTCTTATCAATCGTCCCCCTTTTTCCGATTGAGGTCACTGGGATTTCTGAATCAGTACACCTTAATCCGTTTCCCCATTTATTCCTGATTATATGGCGTACTTCATTGTATATATGTTCCCCGGTCATAGGATCTGCAGTAGCTTCCAACTCTTGTTTACCATCGAAGGCCTCTATTTGCTTTCGGAAGGCATGCGTAGGTGGTAGATATCTTCCGTGACCAGCATAACACTACTTGGCTGGGAAAGGAAGCCTATTACATTTAGTTTGTTTCCAACATACCACAAAACCATTGAAACTACTATACGAACAACCACAAAATGTACCAAGTGCAGGGTAATCATTAATCGTCCATAAAATAACTACACGCATAGTAAACCATTCTTGAACATACGCATCATATGTTTCCACACCTGCCTCAAATAACAGCTCTAAGTCATCAATCAATGGTTCCAAAAATAAATCAAAATCGTTTCCAGGCGCTCCCGATATTAATAACGAAAGCATGATGAACTTTCTTTTCATACACAACAATGGTGAAAGGTTGTAAATGACAGATAGAACCGGCTACACACTGTGATTTCTGTTGCCTATATTCATGTCAACCCCATCAGTTGAAATGCCAAGACAAATACTTCTAGGATCCTTAGCGATTTTGGGATATCTGTCATCTATGGCTTTCCATGCTGGTGAATCGGATGGGTGGCGTAACACAACGGGTATTTTGTAACTGGTGGCATGCCATCTTTGATCTTCCGCAGTGGTTCTCACTTGAAACAGTCGTTTCAACCTTGGAATGATGGGGAAATATCACATTACCTTTGCAGGAGTATTGTCGTATAGTTTCTTAGTCCTCTCATCCACCTTCCACCTGGACTCACCATAAGTTGGACATACAGTTAGGTCCTTGTTCTCCTTCCTGTAAAGAATACAATTAGTGATACACGAATGTATCTTGGTGTACCCTGACCCCATTGACTTCATAATCTTTTTGGCCTCATATGTATTTTTCACAATTTCATTACCTTCAGGTAGCATCTCTTTCAGCAAAACTAAACATTCATTAAAAAACTTATCTGATCCTCCATGCTTAGTCTTCAAGTTGATTAGTTGAACCAAGGTAGATAACTTTGTGAAGGTAGGACATCCTTCATACAGGGTCTTTTCAGCATCCATGAGTAGTTCTTGAAACTTATCATGTTCCTCAGTGAAATTTTCTTCAGTAGCTCTGACCATTTCTATTGTTTCTGGTGCATCAAATGGAATCCCGAAATCGAAAAATGACTCCGTGTGAAGATCCTCTCACGCGGGCTCATGTTTTTCTCCATGTTTAGTCCACCTTGTATAAGTCAGATCGAATCCCTTAGAGTACAAATGCATTTCTACATCGTCAATAGGATAAGAGTAATGGTTTACACAATTACCACAGGGACGTGGAATTTCCTTCTCCTTCAAATTGGTAATTACAAACTCTAAGAATGAAGAAACTCCATTGGAATATTATTTCGTGCTTCTATCGGTTGGCATCCAATACTTATCCATGTTTGTGTTATCTAATAGATACACAAACAAATTTAGAGAAAAACCCTAGAAGGTTAGAAAGAACGGATAAGTTATCGGAGAAGTAGGACGGAGTGATAATTCGGTCGATTAATTAGCGATGGAAAAATGGGGAGCGTGTAATTGGAGAAATTGAGTGTGTGATTTGGAATTGTTAAATGAATTCACTCAATAACCCGCCGGTTTTAGAATTTGTGGGCCCAGTTGTAACACCCCAAAATTTTATGACTAAAACTATATACGTGTGCTATTTTGTTAAGTAGCTGAAATATATATATATATATATATATATATATATATATATATATATATATATATATATATATACAAGAAACGTCACGATTCACATACGAATATTCGACACGACATTCGAGAAAACGTCAACAGTCGAATTAATAGAATATGGTAGATAACGAAAAATAAAGATCGTGGGCGCAAACGGATTTTAAATCCGAGTTATAACGAAGCGGGAAAACGCAAAATAACGATTTAGGCCCGGTTTGTAATAAATCGTATTTAAGCACGAACATCACTAAAACAACACCGAAGCGAAAATAGAATATCAGGTACTGTTAAATACTTGATTTATAATTATTATAAAATATATTTGCAATGTTCGGCACGAAAAACGGTGAAATCAGTAACCGTTGCTGTTACGCGATAATAACCGAAATCAATTCGGTTAGCCGTTCGAGATTATTATAACTCCTCGGCAAAGTATAAATAATTATTATAATAATAGTTAAGAATTTCAGTCGAGAAGATATATTCGGTTTATGAACCGGTTACGAAATATTAAAATATTTAACGTGTTAGATCACGGGTATAATACATACTTATTTATAATATACCATATTAAAAGAAAATATCCATTTCATTTTTTGTTGCCTACTCTTTGAAATAAATTGTTGTCAAAACTTCATATGATTCATCAATTGAAAAGCTTACTCATCTATGTACGTGTTTAAATTTTAACTGATTGGTGGCACCATTTAAAGTGTATAAATACTTGCATACATGCACAACACAAATCACAAATAAAATGTGAAACCAGTACACGACAAATACAAAAAAGAAAGAAAGAGAGAGAAGAAAGAAAGCTGCGCAACAGCAGTCCCTCTCGTCCCTTCCTTCCTCGTCTTCTCCAACCGGCGACCGACGACCTTTTGCCGGTGATCTCTCACAACGGCGACCCACGGCGGCCAGCTAAACCCCGCCACTATCCGTCTCCACCGATCGAGGCGGCGACCTCCCTGCCCGTCACCATGTTGGCGACTCTCTGCTGGGTATTTTACCGGTGACCTCACCGACGCTTCTTCCGTTTGAAACACAGCAGCCAAGGCGACCTTTCTCAGCCCTCCTTCCGACGACCCGCAACAACCTCGGCAGCCCGGCGACCTGCAACCTAGTCCCTCCGTCTTAATTTTCCGGCGACGTAGCTCCGACGAACCGAAGCTCGTCAGTAGCATAACCCGGCGACCACCCTCTCTCCGACCGCTATATGGTGGCGGTAACATGCAACGGGAAATAATGGTGGTGGCGGTCGTTGGTGGTAGTCGAGGATGGCGGCATTCGTGGTAATAGAAGGTGGTGGTTGCAAACCGGGTTTAGAACCCGGTAAACCCGCTAAAACCGTCCTCTCTTTCGGTTAAGATTTGGTGACGCTCGGTTAACAACAGGTGATGCCGGCGATGGTAGTGAGTTGCCGGGATGGTGGTGAATGGTGGCGGTGATTGGCGATTAGCAACGTTGGACGATGGTGGCTGTAATTCGAGTTAGAAAAGAGGACGTTAAGTAGAAAACCCGGTTTACCGTCTACACTTTCGGATGATGTTTCGATGGCGTAACGAGGTCCAAACGATAAACCGACAACGGGGAAATGCTCGTGGCGAGAAAATAGTCGGGAAGGACTATTCGTTTGTCAAGAACGGACAACTTTTTTATTCGGTTATTAAGACTCGTTTCACGACCCGTCAAGGAGGTAGTTACATTAAATATTTGTTATTATTACAAATATTATTGTTATGTTAAAGTTTATATAAAGTTATAATAGAACGGGATAAATGATATAAATATATATTTAAGACGAATAAATATATATGTGATTATTAATCAGTTTTATTTAATAAAATTGTTTAAAAGAATATTTTGTATTTAAATATTAAATATATATATATATATATATATTTAATATAAACGATAAAGTAATTATCGGACTAAAGGATATGTTTAATATATATTGAAACATATTTAAAATATGTTAAAATATATGTAAGGAGCTTAATGTTGAAATTAGGGTTTTCTAAACACTGTTCTGTCAAACCCGAGTAAACGGTAATGAACCAAGCTTTGAAATTTTTAAGCATGTTATAAAATGTTATAACGAATAATACCCTAAGTCAGTTTTGAATGAAAATGAGTTTTGCTATAGAAACGAGAAAAATAGGTAATTAGGGTTTCGGAATATGGATATTTAATATAAAATAATCCGGAGGGTATAGGGACTTGAATTCTGGTATGGTAACATGTTTACATATATATTAAATATATATGAGTTCAAATTTTTATAATTAATAATTGAACTACTTGGTGCAACGATTGTAGTAATTCCGCCTCATGGTCGTCAATGACGCCTACACGGCCGGTAACGATCGCCACCAAATTTCAAACCCCGTGACTATTCCTCATAGTAATTCCGCCAAATGATCGATCATGAGGAAACACGAGCGGTAAATGTTAAGGAGCAAAGACTTGAAAAAAATATAACAAAATATGTAAAGGGGGCAAAATGGTCATTTTGACTATTAAGGGTATTAACTAATAAAGAGTTGGGTTTTGGATAATGAGTTAAATCTTAAATGTGATTTGTAACATTTAGGATGTCTTGATAGGGACATTACGTTAAAGGTATTAAGAAACTGATTCACAAGAACTTAACCCAAGAATAATAGCTTTGCAAAGCTATGGTGAGTTCTATGAGCCCTCTTTTAAATTGTTTAAATGCTTTAAACCATTTTGGGCTGATATACATAACGTTTTGTGAAAATACTCTCAGCTGTTATAATTGCTTGTTATATGTATTGGTTGTATGGTGATGATTAGAGGAAAGATAGATTGCCATTTCGATGTTTCTAGTAGAATAGATTAAGAATGGTAATCGAGGAAAGACTGGTGAGTAAGGGACTTCTGAAACAAGAAGTTAAATAGTGTTGTCCCAATGGTGTCAAAACCAAGCGTCAAAGCTAAGCGGCGTCAAAGCCAGAAAGCGTCAAAGCTAAGCGGCGTCAAAGCCAGATAGCGTCAAAGCTAAGCGGCGTCAAAGCCAGAAAGCGTCAAAGCTATATAGTGTCAAAACTAAAGGGACAGTTGCTACACGATGTGTTCGTAAGACAAATAGAAACACTATTTCCCTAAGATAGCACTTAACATTAGGATACATTCTTAATGTGAGACAAGGATGACAAAGCGACAGAAGGATAGTCTATTCACAAGGTTAGGCTATGTGAATACATGTACTATATGCTTTGTGTTTAATTGCATAAATGTGTTTGACAGACCTAAGTGCCTTCGAAAGGTAAAGTTTTCCAAATACGTAGAACTCACTAGCGTAAGCTGACTTATTAAGTTATGTATGTCAGATGAGGCTGGACCTTCGGATAAAAAAAGGAAGGCTGAGATGTGAGCAGGAACTAGGGGGCATACACTATCAAAAGAATATCAATTGTCAAAAGAAGACATTTTGAAGACTGGCATAGATATATAGTTATCTTTTGTAATCGTCTCTCTTACGATGTAATACTTGGCGTATCAATAAAAAGTTTCTAATTTCCGCTGCTTTAGTTATCTCTGTTGTACCTTGTGTTCATGAGTAAATCCGATGCGTGACCGCTCCTAGGGCCAAGTCTGGGAGTGGGCGTCACAAGTTGGTATCAGAGCCTTGGTTTAAGAGATTTAGATACTAGCACGGTATCTAGACTTAAACTAGGACTCTTGGTAAACAAAGTAATGTAAGATAGAGAATGTAAATGCCAGTCAGGATAGTCATGCCCATAGGAAAAATGTTGCACCAGGAACATAGGAGGTAGGACTTAGGATATGCAAGTGCGGAGAATACCCGATTACATTTAGCTAGTGCAATTTGGTATTTTACCCAAATAAACATATCATAGGTTCTAACTGTTATGTGGCCTAGTGCGGGGCAGGTTAATTGACAGTGAGATACGTGGTCAATAACTTGTAAAGAATGCCTAAAGAAAGGTAGTTTTAAAGGACCGGTTTTAAAATTTCCGGTAAAGAATAAAAGGAATAGTACGAACACCAGTGATGACTGTGATAAGAATAACTGGGTTTTGAACGCATCATAATTATATAAGTGCACATATATAATTATCATGACTTCAAAATTTGGAGACTTCACGTCACATGAGTTCTGAAGTGTCAGACTATTTTGATCATAGAATCAGAAGATTAAAATCATAGTCATGGTAGGAATGCGAATAGAACATCCGATACGAAATCTGATGCCAGTAAAAATGTAAAGACAAGTACATTCAGCAAAGAAATGAAAGCCGTTGAAGGTTACGTTGCTATCGATTGCTAATCAACTTCCGGAAGCTTTGACAAGAAGAATGTCCAGTAAAGCGACCGCTAGTAGAGCTTGTCCCAAGGAAGCTTTTGGTAGAAATAGATTCTCGATGAAAGACAAACGGAAACGGTACGAGGATGAAGAAGGTCTTGAAGACAATGACGACGAATTCCACAAGAAGGCTAAGGGAGCTTCTGAACAAAGAAGGCCGATATGCCAGATGTGCGAAACGTCATCATAAGAATTGCATTGGAGAACTCAAGAACCGTTGAAGATGAAAAGAGGTATAGACAAGCCTAGAATGTCACCTTAAGCAAGGAAACTGTAGACGTGATAGAAGCTATCACGGTAAAGTAGAAATGAGAATTGCTATGGCAAGAATAGTGGAAACAACGTTCCAAGCTACGTTGCTACCTTCAGAAGATCATCACTATAAGTGATAGGTCGGAAGGCTCGAAGCAGAAAATGTTTAAAGTTAAGAAGAATGACAAAGGTTACCACAAGATGGATCGAGAATTCACAAGCTTAGGAATATGGAGATCCAAAGTAGGCCAAGAAGAAGAACTTACGGATGTTGTTTCTTCAAATGGCAGGATGAAAGCACGCGATGATTGGATGAGCTACACGAAGAAGAATTCCAGCATAAGAAGAGGAAAAGTATTGTCAAGGAATCCCGTAGTCAAGCTACCTTAGACAACTTAGGATTACGTCTTCCTTAGGACAAATGCAAATACGTCAAGATAAATGACCTCAAGTCAAATGTTGATACAAGGACGAGCCTGACGATTCGATATTTGCAAACTTAGAAGTCGGAATTCGATATTAGGAATTGTCACACAGTGTATTACACCGATCCGAATAAATGATTAGCATTTGACAAATGTTCTTCTTAAGATCAATGTCAAGCTAAAGATGACGATGGAAAATTTAGATGCTTAATGAATTGGCTCGTGGGATGCTACGCATAAAGTATCTGTAACCAGAAGGAGGCTCAACTTCATATACAAGGATCATGATGGCTTGGCAGTAAAGATTACAAAACGTGTAAGTATATGGGTCAAAAGGTAAGTCATATTCGATGTATGCCATTGACTCAGAGGCAAAACCAAGAAGCCGAAGAACGTACCAGTGAATCCAATTAGCAACTCGTCAGATCAAGAAATGGGGTTCCACAATCAACTCGACGCTGAAAGCAACGTTAGGAGTAACATCAGAAGCAACGCCAGAAGTAGAAACACCATACCAGTTATCTCCAACAGAAGCCAGAAGATTTCTTTAGACCAAATATATCGCCTTAGGATACTCCACCAATTTCAAGACAAAGGATGGGAGCCAAGGATATGCATAGACTGCAAGAAGAAGCTGTCAGTAAGAAGCAGATATCCTTTGTTAAGGATCAATAAACTATCCAACAACTACAAGGAGCAAGACGATTCCCCAAAGATGATCTGAGATCAGATTAGCACCAGCTAAAAGAGTAAGAATGAAACTGTAAGAGAACGGCTTTTCGGAAGCAAAATAATCATTATAAGTGATTAGTAGTGTTGATTGGAATGAGGAATGCCCCTTCAAACCCAAAAATTTAGTGGCTAAGCCTGCTGACAAATGACGTTCTAAAGTTCTAAAGGATGGTGAAGAATGCACGAAGCATGGGAAGGAAGTAGCAAACGGATTTAACTTAGGCATTGGTAAAATCATTACCGATTAGGCCTAGTGAAGAAGGGAATTGCAGCAGTAGTGTCTACACTCAAGAGATGTAAACAACAAACGAGGTTGTACGCAGAATGTCCAAATTAGTTAGTTAGGTAAGTAATAGATAGTCATGAATTATACTGATTTTGTTGTGGTTAGAATAGTAATATCACCCTACACCAGACTAGTAATAGTACGCCTCTAGTTATATCCAGGGTGTGGTGGATACGCCGCTGGTACATCCTATATATATACATCTAAGGTACAACCAGAAGTGGCACTAAAATGAGTCTCGTGCAGGTAGATATTACGGGCCACTGTGGAAAACAAATAAGTAGTATTCATGAATACATATCACTTACTAACAAATAACTAAGGGACTATTGATGTCCAGAAAAGAAGTTCAAATCTTTTAAAAATGCGGATAAATGTTTAACGTACGCAGAAGGTTAAAACAGAATGACAGAAGCTTCGCGATAAATTTCAACTTTAGGGAATTCGAAGCATATTCCGGTGGAATTCATAATCAGGCTATCTTATGTAGCTAAAGAGTTATGACACCACCTAGATACTATGTGATTGATAAATGGAAGAGTTCCTTTATTTTGAGAAACTTATTCTTCTAAATCGTTAGCTAGACTGTTCGTTAGGAATTCGTTCCTAAAAAGCGCTAGCATCAGTTATAGAAGTGCGGTTCACATTCATATTATGAACAAGACTTCGTGAATAGAATGGTTAAAATATTACCTTATAGGTAATAGGAAAAAATGATAGATGGTCATAGAAAGTTTCTTACGATGTTAAAATCGTAGCCTAGGAACCAAGTGGTTCATATGATATGGATGCATTAGATGCATAGAAAAGATTCCGGATTAATACGGGAAAGGAAAGAAAGGTGAAAAGGTAATGAACTCATTGTGAGTTAAATCACAGTTTGAGCAAGTTTCGAGGACGAAACCTTTTTATGGGGGGTAGAGTTGTCACACCCCAAAATTTTATGACTAAAACTATATACGTGTGCTATATTGTTTAGTAGCTGAAATATATATATATATATACAAGAAACGTCACGATTCACATACGAATATTCAACACGACATTCGAGAAAACGTCAAGAGTCGAATTAATAGAATATGGTAGATAACGAAAAATAAAGATCGTGGGCGCAAACGGATTTTAAATCCGAGTTATAACGAAGCGGGAAAACGCAAAATAACGATTTAGGCCCGGTTTGTAATAAATCGTATTTAAGCACGAACATCACTAAAATAACACCGAAGCGAAAATAGAATATCAGGTATTGTTAAATACTTGATTTATAATCATTATAAAATATATTTGCAATGTTCGGCATGAAAAACGGTGAAATCAGTAACCGTTGCTGTTACGCGATAATAACCGAAATCAATTCGGTTAGCCGTTCGAGATGATTATAACGCCTCGGCAAAGTATAAATAATTATTATAATAATAGTTAAGATTTCAGTCGAGAAGATATATTCGGTTTATGAACCGGTTACGAAATATTAAAATATTTAACGTGTTAGATCACGGGTATAATACATACTTATTTATAATATACCATATTAAAAGAAAATATCCATTTCATTTTTTGTTGCCTACTCTTTGAAATAAATTGCTGTCAAAACTTCATATGATTCATCAATTGAAAAGCTAACTCATCTATGTACGTGTTTAAATTTTAACTGATTGGTGGCACCATTTAAAGTGTATAAATACTTGCATACATGCACAACACAAATCACAAATAAAATGTGAAACCAGTACACGACAAATACAAAAAAGAAAGAAAGAGAGAGAAGAAAGAAAGTTGCGCAGCAGCAGTCCCTCTCGTCCCTTCCTTCCTCGTCTTCGCCAACCGGCGACCGGCGACCTTTTGCCGGTGATCTCTCACAATGGCGACCCACGGCGGCCAGCTAAACCCCGCCACTATCCCTCTCCACCAATCGAGCCGGCGACCTCCCTGCCCGTCACCATGTTGGTGACTCTCTGCTGGGTATTTCACCGGTGACCTCACCGACGCTTCTTCCGTTTGAAACACAGCAGCCAAGGCGACCTTTCTCAGCCCTCCTTCTGACGACCCGCAACAACCTCGGCAGCCCGGCGACCTGCAACCTAGTCCCTACGTCTTAATTTTCCGGCAACGTAGCTCCGACGAACCGAAGCTCGTCAGTAGCAAAACCCGGCGACCACCCTCTCTCCGACCGCTATACGGTGACGGTAACATGCAACGGGAAATAATGGTGGTGGCGGTCGTTGGTGGTAGTCGAGGGTGGCGGCAGTCGTGGTAATAGAAGGTGGTGGTTGCAAACCGGGTTTAGAACCCGGTAAACCCGCTAAAACCGTCCTTTCTTTCGGTTAAGATTTGGTGACGCTCGGTTAACAACAGGTGATGCCGGCGATGGTAGTGAGTTGCCGGGATGGTGGTGAATGGTGGCGGTGATTGGCGATTAGCAACGTTGGACGATGGTGGCTGTAATTCGAGTTAGAAAAGAGGACGTTAAGTAGAAAACCTAGTTTACCGTCTACACTTTCGGACGATGTTTTGATGGCGTAACGAGGTCCAAACGACAAACCGACAACGGGGAAATGCTCGTGGCGAGAAAATAGTCGGGAAGGACTATTCGTTTGTCAAGAACGGACAATTTTTTTATTCGGTTATTAAGACTCGTTTCACGACCCGTCAAGAAGGTAATCACATTAAATATTTGTTATTATTACAAATATTATTGTTATGTTAAAGTTTATATAAAGTTATAATAGAACGGGATAAATGATATAAATATATATTTAAGACGAATAAATATATATGTGATTATTAATCAGTTTTATTTAATAAAATTGTTTAAAAGAATATTTTGTATTTAAATATTAAATATATATATATATATATATATATATTTAATATAAACGATAAAGTAATTATCGGACTAAAGGATATGTTTAATATATATTAAAACATATTTAAAATATGTTAAAATATATGTAAGGAGCTTAATGTTGAAATTAGGGTTTTCTAGACACTGTTCTGTCAAACCCGAGTAAACGGTAATGAACCAAGCTTTGAAATTTTTAAGCATGTTATAAAATGTTATAACGAATAATACCCTAAGTCAGTTTTGAATGAAAATGAGTTTTGCTATAGAAACGAGAAAAATAGGTAATTAGGGTTTCGGAATATGGATATTTAATATAAAATAATCCGGAGGGTATAGGGACTTGAATTTTGGTATGGTAACATGTTTACATATATATTAAATATATATGAGTTCAAATTTTTATAATTAATAATTGAACTACTCAGTGCAAAGATTGTAGTAATTCCGCCTCATGGTCGTCAATGACGCCTACACGGCCGGTAACGATCGTCACCAAATTTCAAACCCCGTGACTATTCCTCATAGTAATTCCGCCAAATGATCGATCATGAGGAAACACGAGCGGTAAATGTTAAGGAGCAAAGACTTGAAAAAGATATAACAAAATATGTAAAGGGGGCAAAATGGTAATTTTGACTATTAAGGGTATTAACTAATAAAGAGTTGGGTTTTGGATAATGAGTTAAATCTTAAATGTGATTTGTAACAATTAGGATGTCTTGATAGGGACATTACGTTAAAGGCATTAAGAAACTGATTCACAATAACTTAACCCAAGAATAATAGCTTTGCAAAGCTAAGGTGAGTTCTATGAGCCCTCTTTTAAATTGTTTAAATGCTTTAAACCATTTTGGGTTGATATACATAACGTTTTGTGAAAATACTCTCAGATGTTATAATTGCTTGTTATATGTATTGGTTGTATGGTGATGATTAGAGGAAAGATAGATTGCCATTTCGATGTTTCTAGTAGAATAGATTAAGAATGGTAATCGAGGAAAGACTGGTGAGTAAGGGACTTCTGAAACAAGAAGTTAAATAGTGTTGTCCCAATGGTGTCAAAACCAAGCGTCAAAGCTAAGCGGCGTCAAAGCCAGAAAGCGTCAAAGCTAAGCGGCGTCAAAGCCAGATAGCGTCAAAGCTAAGCGGCGTCAAAGCCAGAAAGCGTCAAAGCTATATAGTGTCAAAACTAAAGGGACTGTTGCTACACGATGTGTTCGTAAGGCAAATAGAAACACTATTTCCCTAAGATAGCACTTAACATTAGGATACATTCTTAATGTGAGACAAGGATGACAAAGCAACAGAAGGATAGTCTATTCACAAGGTTAGGGTATGTGAATACATGTACTATATGCTTTGTGTTTAATTGCATAAATGTGTTTGACAGACCTAAGTGTCTTCGAAAGGTAAAGTTTTCCAAATACGTAGAACTCACCAGCGTAAGCTGACTTATTAAGTTATGTATGTCAGAAGAGGCTGGACCTTCGGATAGAAAAAGGAAGGCTGAGATGTGAGCAGGAACTAGGGGGCATACACTATCAAGAGAATATCAACTGTCAAGAGAAGACATTTTAAAGACTGGCATAGATATATAGTTATCTTTTGTAATCATCTCTCTTACGATGTAATACTTGGCGTATCAATAAAAAGTTTCTAATTTCCGCTACTTTAGTTATCTCTGTTGTACCTTGTGTTCATGAGTAAATCCGATGCGTGACCGCTCCTAGGGTCAAGTCTGGGAGTGGGCGTCACACCAGTTAAAAGTATATTGAAATAAATTATGTAATATTGTATATTTTGGTATGTTGTTCCGGATTGTTAACGTTCATCTGGAATGGATGTTCTTAAACGACAACAATACATGTAAATATAAAACTCAATCTCTCATTCAATAGCAAGTATGAAATACAGAGAGAATCAGAACTGTTTACACCTTACAAAACACACACTATTGCAATACGCGTTGAATAAAATGAAACTATCAACCTATTTATAGACCACTACCGTCTGAACTCCTCAGCTGGTCCGAACCCGAGGTTCGGCCTAGGTTCAGCCTGGGTTCGGCCCGAGTTCGGCCAGCAGCACTTGGTTGATTTCTTGAAATCTTCAACAACTTTTTCTGATCCAGCATGTTGCCACACGATGTATTGGTGGCTGAAAAGTAGTTGGTTTAGTTGGTTTCTTGTTAACAGATTTTTTAATCCTTTTAACCAACCCAGACTCAGAAGTATGATTTGAATGCTCCGAGTCAAGTGTGTCCATTGGTATTATAACTTTACCATTCCCCATCCTAATGGGCACACTCCTCACATTAGGATCATACTTGGGATCATAACCTCACGAAAAAAAATTTTCAATCAAATTTGGATTGACCATATCTAATGGGAAATCCTTATCGCTATACATTACATCGGAACCTTTCAAGCGATAGGTTACCCATTTCTCAGACTTATCAAACTTGGCATTCTGAGTTGGATTGCCAACCTTTATCTTTTCAGAAGTTGTGACTTTAGACGATGAACCTTTCATCAAAGATGGTGAACCTTTTTCAAAAATTTGTTGTTTCATCAAAGAAGTTGCTGATGAACCTTTTTCAAAAACTTTTGGTCTAGACGCAGGCACAAATCCAACTCCACCATTTTTAACCTTTTTATCCTCCACAGATTTGCTTCTTGCAATCTATTTTTGTTCATACTCACTCAATTTCTTAAGCTCAGATTTGATAGTTGGAAAATCATGCTTTGAAATCAAATCGTGATGATCTGGCTTAGAAACAGTTGGACGAGTGGGTTTTGAACTTTCAGTTTCAGTTTCAGACACGAGATCATCAATTTTATCAAAGTCCAAAACATTATAAAACAATTCATCAACCGTAGAATCCAAGACAGATTTTCCTGTTGAAGTTTTATCAAACTTTGAATCAATTTATTGATGATCACTTTTCTTTTCATGAGATGAAACCAAATTCTTTGTGGATTCAGATGTAACATCCACTTTGACATTAGATGAAGGACCATTGGTAATGATTACCGGAGGAGGAACTTGGCTAAACTTACCAGATTCATTTTATTTTTGAACATTGTAAAGAAAATTGGTAAATGATGACGGAACTTGAAAAGTGTCAATCTTTTGTTTTAATTCAAAAACTTCAATTTTAAAATCTGACACAAGTTTTTGACTGTTTGCCAAGTCCTTCTGTATGGACACGAGTAGTTCATATTGATTTGAAAATTCATATTTTTGAACACGCAACTGCTCGTGAACAGACAGCAATTCCTTTGTGGTTCCTTCCCATCTTTCTTTGTAGATATTCATATGAGCTCTTGCTACTAATAAAAGATCATTTAATATGGTTTTTTCATCTAAGAGCGTACTCTTAGCAGTAGTAAACTGATCATATGATTTACACATAGGAGGATAAGAAACTACCTTTGATGTATTGGCCATTAAAGCAACCGATTCCTTGATGTTGTTTCTTTTCAAATTACCAACCTCCTGCTTCAAGTTATTGTTTTCATCAGACAATTTTTGCATTTCTTTCTGTAATGCGATCATCTTATCAGCAATTTGCACAGCATTTTGCTGAGCCTTCTCATATTGCTGCTTCAATGGGAGACTCTTTTGATACAAATTTTGAAAATCATTTGTTGTGTTTATTTCCTCAGCTTCGCATTCTTTGATCAATGCTTCCTTCTCTTCAGTTAGAACTTCAATTTGCTTTTCCAACAAGAGAATAGCATCAGATTCAACTTTCTCAGTCATTGAATTTGCCATGAAAGCAAAATTTTCTTTAAGAAGAGACTGATTATCATGCGTTGAGTTTGACACATTTGCTTCATCACAGTTTCCAACACTAACTTCACCAATTGCTTCTTCATGCACTTAATCACCATCTTGGGTAGACTCAGTCATGGTATCTTCATCCTGCAAATGTTGAACAATCAAAGCAGATGAATAGCAAATTGGTTACCCCAGTTATAAGTTTTGTCTTCTTGAGACACTAGAGCTTTAGTATTTTTAGATTTAGGATTTGAGTTTAAAGAACTCCCTGAATTCAAAGCAATGCTGGTTCCAGAAGCATTTGTCTTTGGAGCAAACTTTTGATATTCCTGCTTCTTGGGTTGAGAGCATTCTCGGGCAAAGTGTCCAAAATTGGAACAATTATAACACCTCACTTTAGACTTATCAAAACCAATTCGACCTCCCGAATTAAGATCTTTCCTTCCAGTCTTCTTCACAAATCTCTTGACCCATCTAGCAAGCATGGCAAACTGCCAGTTAATATCCATAAGCTCCAGATCATCCGGATCAACTTGATCATAATCCTCTTCTGTTAATTCTGCATTGCTCACCTTCCTAGTAATAACCCCATAGTACGATGACACCAAAGCAGACACAAGAGCCATATAATCTTCCGTCGTTGTAACCGACATGGCCATCTTGCTTGTGTTCATTAGGTTACTTGCCGGAATTGAGACCTTACACCCTCTAGATCCATAATTGTATTCATAATTGTTTGAACTCATTCCATTTCCTGAAATTGAGACATTTCCAGGCAAATTTTCAGCTACAAATGCAGTTGCTGGTGCAGAACTTGTCGCTTTACCAGATTTTCCCGAAATCGTTGCAACATTCGAACCATAGTAAACTTCAGGAATCTGGACCTCGGCAGGTGTTGTATTCACATTTTTCATTTCTAAATCTCTCGCTTGTAACTTGCCCAACAACTTCACAAATGTTAACGACGAGTAATCTTTGTCATTTGTAATCATCAAGACATACGGTTCCCATTTTCATGGCAAACCCTCGAGTAATTTTTCTTTAAGTTTCTCATTATCCTTCTTAATCTGAACGGTATCCATCTCAGATAACAGATGACAATATCTCGAGATCAATTCAGGAAAGCCTTCACCATCAAAATGTTTAAAGTTATCAAACTCCTTGTTCAAGACCTTCTTCTTACTCTTTTTGTATGGATCGTTGCCTTGACATCGTTCCTTCAAAGTTGTCCATAATTCATAAGAATCCTTACAACTTTTAAACTGATGCAACAACTCTTTCGGTAATGCTTGAGTTAGAAGACCGTAGGCCTTTTGTTCTCTCGTGTAGTCAGTTTTCTGCTGTAGATCCAGATTTCTTTGCATTATGGGTACGTTGTTGACACCAACCGGATAAACATACAGCGCATCCATAGCAATCCATAGATCAGGATCGGTAGTTCCAATATACGCCTCAAACCGCTTCTTCCAGTTATAGTAGTCTTCAAACTTGAGCAACTTGGGTACTTTCTGAGTAGTCCCAATCTCATTATCGTAGTTCAACAACGTCTGCATTTGAGACTGAATAGCAGCGAATGCTTGGAAATCCGACATTTTGAAAATTTGAATTTTCTGATTGGTCCGAACTCCTCACGAACTCTAATGAACCTCCAAACTTAGTCCGAACTTGATTACACTGTCCGAACTTCATCCAAACTCTTCACGAATTTAGACTTTCCGAACTTGTGTCCGAACTCCTACCAAACACTAGATATCCGAACTCCTATAGTGAATAACACCGAACTCTCTCCGAACCAATTCTGAACTCAGTCTGAACTCTCTCCGAACGTGGAACGAACTCTCACCGAACAAAATTTCGACCGAACTCTCTCCAAATGTGTTCCGAACTCTCACCGAACAGAAAAAGGACCGAACTCTAATCCGAACTTCAGGTTCGGAGCGGTTATGGCTAACTTGGGGTTCAGACAAACGAGAAATTTCGGAAAAACTTGAAACTCACAGAAAAACTGAAACTCTCGAGCTCTGGACGATCAATCGAACGAAAAACGATCAATCGAACGAAAAACAACCAAGGAATATGAACGTGAAGCATGATGTATACAAGGCAGATTTTCAGAAACAAAGTTTTAGAGATGAAAAACACGATGAAAAACGAGTTTTTAACCACACAAATGACCAAATTGAACTGAGCAATACCAAATAGCTCTGATACCACTTGAAAAAGCATATACAGATCGATTCTATGGTAGAAAATATCAAGACGGAAGTTTTGTCATATATCGTGTTGAATGATTACATAAACCGAAGAAGTATACAAACGATTAAGCTCCGGGGGAGGTTGGACAGAACCTCCCCTCTCAACACATTGATCCACGCAGACTCTGGACAAAAACCTACAAAGAAATACAATGATGAAACTATTTATACTATTCATTCTGCCCGAACTGGGCACCTCCGAACCTTGTCCGAACTCCATCCGAACTTGGAGTTCGTCTAAGGTTCGGCAAACTCCAAACCTGGAATTCGGCTGAGGTTCGGACCCCAATTCTTGTTCTCAGTCAACTCAGTCTGTTTGACAATTCGAACAGTAATGGCCACACAAGATTCAGGTATCCACAAAAGTGTCGTACGTTATTGTTCTTAATTTACTATTTTTATTAACGTCAACGGTTGGATTACATTACACGTGCACTGTTTTATGTTTTAAGGTACCTAGAGATTAATGTGCTGAAAACTGAGCTGTTACAAAGATTAACAAAGATAATCGGTACAAAGTTGAGACGAGATCGGGAAACGATGGAGATCATGTCTATGTGTTATTAGCGATTGATTAGGTTTTGCCTAGATCGGAAGCTAACCAGGATCCAAAAGTAGTTAGCTTTTCCCATCCGTGAAACAAGTTTCATAAGTTAGTAATCGAATCTTTAGTTTAATCAATTTCTTTAGTTTTTAAGTTAGTTAATTTCTAGTTATTCAACCCAACTCACTCAAAACAGCCAAGAGGCAAAGTGGGTAATTTTAGGTTAATTAGTAGTTAATAGTAATTTCCGGTCAATTACTCAATTTCCACATATTCCCTTGGTTCGATAACCCTAACTTACCACTTCTACAAATTAAATTTAGTTGGGGATTTGTGACGGTCTGACAAACCGCTATCACAGTCTTGAGACATTTAACAAGCTTAATACTGATGTTCTCAAAGAGGCAGCTAATATCGCCCGTAGGGCCATTGAATACAACAGAACTCCTTGAAGAGGGGGTTGTGAGGGTTAAGTGTTTAAACCAAATATTTGGTTTTAGTTTGTTTCTTTAATATGTTCAAATTTTATATCAATTTCACTAAATTGTTTGTTAATTCCAGTCAATTGAGATCATGTGACACTAATTTTAGTTTTATTTTCTAAACGTGTTGAACTAATTGTATTTTAACTTTGAGACGTGTGAAAGTAATTATTTCACTTAATTAATCATGAAAAATCAAACCTTTGGCATACTTAAATGCACTCTAGTAGTGAATTTACATAAGACCTTTGGCATACCCTATGATCTAGTATATAATCATGATCATCTACTATTTCTCACCACCATCCTTATCATCTACTATTTCTCACCCCCCCCCCATCCTTATCAAAAACTTAAAAAAATGGCAGTTTTTAGAACTGCGATCGAAAACTACATGCAACTGAAGATTGTCGGGTTGCTAGACCAGTACAACTTAATATTGACGGTGGAGAGGGATTCCGTGAATCAAGGTAGGACTCTCCTGAAGCAAGTGCTTTCCGAGCCACCGAGTCCATTTCGCTACCAGACGGCGACTTTCTTGCTTAAAGAACTGGAGAAATGCAATGCCAGGTCTGAAAAGCTGGCACATTTGAAGAGGGATGCAGTTGAACGCCATTTAGAATTAGTTGCGGAGATGGAAACAAGGTTTCCTTGAAGATCGTCTGGCTGCATTTGCTCTATTTTAGAATTAGAGATGTAAATCTTTTGGAATTTTTGTGTATGAGATCTCAGTATATTTATATTATATATGAAATCTTTTGAATGTAAACTAATATTGGTTTGCACAATCGATCGTTTGAATAATAATCAATCTTTTGATCAACAAAAACCCTAAACGCACAAAACAGAGACGGTCGACATAAACTCTAAGCCTAGTAAATTGTTTGCACAATCTGCATTCCGATTAACAACATATAAGTTTAATTTTGCTAAACCTTTATCTATTTGCACAATATTCATTGCGATCATCAAAAACCCTAAACCCAAAAAACAGAGCAGATCGGATCAACATAAACCTTAAACAAGGGTCTAATTGCCCATTTATCCAATTTATCTAATTTGTTTAAGTTATTTTAATTTGAAATATGTTTTCTTTGTCATAAATAAAGTTGGTGTTCAAATCTTCTCAGTTTTAAAAATTAAATAAAAAAAATTTGCACAAAATTTTTTGATTTAAAATATTTGTTAAAAAATTTGATAATTTGGGGGTAAATGGTTATTAGGACCAATTAATGGAGGGTCAGTTAGGACCTCTGATGGTTAGTTATAAACAATGAGGTCAGTTAGGACCAACGAGGGCCAATAAGGTGTGTTTAAGGCAATGAGGGTCTGTTAGGACCAAAGAGTCCCAATATGGTGTGTATATTGCCAATAAGGTGTGTATAGGAGCAATAAGGTGTACATAGGAGCAATAAGGTGTGTTTAGGACCAACAAGGGCCAATAAGGTGTGTTTAGGGGCAATGAGGGTCAATTAGGACCAAAGAGTCCCAATATGGTGTGTATATAACCAATAAGGTGTGTATAGGACCAATAAGGTGTACATAAGAGCAATAAGGTGTGTTTAGGATCAACGATGGCCAATAAGGTGTGGTTAGGGGCAATGAGGGTCAGTTATGAACAAATAGTCCCAATATGGTGTGTATATAACCAATAAGGTGTGTATATGACAACTAAGATGTTTATAGGACCAACAAGGTGTGTTTAGGATCAACGAGGGTCAATATGTGTTTAGGGTCAATGAGGGCCAGTTAGGAATAAAGAGTCCCAATATGGTGTGTATATAACCAATAAGGTGTGTATATGACCAATAAGGTATACATAGGAGCCATAAGGTTTGTTTAGGACCAACGAGGCCTAATAAGGTGTGTTTAGGGGCAATGAAGGTCAGTTAGGACCAATGAGTCCCAATAAGGTGTGTATAGGACCATTAAGGTGTATTTAGGACCATTTATGATTTGTTGGGACCAACGAGGCCACTAAGGTGTATATAGGACCAATGGGGTCTGTTAGGACCAACGAGGCCCACTAAGGTGTATTTAGGGGCAATAAGGGTCCGTTAGGACAAACGAGGCCTAAGAAGGTGTATATAGGACTAATGAGGGCCAGTTAGGATCAAAGAGTCCTAATAAGGTGTGTAAAGGACCAATAAGGCATATTTAGGACCAATGATGGTTAGTTGGGACCAACGAGGCCCATTAAGGTGTATATAGGACCAATGTGGGTCAGTTGGGACCAACGAGGCCCACTAAAGGTGTATATAGGACCAACGAGGGTCCGTTAGGACAAACAAGGCCCAATAAGGTGTGTTTAGGACCAACGAGGGTAAGTTAGGATCAAAGAGTCCCAATAAGGTGTGTATAGTACCAATAAGTTGTGTTTACAACCAATTATGGGTAGTTGGGACCAATGAGGGTCATTTAGGACCTATGATGAAGAATTAGGACCAGTGATGTTTACTAAGGTTTACCTAGGAATAATAAGGTGTATTTAGAAGCAATGAGTGTTAGTTAGGACCAATAAGCTAGCAGGGTCAGTTAGGACCAGTTATGGTGAGTTAGGACCTGTGATGATAAGTAAGGACCAACCAGTGCTCGTAAGGTGTATTTATGATCGATAATGGCCAGTTAATGCCAATGAGGCCCAATAAGGTGTATATAGGACCAATAAGGTGTGTTTGGGACCAATGATGGTTAAGACCGGCGAGTGATGGTGAGCTATTAGGACCAATGAATGAGGGTCACTTAAGACCAATGATGTTTGTTAGGAGGAATGTTGCCCAATAAAGTGCAATTAGGACCAATGAGGGTGCAACTATGCCTGATAGAGTTTAATTATAGGACCGAAGAGCCGAAGAGGGTTACTCGGGACTTCGATATATAACTTATTACAACACATATATATAGGGTTAGGTTCAAATGAGAACTTTTTCTTTTAAGAACTATTCTGAGCCACTAATTTTCGCGGGGGGGGGGGGGGGGAGTATTCAAATTCAGACATAATTCATTATAAAAATTTTAATTGATAATTTAATACATTAAAGATGACAAATTCTTGATTTGTTTCCTTAAAAAGACTCACATTATTGAGTGATTTATCAAATCTACATAATGTTTGACAATTTTTTTTAAATGAAAATTTTATTTAGATAAAATTGGTAATGATATTAATTGGTAATTACTAAATTGATAATTGAATCTGGTTTTGACATGTGGCACTGATGATGTGGACACCTTAAAAAGAAGACATGTGGAAACAATTTTATTGCTTTATTAGGATTAAGATAAGATCTAAACAATTAATAATTCAATATAAAATAATTAGACATCGACATTTTGATAGGTGTAACTAGTGTCCAACTAAATATTATCAAATTAAGCTCATTTACACCATAACTTATTAAACATTAAAACTTTTTAGCTCGGTGTATTTTATACTCAACTTGGTGTGAATAGGGGATGACTAATATTAAAGTAATATGCATTTTTAAACCGCTTTTCTCAAAATGGCATTGTTTATAACATTTAAACTCCAAGGACAATGAAACACAAACTATAGAGAATATGATGACAATTAATATAATATAACTAATAAAAATATAGAGTTAAATATATGAAAGCATTACAAAATATACTTTCATCAAAGAGTCCCAATATGGTGTGTATAAGACCAATAAGGTGTACATAGGACCAATAAGGTGTGTTTAGTGGGATGAAGGTATGGTGGTGGGGTGGCTTCAAAGGCCAAGTTATTCGGAATAACCGATCAAGAGAAAACCGCCAACTCAAATTCCATAAAAATGGTAGCCATGTTGAAGCCACACCACACGGTATGGTGGTGGTGTGGCTTCAAACCCAAACCGTGTTCCACCTTTTTTTTTTGTTTTTTTTTTAATTTAAACAACTTAATAAAATAACAACTTTTAATAAAAACCAACATTTAATACTAGGAATCCTGATATAAGTTTTGTCAAAAATAGGTTATAACCTAGATGAACAACAACGTTTTAACAACTCAAGTTTGCATTACAAAAGACAAATAAAATGTTCTTTCTAAGTAATCATGTGACTTTTTCAAGACTCTTATCGACGTTTACTCGTCCAAAATCCTTACTCGTCTTGGTTCACCATGGAAATTGGTGAAATATTTCAATTGGTCCTCTAGTTGTTACATTTCTAACATCCCACGACTTGTTAACCTCGCGTACACCTAAAATTGTCACCGCTTTGGTAAAGCAGAGCACTTCTTTATCAGATTACCGCGCTTACCTGCTATGCTATTGATACTACGATACCTTGCAGCGTCATCTGCCTATGCCTTTTTCTGCGAACTGTAAGAACCACTCGATCTTAGTCAAATTCAAGGATGCATAACCACCCTCCAGATACGTTAACATTTGAACCTTTTTGCAGCACTTCTTGCCTCTACCGTGTCACTTGACACAATACTTTCTGTTATCTTATTGGATGCTATAGCTGAAGACTACTCGGACATATGGTCACTTCGTCATATTAAATATTTCAATCTCGGATGTGGCGTTGCCGACACATTTGTTAAACCTAACCATGCGATGCAATTCAACTCACTCACGGAAACGTTCATTATAGGAAATCACTCTCTGTACGCTCATGCGAAATGTTCATTCGATGCTTTCTAAATCGTGTACCGTCCATCACTCCCCTCAGATTCTCTCGTAACGATTCGTGAAACAATTAGCACTACGAAAAATTTTCTTATTTCCATTCTCCTTCATCCCATTTAATTGGCCCGAACACTTTAGACCTTATTCTAATTTTCGGGACGAAAATTCATTAACATGGGGAGGCTGTGACAACTGCAACTTCCCAAGTTAACTCCGTTAACTTTTTCCGTTAGTCCCGTTAGTTCCGTTAGCGAACCCGAGACCCGTTATTTGAATGATTTCGTATATATTTATGTTTACTTGTTAGTTGACTTTAGTAACTTGGTTTGTAAATTCATTTCGTGACTTTATGTGTTAATTATAAAAAAATTGCTTTTTATGCGAAACCGGGCTTTGTGGGTAAATTTGGATTGTATGTCTAAATGTAAAATTTATGTAACCCGACTAAACATTTCATGTTAAATGAGTTTAAAAACAATTAGAAACATTTTTAGAAATTTTACTTCACAAGTTTTTAGTAAAAACCCACTTAAAAGGATTTTTGTGCTTTATGTGTCAAAATGAAAGATTGAGGGACCACTTGTGTAATTTCTTTAAACTAGAAATCTGCCCTAATACCCCCTCCCCCTCACATTCACGCATCAGCTCCCTCTCTCCCTCTCTTCTTCACTGTCACGAACACACACACACATACACTTGCGAATTTGGAGAA
>JBCNJP010000009.1:59759933-60077141 GCA_039602395.1 Deinandra increscens subsp. villosa | reverse complement strand
TATATGACATTTAGTTAAGATGATGCAAATAAATAATAATATTAAAGACATGTAATTGGTTAAGCTGCACCAACTGTTTGATATATGGCCTATTCAAGTACAGATGTACAACCTTTTCTTAAATAGCAGTTCTTCTAGTTTATGGTAAAGAAATAATTCCGTGTCAAGAGTTCCACTTAGTTAGCTATGAATTTAGGATTTAAGATCTTAATTTTTTGTTAGCTGTAGTTCGTCTATGATTTGTAAATAAAGATTTTCATCCTCATAATTTCTCCAAATTTTGGAGAGGAGAAAATGTAAACAAAGTATATATTGTACAAAAAGATATAATGAGCCTTACATTAAACATCACTGTCTTGGGGACTTACCTTTGCAGGATTTCTAACCAGGTTCTTTTGCAGAACAACCTGCTACTTCTCGTGCAGATGATCATGTAGAAGAAGCTGCTCATAATGTAGGAGACCCGGTAGCGCAATCGTCAGTGGAAAATATTGGTGCACGAAAAGGACGCGGTCCCAGTTTAAATAAGAAAATTATCCTGAGCAAGGGTAACAAAATTAATTTGACAATGGATAAAGATACCAAGCGCTTTGTCGGACCCACAACAACACAATTTGCTACCGAGTGTGGAATCGTCATTCGGAGCTATTGTCCGATGGATTTCCATAAATGGGATTTGATGACTCAAGATGTTAAGAAAAAGTTGCATGAGAAATTAGAAGTAGGTACTATTTATTTCTTAGAATTATTGAGAAGCTATTATCACTATAATTTCCATTTCACTTCTCAACATATCTATTAAATGCAGGAAAAATTCACATTGTTGCGGGAAAATGTTGTTTTTATGGAATATGTGGATAATCAACTACATACCCAATGGAAACGAACCAGAGGTGTTTTCAGTGCTTACTGGAAGAAGAATGAAGGAAGAACAGATCCTCAAAAGGCAAGATCGATGATGAAATCGGACTGTAGGAGTGTGGAAGATTGGAATCATCTCTGTGACTACTGGGAGAAGGAAAAAACACAGGTCAGTAACCGAGTCTTATTTTGTACAAATCATAACTATTCGTGCTTTATTTGTTTAATTTTTCTTGCTTCTAATATGTATGCCGACGTTCATTCTTTTAGAAATATAGTGAGCAAATGGAAATGAATAGAGGAAAGCTGATTAATGCAAGCAGAGGGGGATCCCGGTCTATAGCTAATCATGTTTTCCAACTAGTAAGATTTACAGTTTTATGTTATTGTTGCTAATGTAGTGAATGCATATACAACAGCAAAACCATGGCTTCCAATCTGAGTTTTAAAACGTAATAGGATAGCAATAATGTACTTTATCCCAACTATAGTGACCCAGTTAGCAAACCATTAGCTTAGAATGTGAGACAGTAAGGTTATTCCAAAGCCTGCATATGCCAACCTCCATCTTTTATAAAAAACCAACAGCCCCATTCCCGATATCCATTGTTGTAAACCATAAGTCACCCCAAACCAGCTCCTGCAAACTAATATCAACCATCTCAACCCAAACCAGCCCATGAGAATAACTAGTAAACACTCAGAGGTTAACAGTTGCCTGAAAATCATCTTTCTTGACTGAATAGCATTTCCAGCACCAACATTAAAGACAGCTCTGCCCACACTTTTCTGACCATAAATAGCACTTCCAGCAGCAACATTATAGACAATAGCATGCATAATGAGATTAATAAACCTAGTAATAGCAGCATCATCAGTTAACTTTCGTCTTGAATTTTGTGTAGAGGTAGCAATTTAACACATTTGCTTGTGCATGTGTCAATTTGGGCTGTGTTTTATGATATTATCTTAAACATGTAGGGTGAAATGGGTTGAAAGTCATCTGAAGTCTATACTTTATACATACATGATACTATTCTCCTATGGTGTTGTATTCTATGATTTATGTTATTATTTTAGTGATGTTGTTTTAGTCATGATTAGCAACTTATTTTTCATGGAATAAGGACAAAATGTGATTGTGGGTCAATTGGGCCTCTCTTGACCTGTATTAAAGATGAACTATGTCAACCTAGACTCCTTTTACTGTTAACTATATGTTAGTTATGTCTTAAGGTGTTAGACCCATTATATACTTTTTATATTCTATGTATGCTGCTGATGATTTTTCACCTCTGGTCATTTAGCCAGTCCACATTTTATGTCTGCACAATCTTTTCAAACTAACGAAGCTTTAAGCCAACCTGATAAACAACAGCCCATTGATAATTTCCAGTTAAAATTTACTGACCCCAGCAGCCAGCAACCAGTAAATTTTTTTGACCCTCTAGACAATAGCAATAATTCTTAACAGTTGCCCCTTAAACATCCATCTCCCTAACCAAGCACCCAAACCTTCACTATCACCCTTGCTCACTGCTGATATAGATAAAATGTGGTGTAGGACTCCAGAATAACATCCCTTTGCCCTGCACACCATAATCAGCAGAAACAAGAATCCCTCACCCTAACTAGTGCAATCCATTGATGTTGACATAGTGGTGCAAAGAATTCCTGATTCAAGTGGTTTTCATAATTCATAATATAAATTGTATACTTTTGGTTATTTGTTAGGCTGCCATAATAATTCATTATCTAAATAGATCATAGGTTGTTGTTATAGATTTCTTATCGTTTGTATTTTAGGTTGCTTGTTGCTTTTGTTGTAATATTAACCTGCTATGATGATTATAATTTTGATATGCTGTTATGGTTTTAAAATCTGATCTGTTTGTAACCTGATGTGATATAGGCTCACTCTGTTAGTATTTTAGTAATCTGTTGTTTGATTATTGTGCTATAATTCTAGCTTACTGCAGTTTATTTGTTTGATTATTGTGTTATAGTTCTAGCTTACTGCAGTTTAGTAGTGTTTGTTACTTATGAAAAGTGGACACATCCCCACCCATGTATAATTGTAGACCAGGTTATAGATAGAGCTCATATAAGGTTTCCTATACAGAATATACATATGTGTGAGTTATATTAGTTTTAATGTTCAATCAACACACAAAACGTACGAATAAGTCTTCACTTTGTTATTGTTTTATATTTGTTTTAATTATATTGTTTATGTTGATAGACAAATCCCGAGACTGAAATGCCGCCAAGTCCGTTAGAAACGTACTATCGTTTGCATTATAAGGCCGATAAGCAAGGGTGGTTGAACGATCAATCACGTATTGACTATGTAAGCATCTTATTGTTAAACTTCTATTTATTTTGTCAAGTTAAATATTTTGGGTTGTTATTGCTTTTAATTATTATTCTCTTATATTATATTAGGAAAATATTCTTAAAAAAAAAGAGACGTACATGGCTCGATTGAATAAAGAAGGAACCATCTGTACTACGACTATTGAACATGAGATTGAGAAACAAGCAATTAAAAGTGTTTGTGGTAAGGAAAAAACACTTAAATCGGCATGGGAGTTTGGAGTCGGTCCAGTTTTGAAGAAAAAGGATAAGTTGTTGAAATTGGTGGCTGAATCATCCAAGGATAATTCTACCGAGGATGATGAGGATGTAAGAAAGAAGGTTCGGGTACTTGAAACGGAAAATTCACTATTAAAGAAATTCTTGAAAAGCAAATATCCAGATTTCGACATCACAAACCCACATGCGGGTTCTAGTTCTGCTGGTTCCGATGGAGTTGCAAGGGATTCGGGTGAAGATGAAATGGATGTTGGAAACTCTACTTAGTTCTTTACTTTCATCGTTTCTTATTTTTATCTAGTACAATTTGAGACTTATGAATCGTTGTTCGTTTGTTACTTTACTTGTAGACTTTTGATTGGTTTACGTTATCATTTGGTTTTGTTGATCAATATTAGTTATTGTTTTTTAGTCCCTAAAAATATTTGCAATAAATTTGGATTGCATGCTTAAGACTAAATTTAATTGTATCGTAGACTATTTTTTCAGTACCTAATTGTACGTAAAGTTGATTTTATAAACCGTATTAGAGACTAAAAACTAGTCACTAAAAATATAAAACGACTACTTTTGGAGACTGATTTTAAGACTTTAAGTAACCATTTTGCAACTAAATATTAGTTTTTGATATTGCATAATAGGGACTAATTAACAGTCTTCAATATATATTATTGGGAACTGATTCAATATAGCAAGTCAGTCCCTAAAAGAGACTAATAGGGACAACGTAAACATGTTTACGGGAATGAATTTTAGTCCCTAAAAATAATACTAGGGACCAAATCAACACAAGAACTAGGACTGATTATCAGTCACTAAAAACAGATTTAAGGACTGAAATGGCGTACCCCCCGGGGCCAGGATTGAAGACTGAATTTTTATGTATAGGGGACTGAATGTGAGTCTCTGTTGATGGCACACGATGGGGACTGACTGACATACTGATTATCAGTCGCTAAAAAAAGATTTAAGGACTAAAATGACGTACCCACGGGACCAGGATTAAAGACTGAATTTTTATGCATAGGGGACTGACTGTGAGTCTTTGTTGATGCCACAAAACGGGGACTGATTGTCAGTCACTGACCACATTATCTAGGACTACGCATCTGCCACTGACGGTGACTGGCAAAATTCAGTCCCTGATTACCATTAGGAACTGATTACAGATTATCGGAGACTGATTATTTAGTCCCTGATGGCCACTTTTCTTGTAGTGATATCAGGAATAAATGGGGAAAGGAATTAAGGTGTACTGATTCAGAAATCCCAGTGACCTCAATCGGAAAAAGGGGGATGATTGATAAGAGAAAAAGAAACAACAAAGAGAAGCCACAATATTGGAAGAAATTCAATATATGTTTTCGAAGACTTAGATACTAGAGGCATAATAGTGTCAAACATTGCATTGATTTCAAGCATATTGAAAAGAATGTGGCTGGGAGTCTTGTTGGAACTCTGCTCAACCTTTCTGCAAAAACAAAGGATGGACTGAATGCTAGAAAGGATCTGAACTTTTTGCAGTTAAGACCAGAGTTGCAGCCTAAACAGAACAAGAACAACACAGTACTTCCTGCAGCGTGTTACACGTTACAAAAAGATGAAAAGGAAAAGTTTTGTGACACGTTATATAACTTGAAGGTTCCAGAAGGCTATTGTTCTAAATTTTCTAGTTTGGTTAGTCTAAAGAACAAGAAACTTGTGGGGCTCAAGTCACATAATTAACATATGCTGATGCAACAGTTTCTGCCGGTTGCAATTCGGTCAATCATGCCTGAACCGACAAGATATGCTATTATTAGGCTTTGTTTTTTTTCCTACTCCATATGCAGAAAAGAGATCAACGTCGAAGAACTTGATAAGTTACAAGCAGATCTTTGTGTGACACTATGCCTGCTTGAGAAATATTTCCCGCCATTATTTTTTGATGTTATGCTTCACTTAACGGTGCACCTTACCAGGGAGGTAAAATTATGTGGGTCAATATGCTTTCGATGAATGTATTGATTTAAAAGGTGTATGAAGGTTATTAAGGGCCACATGAGAAACAAAACTTATCCAGAAGGGTGCATTGCTAAGGACAACATTGTAGAAGAAACGATTGAGTTTTTTAGCGAACACCAAAAAAACATCACAACTATTGGTGTTCCATCAAATAAGCATAGTAGTGCGGATGGAAGTCCTGGGTCAGCTGGTAGATCAGTTGAAGTCTCTGCAAAGCTCTTAGCGAAGGCACTTTTATTCATGCTGCTAAGTGCTAAATACGCCTGATATTGAGCCTTATATCGAGTAAGTAATTTAGATTATTAACCTTTTTTGATGTGTTTATAATTGATAACTTACAATTCATGTACTTGCAGAGAACACATGAAATTTTTTGAGAAGGAACATCCTGGTAGTAGACTAAATGACCTAACGAAGAAGCATAGCACAACATTTGGTAAATGGTTATGCGACAAGGTCAGCTAAATTTGCTTATTGTTTTAATTTCGGATGAACTGTAACTTTCCGGAACAACTTACTTGAGTTGTCCGAAACAACTCTATTTTCTATCCGGATGAACTATAACCTTCCTGGTGAACTCAAACTGTTTTCTTATTGTTTTAATTCTAGATGAAATGTAACTTTCCAGAACAACTTACATGAGTTGTCCGGAACAACTCTACCTGGTCTCCGGATGAACTATAACCTTACTGATGAACTGAAACTATTTGCTTCTTTTTTTTAAAATCCGGATGAACTGAAACTTTCCAGAATAATTTACCTGACTTGTCCAGAACAACTTTATTTTCTTTTTTGAAGAACTATAACCTTCTTAATGAACTCTCCCGATGAACTATGAATTTCAGGTTGAAAAGGATATTGTGGAGTCCCCAAAAACTATCAGAGACCGTGAGATGGATTTCACATGGTCCACACAGAAGCGTGATGAAATATGAAGTATATGACATCAATGTCTATGCATTTCATACAAGATCTCGAGACGGTAGGGTTTACCAGACCAGCGGGGTTGGTGTAGAGGGAACTGACATGCACATCTCTAAAAATGTATTAACCTATGGACAAAAACCTTACTATGGGGTTTTAAAGAGATATGGCTACTAGATTACCATATTGTTAAAACACGATACGGATCGTTTCCAGATCATAATAAAGATAGAGACGGAGAATTCTAGTCATTAAACATGTCGAATGGTTACACTGAAGGAGTATACATCTATTAACCACGGGAGAGGTTGGATAGACCTCTCCTTTCAACACAAAGACAAATGACCAGAAATCTAAATTGCAAGACTAAGCTTCACCTATTTATAGGTGACTTGCCCAGCGTACCATACTATCCAACGTACCATTTGGTACGCAGCAGCGTACCAACCGGTACGCCACATGGTACGTTGGCAACCTAGCTACAATTTATAATCTATACAATTTCGCAATTCGCAGAGTAATGACCACACCCGAAACATGCTCTAACAAATTCCCCTTGGACATTACTATCGAATGTAGGTCTTCATTTTCCAGCAATCGTCATCAGTCAGTCTGCTACATCTTGAAATCTTGAACTTCAGCAAACTCCCCTTGGACAGAACTTCAGGCATGCAGGAAACAGTTCGAATCTTGTACAATCTCCACAACCAACAAAGTTCCCCCTAGTTTCAAGCACAACCATCCAACTGGAACCGGAATATATGATAATGGTTCACTTCATCAGTCGTTACCCGAAAACTTGTAAAGACATCCACGAACATCACTGCATGTCATAGAACAATTCATAATCTTCACAAACTTATAATACATTCTGATCTTTATGAAAACCAACACGATTAGCATCTTGAATCATAGAAATTCCCCTCAGCATGAAATACATCCCAATATATAACTTCGGTAAACGCATATCTCATTGTAGACTGGAACCTCACCAAGTCTTCATAACTTAAGAAAGTATCGGGCATATGACAGAGAGTTCCAAACCATAACTGAAAACTTTGACATATCGGTTCGCACGAACATCAGAAAACACTACCAATTCACGAAGATCACAAATCACCGTCATTCCTGAACTAATTGCTTTGAATATTCACATTTTCCGTTTTCATCAGATAAAACTTTGTAATTTTCAATGGTCCCAATTTCCCTCTAAACATGTGACTTATTCAATTTCCGATTCCAACGCTGCAAGCAGATGTTCTTCAGATAGCTTGCAATGGAATCACATATTTTATGTTTGCATGTGTAGAAAGATAATCTCCGACAAACGTTCCAAAGTAATCACACCCCAGCTTCTGAATCTCTGTCCATCAACAGAAACTTGTTTATGAATATATTCCCATCATCAAAAACCGTGACTACCCATAAACATATCTCAAAAATTCGATGACTAATTCATGATAAGCATCAGAATCTGGTAAATCTTGATTGTAAATTCACAGCTACCGAATCAAGGGCAAACCTGATAACTAATTTGTTCTTTAAAATTCTCATGACCTCATCCCATTCTTCAAAACAGCTCCCAGATGTTTATTACTGATTAATGGGGGTTCGGGGGCAGCGCCCTCGAGAAGCGGGTTCCAACGGGCAGAGCCCCTGGTTGGGATCGAGCTGCCAGGTCAGCGCGGAAATTTTTTTTCTGAACAAAATTGCTTCACTGAAAATGCATCAGAAAATTTGCAGCGAACCATAAGATTCAACGTACCAAAACTTCAGCGGACCATTAAACCAGCGGACAATTGATCAGCAACGTACCATTTGGTACGGTGTAACCGCTGCATACAAAAAATAACCGCTCCAGACCACTATGGTACGTTCGATGAGTTTCCTGGTACGACGGATGAAGATTTAAAGGGCGTACCAACGTGTTCATCCGGCGTACCAACACTGAAAAACTCGAAATTCACTCTAGATTTAGAATTTTTCGAATTTCTTCACTCAATCACTCATATTAGGTGCGAAACTGACTCAGGAACACTCGTTTGAACAAAATTTGATAACAAAAACTCATTGAAATTGAACTTTTTACGTCTCAAAAACTCTCAAGAACGAAAATGTGATATGGAAATTGAGCCAACGGCTCTGGTACCATTGTTAAAACACGATACGGATTATTTCCAGATCATAAGAAAGATAGAGATGGAGAATTCTAGTCATTAAACGTGTCGAATGGTTACACCGAAGGAGTATACATCTATTAAGCACGGGAGAGGTTGGACAGACCTCTCCTCTCAACACAAAGACAAATGACCAAAGATCTAAATTGCAAGACTAAGCTTCACCTATTTATAGGTTAGCTGCTCAGCGTACCATACTATCCAGCGTACCATTTGGTACGCAGCAGCGTACCAACTTGTACGCCACATGGTACGTTGGCATCCTAACTACAATTTACAATCTATACAATTTCACAATTCGCATAGTAATGACCACACCCGGAACATGCTCTCACACATATTAAAAGCATCCCTTTGTTTATGTGCGACTGGGTTGAGAATACACGTGGGGTAAAAAAGATAGTCTTGGTTACACTTTGGTCAACCTTAAAACACTAGGTCACAAGGAGGACTCGTTCATTTTCGCGTCACAAGCATGACAACTATTTTACGTCAAAGACCAGCTGGATAAATTTTCGCTGCAAATTTAGTGAATCATAAGATGTATGCTTCACTGAAATGACAGCTGTTTTACGTCAAAGACCAGCTGTTTTACACACAATTACATATATAATCCAAAATGTATGATTCCATTAATACATAGATCTATAAAAGTACAACTTCAAAACTACTAACTTAAAAGGGAGAAGAAGCGGCTGAAGACAAATCCCTCTTTGATTTCTCACATGGTGCACTAAAGAGATTTTCTGAATCATCATAACGACTACTTGCTGCTGATCAAGTGAAAGGAGAGAACAAGTCCCTCTTTGCTTTCTCACATGCACTTGCTTCTGATCAACTGAAAAGGGAGAAGAAGGGGCCGGTGAAAAACCTGGTTCAGGGGGCCAAAAGGGAGAGAAGCACCTGTAGAAAAATCAGGTTCGTGGGGCCAAAAGATGTGACAAATCCCTCTTTTCTTTCTCACATGCACTTGCTTCTAATCAAAAGGGAGAAGAAGCGGCTGAGGAAATATCAGCTTCATGGGGCCAAAAGGGAGAGAAGCACCTGAAGAGTACAAGTGCTGCAAACCTCAACATGTGGCCCTTGCCACTGACTGTTATAAAATTATATAATAACTTAAAAATTGCTCTCAGTAAAGCATTTGTATGAACCATTAGAGACTCCTCGTCTCCATGGTTTCCACAATAACTTAGAACCTGCTCCTAGGAGAGACAGAGTGCAATCTTCCCCTGCACAAGAAAAAATTACCAAATCTAAGACACAAATTTTAATCAAATTTCAGTGGTGAAGATGATAACTTACTGTCTTCCACATTCGAAGGACGCCAATGCCACATTTTAAGCCAGCGATGATGAACGAAAAACAGAGAGAGAGAGACTGGGAGAAAAGGCGCATGGTGGAGATGATGATGAAAAATGATATAGAGTTAACTATATATCGATATTCGAGGGATGTGGTAGATGGAGATTAGACAGATAAAGTAAATGAAGTAATAATGATTACAAGCGTCGTCGATTGTTGGTCTTCTTTTAGCCACCCATTGTTTAGTCCCTGATGGCCACTTTTCTTGTAGTGATATCAGGAATAAATGGGGAAAGGAATTAAGGTGTACTGATTCAGAAATCCCAGTGACCTCAATCGGAAAAAGGGGGATGATTGATAAGAGAAAAAGAAACAACAAAGAGAAGCCACAATATTGGAAGAAATTCAATATATGTTTTCGAAGACTTAGATACTAGAGGCATAATAGTGTCAAACATTGCATTGATTTCAAGCATATTGAAAAGAATGTGGCTGGGAGTCTTGTTGGAACTCTGCTCAACCTTTCTGCAAAAACAAAGGATGGACTGAATGCTAGAAAGGATCTGAACTTTTTGCAGTTAAGACCAGAGTTGCAGCCTAAACAGAACAAGAACAACACAGTACTTCCTGCAGCGTGTTACACGTTACAAAAAGATGAAAAGGAAAAGTTTTGTGACACGTTATATAACTTGAAGGTTCCAGAAGGCTATTGTTCTAAATTTTCTAGTTTGGTTAGTCTAAAGAACAAGAAACTTGTGGGGCTCAAGTCACATAATTAACATATGCTGATGCAACAGTTTCTGCCGGTTGCAATTCGGTCAATCATGCCTGAACCGACAAGATATGCTATTATTAGGCTTTGTTTTTTTTCCTACTCCATATGCAGAAAAGAGATCAACGTCGAAGAACTTGATAAGTTACAAGCAGATCTTTGTGTGACACTATGCCTGCTTGAGAAATATTTCCCGCCATTATTTTTTGATGTTATGCTTCACTTAACGGTGCACCTTACCAGGGAGGTAAAATTATGTGGGTCAATATGCTTTCGATGAATGTATTGATTTAAAAGGTGTATGAAGGTTATTAAGGGCCACATGAGAAACAAAACTTATCCAGAAGGGTGCATTGCTAAGGACAACATTGTAGAAGAAACGATTGAGTTTTTTAGCGAACACCAAAAAAACATCACAACTATTGGTGTTCCATCAAATAAGCATAGTAGTGCGGATGGAAGTCCTGGGTCAGCTGGTAGATCAGTTGAAGTCTCTGCAAAGCTCTTAGCGAAGGCACTTTTATTCATGCTGCTAAGTGCTAAATACGCCTGATATTGAGCCTTATATCGAGTAAGTAATTTAGATTATTAACCTTTTTTGATGTGTTTATAATTGATAACTTACAATTCATGTACTTGCAGAGAACACATGAAATTTTTTGAGAAGGAACATCCTGGTAGTAGACTAAATGACCTAACGAAGAAGCATAGCACAACATTTGGTAAATGGTTATGCGACAAGGTCAGCTAAATTTGCTTATTGTTTTAATTTCGGATGAACTGTAACTTTCCGGAACAACTTACTTGAGTTGTCCGAAACAACTCTATTTTCTATCCGGATGAACTATAACCTTCCTGGTGAACTCAAACTGTTTTCTTATTGTTTTAATTCTAGATGAAATGTAACTTTCCAGAACAACTTACATGAGTTGTCCGGAACAACTCTACCTGGTCTCCGGATGAACTATAACCTTACTGATGAACTGAAACTATTTGCTTCTTTTTTTTAAAATCCGGATGAACTGAAACTTTCCAGAATAATTTACCTGACTTGTCCAGAACAACTTTATTTTCTTTTTTGAAGAACTATAACCTTCTTAATGAACTCTCCCGATGAACTATGAATTTCAGGTTGAAAAGGATATTGTGGAGTCCCCAAAAACTATCAGAGACCGTGAGATGGATTTCACATGGTCCACACAGAAGCGTGATGAAATATGAAGTATATGACATCAATGTCTATGCATTTCATACAAGATCTCGAGACGGTAGGGTTTACCAGACCAGCGGGGTTGGTGTAGAGGGAACTGACATGCACATCTCTAAAAATGTATTAACCTATGGACAAAAACCTTACTATGGGGTTTTAAAGAGATATGGCTACTAGATTACCATATTGTTAAAACACGATACGGATCGTTTCCAGATCATAATAAAGATAGAGACGGAGAATTCTAGTCATTAAACATGTCGAATGGTTACACTGAAGGAGTATACATCTATTAACCACGGGAGAGGTTGGATAGACCTCTCCTTTCAACACAAAGACAAATGACCAGAAATCTAAATTGCAAGACTAAGCTTCACCTATTTATAGGTGACTTGCCCAGCGTACCATACTATCCAACGTACCATTTGGTACGCAGCAGCGTACCAACCGGTACGCCACATGGTACGTTGGCAACCTAGCTACAATTTATAATCTATACAATTTCGCAATTCGCAGAGTAATGACCACACCCGAAACATGCTCTAACAAATTCCCCTTGGACATTACTATCGAATGTAGGTCTTCATTTTCCAGCAATCGTCATCAGTCAGTCTGCTACATCTTGAAATCTTGAACTTCAGCAAACTCCCCTTGGACAGAACTTCAGGCATGCAGGAAACAGTTCGAATCTTGTACAATCTCCACAACCAACAAAGTTCCCCCTAGTTTCAAGCACAACCATCCAACTGGAACCGGAATATATGATAATGGTTCACTTCATCAGTCGTTACCCGAAAACTTGTAAAGACATCCACGAACATCACTGCATGTCATAGAACAATTCATAATCTTCACAAACTTATAATACATTCTGATCTTTATGAAAACCAACACGATTAGCATCTTCAATCATAGAAATTCCCCTCAGCATGAAATACATCCCAATATATAACTTCGGTAAACGCATATCTCATTGTAGACTGGAACCTCACCAAGTCTTCATAACTTAAGAAAGTATCGGGCATATGACAGAGAGTTCCAAACCATAACTGAAAACTTTGACATATCGGTTCGCACGAACATCAGAAAACACTACCAATTCACGAAGATCACAAATCACCGTCATTCCTGAACTAATTGCTTTGAATATTCACATTTTCCGTTTTCATCAGATAAAACTTTGTAATTTTCAATGGTCCCAATTTCCCTCTAAACATGTGACTTATTCAATTTCCGATTCCAACGCTGCAAGCAGATGTTCTTCAGATAGCTTGCAATGGAATCACATATTTTATGTTTGCATGTGTAGAAAGATAATCTCCGACAAACGTTCCAAAGTAATCACACCCCAGCTTCTGAATCTCTGTCCATCAACAGAAACTTGTTTATGAATATATTCCCATCATCAAAAACCGTGACTACCCATAAACATATCTCAAAAATTCGATGACTAATTCATGATAAGCATCAGAATCTGGTAAATCTTGATTGTAAATTCACAGCTACCGAATCAAGGGCAAACCTGATAACTAATTTGTTCTTTAAAATTCTCATGACCTCATCCCATTCTTCAAAACAGCTCCCAGATGTTTATTACTGATTAATGGGGGTTCGGGGGCAGCGCCCTCGAGAAGCGGGTTCCAACGGGCAGAGCCCCTGGTTGGGATCGAGCTGCCAGGTCAGCGCGGAAATTTTTTTTCTGAACAAAATTGCTTCACTGAAAATGCATCAGAAAATTTGCAGCGAACCATAAGATTCAACGTACCAAAACTTCAGCGGACCATTAAACCAGCGGACAATTGATCAGCAACGTACCATTTGGTACGGTGTAACCGCTGCATACAAAAAATAACCGCTCCAGACCACTATGGTACGTTCGATGAGTTTCCTGGTACGACGGATGAAGATTTAAAGGGCGTACCAACGTGTTCATCCGGCGTACCAACACTGAAAAACTCGAAATTCACTCTAGATTTAGAATTTTTCGAATTTCTTCACTCAATCACTCATATTAGGTGCGAAACTGACTCAGGAACACTCGTTTGAACAAAATTTGATAACAAAAACTCATTGAAATTGAACTTTTTACGTCTCAAAAACTCTCAAGAACGAAAATGTGATATGGAAATTGAGCCAACGGCTCTGGTACCATTGTTAAAACACGATACGGATTGTTTCCAGATCATAAGAAAGATAGAGATGGAGAATTCTAGTCATTAAACGTGTCGAATGGTTACACCGAAGGAGTATACATCTATTAAGCACGGGAGAGGTTGGACAGACCTCTCCTCTCAACACAAAGACAAATGACCAAAGATCTAAATTGCAAGACTAAGCTTCACCTATTTATAGGTTAGCTGCTCAGCGTACCATACTATCCAGCGTACCATTTGGTACGCAGCAGCGTACCAACTTGTACGCCACATGGTACGTTGGCATCCTAACTACAATTTACAATCTATACAATTTCACAATTCGCATAGTAATGACCACACCCGGAACATGCTCTCACACATATTAAAAGCATCCCTTTGTTTATGTGCGACTGGGTTGAGAATACACGTGGGGTAAAAAAGATAGTCTTGGTTACACTTTGGTCAACCTTAAAACACTAGGTCACAAGGAGGACTCGTTCATTTTCGCGTCACAAGCATGACAGCTATTTTACGTCAAAGACCAGCTGGATAAATTTTCGCTGCAAATTTAGTGAATCATAAGATGTATGCTTCACTGAAATGACAGCTGTTTTACGTCAAAGACCAGCTGTTTTACACACAATTACATATATAATCCAAAATGTATGATTCCATTAATACATAGATCTATAAAAGTACAACTTCAAAACTACTAACTTAAAAGGGAGAAGAAGCGACTGAAGACAAATCCCTCTTTGATTTCTCACATGGTGCACTAAAGAGATTTTCTGAATCATCATAACGACTACTTGCTGCTGATCAAGTGAAAGGAGAGAACAAGTCCCTCTTTGCTTTCTCACATGCACTTGCTTCTGATCAACTGAAAAAGGAGAAGAAGGGGCCGGTGAAAAACCTGGTTCATGGGGCCAAAAGGGAGAGAAGCACCTGTAGAAAAATCAGGTTCGTGGGGCCAAAAGATGTGACAAATCCCTCTTTTCTTTCTCACATGCACTTGCTTCTAATCAAAAGGGAGAAGAAGCGGCTGAGGAAATATCAGCTTCATGGGGCCAAAAGGGAGAGAAGCACCTGAAGAGTACAAGTGCTGCAAACCTCAACATGTGGCCCTTGCCACTGACTGTTATAAAATTATATAATAACTTAAAAATTGCTCTCAGTAAAGCATTTGTATGAACCATTAGAGACTCCTCGTCTCCATGGTTTCCACAATAACTTAGAACCTGCTCCTAGGAGAGACAGAGTGCAATCTTCCCCTGCACAAGAAAAAATTACCAAATCTAAGACACAAATTTTAATCAAATTTCAGTGGTGAAGATGATAACTTACCGTCTTCCACATTCGAAGGACGCCAATGCCACATTTTAAGCCAGCGATGATGAACGAAAAACAGAGAGAGAGACTGGGAGAAAAGGCGCATGGTGGAGATGATGATGAAAAATGATATAGAGTTAACTATATATCGATATTCGAGGGATGTGGTAGATGGAGATTAGACAGATAAAGTAAATGAAGTAATAATGATTACAAGCGTCGTCGACTGTTGGTCTTCTTTTAGCCACCCATTGTTTATTATACCGTGACCATTTCTCATAATTTGCCAAGCAAACAAGATAATCAAACATGATAAACATATAATATAACCATCATATATTCAATTCTAATTAATAATATCATAACAAAATAAACATATAAGAAATTGTTCATAATATGTATATAAACATATATATCAATTAATAATCCTCATCACTGCAATCTTCGGATATGTATCCTAAAATTGCATGGTCATCATCATCACGTCCTTCTTCAATCCAACCACTGTTCGCAGGATCTTGAAACCAATCGGCAGTTGTATCCTTCACCCTTTGTTGAATATCATTCCGAGAATCATTCCCATCTTTGTTAATCAGAGGAATTTCACCCAATTGTTTGAGAAAATTCATATCATAACATCCAACAATTTCATCCACATAAAAAATTTTACTCTCTTCTTTATTCATATATTTCACTTCAATCTTGTTAGTAGAAGTTAAAAACTCCTAAGATTGGACAATTTCATCTTCTCCGGTTTC
The DNA here is from genome assembly GCA_039602395.1 of Deinandra increscens subsp. villosa. Classification (NCBI taxonomy): domain Eukaryota; kingdom Viridiplantae; phylum Streptophyta; class Magnoliopsida; order Asterales; family Asteraceae; genus Deinandra; species Deinandra increscens. The sequence goes on along the minus strand of JBCNJP010000009.1, from coordinate 60,061,074 downwards.
ATCTTCTTCGGATACAAATTCATTGAATTTTGTATCAAGGACACGGAAGAATTTCATTGCCTCAACAAAGTAGTCAAAACAATTAGGAATCTTCTACACATGGAGTTTTCTCAGGATGTTCTCATCGTTGTTTTTAATAACAGATTTATGGGATTTGAAGGATCTTCTTCTCCCATTACTGTAAAAAAATGATTATGCTTCACATACCAGTAATTAAGGGAGCGTTGATTATCCATTTCATGCACGCGAATTGGTGTAAACGAAATTGGTGTAGAGTATTTGAGATCGGGAAATGGATGGCGGTAAAGGAAAATAACAATGATGATGTATATATAGGGTAGCAGATTTGAACACGCGCGAATTGGTGTAAGCGAAAAAAAACGCATTTTAGAGGGAAACAAATCGCTACTTTCGCCACGAATTTAAAATTTTTACCTTGACCATTACTTATCTTTAGCCACGGATGTAATATTTTACCATGACCATTACTTATCTTTAGCCACGCAAGTAATATTTTACCGTGATCATTACTTATCTTTGTCACTTACAATAAATAGGAAAGGGCATGAACACTCACTATTTAGTCACACAACCTAATATAAGTGGCCATATGTACTAGCTTTTAGCCACATAATTAATTAAAAACAGTGGCCGTTGCTCAAATTTAGCCACGCATAATATATACTTAACAGTTAAGATTTTTTTTAATTTACTAACTATAAAATCTACTCTTCCGTCACACAACATTATATAAGCATGGCCTAAGGTATCATATGTATTTGTTTTTGGTCACATGAATAAAAAATCATAAAATATCTGTGGCCGTTTGGTGCATTTCGCCACTCTTTTGTAAGTGTGACAAATAAATGCCACATATTTGTAAAGCAGTGGCTAAAGCCTCTCCACCTGATTGTTGTTGTCACATAAACAAAAAAGTGGCAAAAGGGTCCAAAGGCTATATATTTGGTCACGGGTACAATATATATGTGGCTAAAACTAGTGTTTCTTACCTTTAGCCACGTTTTTTTTAAACAGTGGCTAGGCGTTTTCGAAAAAACCATGGCTAAAGCCACTTTTTGACATAGTGTCTTTGGATAAACTGATTGGAACTGTCCTCTTAGGAAATGCTCATCTCTTGATTCACTTCCATATCCGAAATTGACCTTTCCTCATCAAGTCGCCCTAGTCCATTGATTATATATACAATGATGATGGACTATATTATTCTTCTACTTATCTGATCTTGTCACTTACAGAAGCGAAAATTATCAAAAATTTTACTAAAAATGCTCATCAAGTCTCCCTAGTCCTTATGTTATTGAGTCAATGACTTTAGGACTAGAATCATAACGTCTTTTAGTTGATGCGTTTGCGAATTTTTTGTCTTTTTCCACTAGCGCATCTGCAAATGTAAAATCTCAATCGCCTTGTCAGTCATCTCAAAGGTGTGATTACTTTTTAGCAGTGCGTCAGAACACGTGTCGCGTTAGGGATTATTGATAGGAAAGTTATTACTTTTTGAATTTTAAATTAGGTTTTTAAACCATTTGAAGATTAAAACCCTTTCACCCATTTAACTTCATTACAACTTCTCTTTTTCTTGCCGTCTTCCCTAAAAACTCTCTCTGATTTCTTCGCTGCAATTCATCATTCTTGCTCAGGTCAGTCTCTTTTTCTTACATATTTTCTGTTAATGGCGTCGCCTAGCGTAAAAGCTGATGATGATTCAACAAAGCACAATATGCATTGTTCATTCTCATTAATGACCCCCATAACCCTTGATGATCATATGCAAGCAAAATTCTCTGATCTTTCCTGTTCCTGACAGCAAAATCGGTATCGACACTGAAATGTTGCGATTTGGAAATTGTAGAATCCCTTTTTCAAAATTCTTAATCTGAGCGCTGAGATTTTTGAGGTGCACATTTCCCAGATGCATCCTCAAGGAATTTCTCGCTTGAGTCATTTTGAAGTAACTTGTCGGGCTGCTAAATTATCTACTAGCGTCACTCTTTTTAGGGCGTTATACCGAGTCACCATGGCTGGTGATGGTATACATTTGAAAGGAGAAGGGGTGTTGCCCGTATAGGCACAACTTTACCCCTAAACCCTCGTTCCTGGAAATCTCATTTCTATTATATTGATGATCGTTGTATTCCCCCATGGCGGGCCTCGATAATGTGGTTCATGATGTAATTTCGGACAAGAGTGAGTACAAATCAAGTTATTTAGAGCGTTTGGTTAAGTGTGACAGTCCCATTCGTGAGTTTCCATAAATCGTTCTTTTATTTTCTCGGATCAGTAGGGCTTGGTTTACTCCTAGACTTTGGCATGTTTAAAAGTCTGAAGCTGAGGGTAAGACACCTCTTTTACAATTTATTAAATTCTTATGAACCTTGAAATCTTATATTTCTTGAGTGTTTCTTTTCGTGCAGAGATGGATCTTCTAGATGCTTTGTATTTGAAGAGTTTCATTGGTGTTGAATGCGGAGCCGAACCTATAGAAGATGATACAACGTCTTTTATAGATCAAACTATATCATCAATTTTCGAAATCAGGTCCATGACCAGTCCCCAAGTGCAGGACGCTGTAAATGATCCTACTGGTAATCAAGATTCCCCTTTGATAAAGATGGTTCAGATAACAAGTGTTGAAGAAACTGGTGGGAATATTGCATCCAAGGATATTTTTGGTAGGTCTAATCTTGAAAAGTATATTGAAGTTGCCAAGGCTGAGGGTGATCTTGTGGATACAAGTGGTAAAGCTATTGTCGCAAGTGTAAAAGGGAAAGGTACTTCTTCAAATTCTACTTTGCCACGTAAAGGTAACAAAGGAAAATGCCCCACCAAGTCGGTATCCAACAAAGATTTGATCACAATGAAGAATAAGCCTCCAAGGTGGACTACTCAATCATCTCCTGGCTCCCAAAATGTAAGTACCCTTGATGCACCAGAAATGATTGCCGATAGTTCCTCTGATGGTGAGGGTGTTTTGAAGAAAGCAAAGGATCCAAGGGTAACCCCATTTTCTATTGAGAACTTCGACATTTCCGTTTTTCTGCCCAACTCTCCTGATTTGTTTCAAGATCCAATGTCAATGACTTATCTATTTTTTAGAAAGATTCCACCTCATCTACCCTTGTAACTTGTCCTCCTAATTTGAGCTCTTCATCCTCCAAAAAGACCTTCCTAGCTTTGATGTCCCTTCCTCTGAATGGTTAAAGAGAGAGATCGAGCTGCTTACTCATAGAACCAGTCTTGCTAAAAGTCTCAAAGATTTTGAAGTGTTGTCAAGTTTGTGTTGGGTTTTACAGTGGATATCCGGGTTACCCATTTATTTTATTACCGAGTAATTAACGGGTTAAATATAAAAAACAAATACGCAGCGGAAAACATAGATAACACGAATAATATAAAACCGTAGACAGGATATGACCACCATGTACACGTAAACATAGAAAAATAAATAATTAAATTAAATATCTAAAGCGAGTTAGATATACCTTGGTGGAATCCGAACACTCGTTCGAGACACCGGAATTCAACGAACTGGCGCTAGGTTGAACGGTTACGCCGAACTCAAAACGCCGAGTCAAATCTTCGACAACATGGGAAGACGGCAACTCGGGCACCGGGATCGCACTCAACGGGCGGATCTGACAATAAACTCGATCCTCGAGGTGAAAAGGTAATTTTCATCGAATACTATTACAATACTGGCTATTATTTCTACCATCCTCAAGAAAAGTATGTTTTCAACAAGAGGAAGGGTAAGTTCCTTGAGAGCGGATTTCTCAATAAAGGAACCAATAGTGATCCAGTGGATCTTGAAGAAGTTCGAGAAACACAAACCCCTGAAACGGTTACTGCGTCTGACCGACAAATGGTTATCGCACCATCAGACCCAAGTCAAGCGTTCGTAGAAGCGTTCGCAGAGTGCCCTTTAGCTTCTGCGAACGCTTGACTTGGGTCTGATGGTGCGATAACCATTTGTCGGTCAGACGCAGTGACCGTTTCAGGGGTTTGTGTTTCTCGAACTTCTTCAAGATCCACTGGATCACTATTGGTTCCTTTATTGAGAAATCCGCTCTCAAGGAACTTACCCTTCCTCTTGTTGAAAACATACTTTTCTTGAGGATGGTAGAAATAATAGCCAGTATTGTAATAGTATCCGATGAAAATTACCTTTTCACCTCGAGGATCGAGTTTATTGTCAGATTCGCTAGTGCCATAAGCTTCACATCCCCATACCCTGAGGTATGATAACTTTGGAGAAGATCTATGCCATATCTCGTATGGGGTCTTGTCCAATTTCTTGGTCGGTGCCAGATTAATTAGGTGAGTGGCGGTCAAGAGAGCATAACCCCAAAAAGAGTGGGACAAGTTAGTCCTGCACATCATCGATCGAACCATGTTTAGCAGAGTTCGATTCCTTCTTTCACTCACGCCATTTAATCGGGGTGTGCCAGGAGGAGTGGGTTGTGAAATAATTCCACAATCCTTAAGATGATCGAGGAATTCGGTGCTAAGATATTCACCACCTCTATCTGATCGAATAATTTTAATAGTTCGACTCTGTTGATTCTCTACTTCTTTCTGAAACTCTTTGAACTTGTCAAAAGTTTCATGCTTGTGTTTCGTAAGATAAACATAAGCAAATCTGATGTAGTCATCTATGAAAGATACAAAGTAGCGTTCACGATTTCTCGTTTCAGTTCGAAAGGGTCCATAAACGTCAGTGTGTATTAATCCAAATAGACCTTCAGCCCATTCACCAACATGGGTGAAGGGTGACTTGGTTAGTTTGCCAGATAAACAAGATTCGCATTCATCGAAGGAATCTGCATTGGTGGATTCGAGAATCCCAGCAGAGTGTAGCTTCTTGATGCATGCCTTGCTTATGTGACCAAGTCGATGATGACATAACGAGGAATCGTTATTACTAACTTTGCTTCTTTTAGAAACATGATAGAGTTGATCATTTGTTTGAACATCTATCTCATATATACCATGTCGAGGTTTAGCTTCGAAATAAAAGATATCATTAAAGTAGGTTAAAATGGAATTACCACTAAACTTGTACTTAAAACCTTGTTCAAATAATGAAGAGATAGAGATAATGTTTCTGGACAAGCCAGGTGCATATAAACAGTTAACTAAAGTAACTTCAAAATGTTCTTTACAACAGTCAAGTAAGCTAGGCCTGGACTCTGTTGGTATCGACTAGTCAGGCTCAGTGCAAACGAGAAATCCGGTCATGTGTAGAGCATATCATACATGATTGAGCCTATAGCAGAAGCAAATAGGATCCAAAACCATTTGGTTGATCTCCTTCTCCGTTTTAGGAGATTGAGATTTGTCTAATATAGCACCTTTTGTCATAGGGACGACTCCCCTCTTGGAGTTGCTCATGTTGAACCGTGCTATAATCTTGTCAACGTATGTACTTTGACTGAGACCCAGAATTCGCTTTGATCAATCTCTATGAATTATCAATTCCCAGAATAAAAACGGCTTCTCTAAGATCCTTCATAGCGAAACAAGACGAAAGCCATTTCTTAACTTCAATAAGCATGGGTATGTCGTTTCCTATGATCAGTATATCATCCACATACAGGATGAGGAATGATATAGTGCTCCCACTAGCCTTTCTGTAAACACAAGGTTTATCTTTGTTTTGAGCAAAGCCAAATTCTTTGACTTTCTGGTCGAAATGGAGATTCCAGCATCGAGATGCTTGTTTAAGTCCGTAAATGGACTTATTTAGTTTGCTAACCCTATTTGGATATTTTGGATCGACAAAACCATCTGCCTGAACCATGTAAACATCTTCAATGAGTTGTTCGTTCAGAAAGGCGGTTTTGACATCCATTTTCCATATCTCATAATCATTGTATGCGGGTATGGCAAGCAATATCCTGATCGATTTGATCATGACAACGGGCGAGAAGGATTCTTCGTAGTCAATCCCTTGGGTTTGAGTGAAGCCTTTCGCTACAAGCTGTGCTTTGTAGGTTTGAATGTTTCTATGCATGTCAGTTTTTCTTTTAAAGATCCATTTGCTCCCTGCTGCCCATGCATCGGGGGGTAGCTCAATCAAATCCCAGACTTGATTGTCACGCATAGATTGCATCTCGGCGTTCATGGCTTCAAGCCATTTTTCAGATTCTAGATCTGACACAACATCTTTGTAATTAATAGGTTCATCATTTGAATCAGCTACTAATAGGACATCAAAAGCTTCTAGATGACCGAGGTATCTATCAGGTTCTTTATGTGCCCTTTTGCTTCTGCGAACGCTTGTACTTGGGTCTGATGGTGCGATAACCATTTGTCGGTCAGACGCAGTGACCGTTTTAGGAGTTTGTGTTTCTCGAACTTCTTCAATATCCACTGGATCACTATTGGTTCCTTTATTGAGAAATCCGCTCTCAAGGAACTTACCCTTCCTCTTGTTGAAAACATACTTTTCTTGAGGATGGTAGAAATAATAGCCAGTATTGTAATAGTATCCGATGAAAATTACCTTTTCACCTCGAGGATCGAGTTTATTGTCAGATTCGCTAGTGCCATAAGCTTCACATCCCCATACCCTGAGGTATGATAACTTTGGAGAAGATCTATGCCATATCTCGTATGGGGTCTTGTCCAATTTCTTGGTCGGTGCCAGATTAATTGGGTGAGCGGCGGTCAAGAGAGCATAACCCCAAAAAGAGTGGGACAAGTTAGTCCTGCACATCATCGATCGAACCATGTTTAGCAGAGTTCGATTCCTTCTTTCACTCACGCCATTTAATCGGGGTGTGCCAGGAGGAGTGGGTTGTGAAATAATTCCACAATCCTTAAGATGATCGAGGAATTCAGTGCTAAGATATTCACCACCTCTATCTGATCGAATAATTTTAATAGTTCGACTCTGTTGATTCTCTACTTCTTTCTGAAACTCTTTGAACTTGTCAAAAGTTTCATGCTTGTGTTTCGTAAGATAAACATAAGCAAATCTGATGTAGTCATCTATGAAAGATACAAAGTAGCGTTCACGATTTCTCGTTTCGGTTCGAAAGGGTCCACAAACATCAGTGTGTATTAATCCAAACAGACCTTCAGCCCGTTCACCAACATGGGTGAAGGGTGACTTGGTTAGTTTGCCAGATAAACAAGATTCGCATTCATCGAAGGAATCTGCATTGGTGGATTCGAGAATCCCAGCAGAGTGTAGCTTCTTGATGCATGCCTTGCTTATGTGACCAAGTCGATGATGACATAACGAGGAATCGTTATTACTAACTTTGCTTCTTTTAGAAACATGATAGAGTTGATCATTTATTTGAACATCTATCTCATATATACCATGTCGAGGTTTAGCTTCGAAATAAAAGATATCATTAAAGTAGGTTAAAATGGAATTACCACTAAACTTGTACTTAAAACCTTGTTCAAATAATGAAGAGATAGAGATAATGTTTCTGGACAAGCCAGGTGCATATAAACAGTTAACTAGAGTAACTACAAGGCCATAAAAATAGGTAACAGAATATGTGCCGGTAGCCAAGACCGGGACTCTTTTCGCATCACCAACGATGAGTTCCATGCCGCCTTACTCTATCTTCTTCCACTTCACAGGCTCCTGCAAAACATTAACAATGTGATAACCAAATCCAGTATCAAATACCCATGCATTGGAGGAAATAGTGAAAAGTTTAATAACATGTATTGAAATACCTGATGAGGAACCCTTGCCGGAGTTTCTAGTCATCTTTATCCTAGCAAGATAAATGGGGCACTTTTATTTCCAGTGGCCCATCTCTTTACATTCAATGCATTGGTGTTCCTGTGAAGGTGGTGCCAATGATTTCTTGCCCTTGTTCTTGGACTTGGTGATACCTATATTTGCAACTCAGAGCACATCCGGTGTGGTCCTGATCTTGACATTAGGAAATAATGTCACAACCTCATCTATAGTCTGAGCCGAGCAATTAATCGCATGAAGAAGATAATGCTCGGGTAAAGATCTAAGGACTACATCCAGGGCCATCCCTTCAGGAATGGTGTGGCCGAGGTCAACCAGTCTGTCGCGGTACACTTTCATCATCATGACATGATCGTAAGCTGAGGTATTCGGCGACATAGCACGGTTCATAAAATGCCGAAGTGCTCTAATCGTTCACCTCTCTAGCTTATCTCAAAAAGATCCTTGAGTTTCTTCATGATCTCATACGCTCCCATATCGGTAAAGTTATACCGAAAATCCGGTGTCATGCTAGACAACATCAGCTCAGTAACCTCCTTAGATTCGTCAATGTGCTTTTGGATTTCCATCCGTGAGTGGTTGTTTAGCAAGTAAGACGGAAAGCTCGGGATGGGTCGATCAAGAACATATAGCTTTCTGAAAAGCCTCAAGATGTTCCTTAGGAGGGTTTGCCATGATAAGAAGTTCGTCTCAGTAAATGGGTCGGGTGCTAACATAGAACTTAGAGGAATAGTGTTTTCATTAGCCTTCTGAAATAAGCAAAGCAATTTATTATTAGTATTTTTTATGTAATAATATTTTTCTTAAAATAAACTGGTAAGGTTATGAGCCTTATGAGCAAAATGTGTAACCGGACTGACAACGGGTGTCAATTGTGAGATTCAAGTGGCAATTCTCGGTTATGAGGCCACTAAATACAAATAAGTGTATTCTGCGATACGTTTAGCCTCATTCATGCCCAGTCTAATTGTACACATTCATAGTGCGGAGTTGAACGATACTCCAACACTACAAGCATTCACAAGTAAAGCGATAGTAATACCAAATGGTCATTGTGACAGATACGATGTTTAATGATACTACAATCCCACCTCGAAAGGTACCCTAGTGTCACACCCCGGTCAACGGTTTGGGTGTGAGCGAGACGGAATCATAGTCGCAGATATACAGAACAATTCTACTAAATTTAAACATTATTTAAAACATAATACCATTCATGTTGCAGCGGAAAGTCGTGGTGAAATGATATTGTTTTACATTTGAATAAAAGTGTTAGTTTGATATTGAAATCATAAATCAGTTTATTTAAGATAGGTCGGGACTACGACTCCGGTAAAGCAGGGTCGAAAGTTACAGTGGAGCCCCATTTGCACGTCTTCCATGATAAGCTTAGATACCTAAGAAATCATGAGTTTAAAAGGTCAACGTAAAGTTGGTGAGGTTCACAGGTTTATGATTCTATGGTAAGCTGGTAAAAACAGTTTACAGTATGTTGGTAAAACAGTTTACGGTATACTTAAATGTTACATTGGTCTACTGTCGTGGTTGTAAGATCTCCCATGAACCTCAAATTCAAATACTAACGGATTACCCACTCATGGCATTCTATCCCAAGAATACCGAACATGCTAGAAAGACTGACGTGTACCCCTTGACAATGTACGAAGTCAGGATTGGAGCTACCAATCTGGGCAGGGTTGTCAACCCAGATAGATCTATTCACTAGTTATCGTTTCGAGCAGAACTAATCGAATTCAATTAATAGTGGGATTAAGTTGTACTAACGTTGATAACGATAAAGTACCAGTTGTTTGGGATACGGAATGGAACATGTATTCATACGGCTAACAGATAAACCATAACATTAAGTAAAAAGCATTTTATCAGTTCATGATTTCTCCCCCATAAGTGTAAAACAGTTGTAAAGAAAAGGGGTTGTGAAACTCACATGATTCAGTGATGATGATGGATTACCGAGTGGCATCTAGCAAGTAAAGTCCTAATAATACATAAGACAATATGCATAAGGGTCCACATAATCATTTGAGTAACGAACGTTACCCAAATGATACCGGTCAAGTCTTGACGTATAATCCCGTTTTTAGCGTTTGAAAACCCGTTAGTTAATCAGTTTACAAAATCAGTAAATGCAATCGTTCACGTATAAGGGCATTTTGTAAGTGACTGAGCGTCGGGTCGGTTTGGTCAATAACAATCGTATACGTGAGAATATGTGAGAACACAAACACAACAAGGTAAATAAACTCAATCTCTCCTTAAAACGTAATAACAAGAGAATCAGAGTACACACACAATCTCACAGACAAAAGTTCGCTCGCTCTTAAAAACGTGTCTATTACAAAGACACAAACGACTTATATATAGCCTACGGGTGTCCAAACTCCTTGGCTTGTCCGAACCTCAGGTTCGGCCAAGGCTCGGCCAGGGTTCGGCCGGAGTTCGGCCACCAGACTCAAAACTAGAAATCTTCATGTCTTCGTTTGATCTAGCTCATTGCCATATCGTGTATCAACAAACTCCCCCTTTGGCAATAGCCGGACTATTCTTCATCAGCTTTGAACATTTGTAGCAGCCCCATCATCCTTCCAAACCAACTCATGATTATTTCCAGCAAAGATGTTGAACGCAAAGCAAACCCTTATCACCCTTTGGAACTTCAGCGCTTGATCCATGTAATCAGGGTGATACAGAATTGGATTGTGATACAACTCGTCAATATCAGCCTTCGACAAGTTAATCAGCCACATAGGATCATAAATCTTTACAACCCGGTTATCTTCTCTCAACACAATCATTGCTTCTCATGTCTTCTCATTGTAATACCACTATCTCAGATCTTTGATAAAATCCTGTTGCATCTTCATCAATGGTATTTTCTTCATCACATCTGGCTTCTTTGGAAATACCAAGATTATTAGCTTCTTGCCAGTTCTTTCGTGAACTCTTGTTCGGGATCGCCGTCTCTTTGGCTTTTGAGGATCCAAAAACTGAAATCCTTCCTGACATTCCCTCTCAAGAGTCTTCTTGAAATGCATACCCAACCAATCATTGCCATAACAGCAAAATGGCTTTCTTGTCAGCTCACGAATATCCCAAATCGGCAAACTGCTGAAATCTTTGGCACACTTGAAGTACTGGATTCCATGTTCACATTTAATCCCATAGCACTTCAAGCTTGAAGCATACATCCAACTTATAATTTCCCCTGATACCTGACCCTTGAATTTGAAAGACGATCTTTGCTTGACTGGCTTTGGAGGCGGTACATCATTAGCATGAAATGCTTTCATGAACTCTTCAAAAGTCTGATTCTGTTTCTGAATCTTCGCCTCCTTAACCATTGGGTCTTCAGGTTTCTCAGACTCTTTCTTTCTCAATATTTCCTCAACCTCAACATCTTTTTCTTTCGGAAACACCTCAAACTCATCACCAGATTGATTATTATTGAAGTTGGAGTACAAATCCGGATATTCTTCTTCTGTGATATCCTCTATTTCAATCTCTTCTTCAAATATACCCTCCACATCTTCATCCGACTCTGGTTCTGGATATTTGAATTTCTCAGGAGCTTTCTCAGATGCTTTCTTCATTTCCTCATCCTTCAAATCAAAAACCCGTTGTAACTCTTCAGCCATTAAGTCTCCAACAAATTCCCCTTCTTCAAGCGTCTGTAACATTCCAGCAAATTCACTCATAGACTTTGCAGCTTGATCAGATGGAATCGAAGTAATCGGCACCGCTTCTCTAGAGTCTTTCTCCATCTGGGAAGATGATGTTCCAGCACCCGAACCCGCAGTTCCAGATGGTCCTGGTCCTCCACCAACATTCCCTTCAGGATCATCCTGATCGGGATCATCGTTTAGAAATCGCAACGGGTCTTCATTACAGCCCGAGCCATCTCCAATCTCCCCCTGAGCATTAAACTTCTCCATCAATAATTTTTACTGCTCATTCATCTCCAGAAGCATCTTGGATTGATTCTAACTAACCCGTTTCAATATCAGAATCTCCTGATCTTTGACTTCATCCCGACTTTGGAGAGTTACAACCCGCTGATTCAAATCTTCATTATCTAACCGCAGCACTGTAATCATCTTCTCTTGTGCTTCAGACTTAGCTTTCAAAGCATCTATCTGTGATTGTTGATCAGATAAGGCACTTTGCAAAATGCTGGCCTGAGAAAAAGAAACTAAGCCTTCTTCAAAGTTGAAATTCACATCCGGTGTAGAATGAGTAGAAGCAGTTGTAGTAGCAGTTGAAAACACCAGAGTTGTAGATCCCATTGGCTGATTAACAAACTGCGCACCAGCACTTGCTGAAGGTGTTGTGCTAACAGTTGTGGAACGGTTGGCATTCATCAGATTTTGCAAGAAATCAGCTTGAACATCAGACACTAAAGTCCGAACCGTTGTTGTTTCTTCAGATACAGATACAGCAGGAGTAGCTGATGTAGAGACACCAGAACGAGGTTGTAATATGAACTGTTTTACACCCTTTCTCTTCTTCATTCTACCTCCAGCCACTGATTTCTGCCTCTTTTTGCCTGAAGTAACTGACGACGAACCAGTAACAGTCTTTTTATCTTTGCCGGAAACCACATCATCAGTATCTGGATTATAATCTTTATCAGATTCAGACGAGGCCATCACATCATACACACGATCCTTGTAACAATCGTTGCTTTTGTTCTTGCTGATTCGGTAGGCAAAATGCTCATCACTACCTTTCCTTAGCTTAACATACATCGAGTTGATTAAGACTCTCACAAACAGATTGTTTGTATCAGAGAAATCTTCAGAATCAGCTTCAGCATTCAGAAAATCTTCATTAGATTCAGATTCATCATCAAGGGCATTCACCGCTGGTGTCTCAGTCACAGTGACAGATGCTGAGACCACCGATTCAGTAATTGGCGGCTGAGATACCACTGGTTCTGGTTCTTGATTTATCGGTTCCTGAACCACCAGGACTAGCCTCTTAGGCCTCTTCACCCTACCTTGTATTGGTATTTGGTTCTATTCTTCTATCCAGCTGTAATCCAATTCCTCCGAATCACTTCCATCATCATGGCGAGGCGCACCCGTTACTGGTGCCACATAATTGACATTGGCAAGATGGCCAATCAATCGCTTCAGTTTAGGTTGAAACTCTAGTGCTTTCTTCTGGTAAGATGGTCGAGCACTAACTCTAGCCTCAGTCATGTGCTTCAACTCCATTCTATGTGCAGCATGCTTTATCAAATCAGGATATTTGTCATTAAGCACCATTTGGAGAAATCTGGGATAGATTGCAGCTTTCTTTTGACGTTGAGTCAGATTGTCTCTCATGTAATGAAAGATCATTCTAGAGACATTGTATGACCGATTCATCACCAATGCGTTCATCAAAGACAGAATAATCTACTGGACTTCATCATGACCTGAAATTCTGTGTCCCAAGCAGACCGACAACACATGTGCAAGATACTTGTATGAGACGCTCAACGACGATTTGTACACCCATTCCTTGCTCGGATCATCAGTATACCAAATCCGTTTTAAAAATGCCACATTATCTTCATGAGGGAATTCAATCCGTGCGTTTGTTGCATCAGACTCTAAATGTAGAACTCTGCGAATGTCTGCCTCAGTTACTTCAACAGGTCGTCCTTGAACAGTTGCAACGATTCTAATCGGAGGATCAGTAATCGTATGTGTCGTGTTCCAAAACTCCAGAATGATGTCTCTATACACATCACACTGCTGAGTAATAGCATAATGAATTCTCGAACGTCTCAGAAACTCGAATATCCCAGGTCCTCCAAACTTATCGAGTTTGCCCCGTGCAACCCCGATATGTGCACAAATATTATGTTTATCTCCAATCTTTAAGTCGTTTGCCATATCTGAAAACACATAAAAGAAAATATTCATTAAATTCAATGTTATTAACATATATAATCACCGATTTCGTCAAACCATTGTCGTTTGCGTAAACGAACAACATTTGATCAAAATTTTGAAACCCACCGAACTCTGTCCGAGCTCCCTCCGAACCCCCAGTTCGGATTCTCCGAACCCCAGGTTCGGAGCTTGAAGAACCCCGACAGGTTTGAATCTCAAAAACGATGATAACGACCAAATCAGACACAACCAATCAACACCCTTGGTCGGATTTTGATAAGCAACACATAGAAACCAATTTTAATTGTTGAAAACATGTTTTTGATGGAGTAATTTTAGATCTAAAAACTGAGTTTAGTCCGAACAAGTTTTATGAACCAAAAACCAACCAAAACTGGATGAAAACCTAATCTAAGTCCACCAGTGTGTTCGGAATCAAGATATCTACCTAGAATCAGTCTTGAAATTGCCAAAAACACGTTTAATCGAAAATTTGAAAATTGGGCAGCAGTTCGGTGCAAGTTCGGAGATAACAGTAACAATGATCTCCGAACTTCAGGTTTGGCGTATTTATAGCTAACCAAGTTCGGACCTCCGAACTCCAAGTTCGGACGAACTGTAGCACCGAACTCTCAATTCGGCCACCTCCAAACCCTGTCCGATAATGAGGTTCGGTCCTCTGAACTTCCATCTTCGGACCTCCGAACTCCACGTTCGGTCCTCCGAACTCTAGGTTTGGAGATTTGAAATTTTTTCAAAAATAACCCCTGATTTTGATGAATTTTCAAGTTGAACTTTCAAAGTTTAAAATTTATCAATTTTCCTCAAACTTCTTCAATTTTACCGATGAAATTTCTGAAATCAAGTCCATTTGGTTGTTCCCGGCATAATTTGGAATCTTTCACTAACGGTTGATCGAAAATAACACAGAATAAAATCTTTTTGATTTTTGTAAATTTTCAAACACACTTAAAATATTTTTGGAATTTTTCAAAATTATGCTAAAACATGCCTAAAATCTTTTTGTGGTTTTTCAGATATTCAAATAACAAACCAAACAGAATTGAAACAAAATTACTAAGAACTGATATAACTAAAATATTTTTGTGAGAAAGATCCAGATGCGAGATTATATCGGCCAATATGTATCAGACACACTTCAATTTCATTTTTAATCAGCATGCAAGTCAAGTTGGCAGCAAATACAACTTTTAAGTTTATTTCAGCTTGGGTAGATCAATTTTTATGGCTTTCTAATATGTTAAGATAAATTTAGCAAGCATTGACAACATGAAAACCCACACAATCAGAAATACCGGTAATCTGGCTTATACTCATTATTTTTGTATTTTTCACAGAATTTGATTTTCACAGAGATTTATCGTTCATGGTGTTTCATGCAAAAATAAAACAGAACCCTAAACAAACAACAATCAGGTCGGCTGGTAGGCACGCAGACAAAGTCCGATTGTTTAGGAAAATAAAAAAGAGAAAATAAAGCAGAAATTGTATAACCCAACAACAATCAGGTCGGTGCTACCGCACACGCAGAGAAAGTCCGATGAGTTATACGAAACACCAAAGAAAATAAAGTAGAACGTCAAACGAACACCAATCAGGTCGATCTTTCGATACGCAGAGAAAGGCCGAACGTTTGACAAAATAAAGAAAATCAAACAAGTTTAAATCTTTACAAAATGAAAACATGCGTACACCAGAACATCTCTTATTCTGTTTTTGCTTTTTCATTTTATTTAATGCCAAGATCACACAGTAATCATCATGATGTGTCTCACAATTAATCAAGCAAAATTTTTATGTTTATATCATACTAGCATATATCAGATTTACCCTTACGCATTTAACTAACCATACAAGAACCTACAGCTTTTTATTTTTACTTTATCCGTGGTTGATAACACACGCCGATGTAATATCATTTCTCGCTTGTTCGGATCAATTTCTCAATTTTTTTAATTTTTCCATTTTTTTATGCTTTTTGCATTTTTCCATTTTTTTATATTTTCTGATATTTCTCCCCCTAAAATACAAAACGCTAGTTTTGGATTTTTATATAACAAGAAATAAGAAACAAACAAAAAACAATAAGCAAAAATGATCAACCGAAAGTTACTCGACCGGTAACTTTTGTATGACGTTGATCTGCAAAAGATAACGAAAGCGGGTTTTGTCAAAAGCTTTCGTAAAAAGATCCGCTTTTTGAAAATCAGTATGGATCTTTTGTAGATCAATCAGGTGTTTCTCAAAACAATCACGGATGAAATGATAACGAATATCAATGTGTTTCATTTTAGAGTGGTGAACGGGGTTTTTTGTTATGCAAATAGCAGCTGAATTATCTATGTAAATTGGAGTAGTAAGAAACTTCAAACCGTAATCCCGCATCTGCTATTGAATCCATAAAATCTGATAGCAGAACTAGCAGCCGCTATGTATTCAGCTTCAGCCGTGGATGTGGCAACAGAAGTCTGCTTCTTACACTGCCAAGATACCAACCGATCGCCAAGAAACTGACATCCGGCCGTGGTTGACTTGAAATTAATCTTGCAACCGCCGTAGTCCGAATCTGTATACGCCGATAAGTCGAACTTATCATCATGAGGATACCAGATCCTGGGATTTGAATTACGTTCAGATAAGCTAGAATTCTCAAGACCGCATTATATGAGAAACACGAGGAGCTGCCTGGTACCTGGCACACAAACAAACAGCAAACATTATATCAGGTCGACTAGCTGTAAGATACATCAGTGAACCTATTATAGCCCTATAACGAGTGACTTCAACTTTTTCACCGTCTTCGTCAGGACATAGGCCATGTGACAGCTGAATGGGAGTTCCAGAAATTCGAACATCTTCCACCTTGAATCGATTCAGGACATCTCTCACATACTTCGTCTGATGTATGAAGATACCCGTATCAGATTGTTGAACTTGCAAGCCTAAGAAGAAAGACATTTCTCCCATCGAACTATCTCGAACCTTGTTTGCATTAAAGTCTCGAAATCCTTCGATAACTTCTCGTTTGAACAGCCAAAAAATAATATCGTCGACATAAATCTGTACCAGAAGCAAATCCACCCCCGTTTTACGGCAGAAAAGAGTAGGATCAACCTACCCACGCTTGAACCCGTTGTCGAGTAAATAAGTAGACAACCTCTCATACCAAGCTCGAGGAGCCTGATGGAGACCATATAAAGCTTTGTCCAACTTATAAACCTTCTCCGGATAATCAGGATCGAAGAAACCCGGAGGTTGTTTGACATACACTTCTTCCTTACCCTTGTCGTAAAGAAACGCACTCTTTACATCCATCTGAAAGACTTTGAACCCACGATGTGCAGCAAATGCCAAGAAAATTCTGATTGCTTCAATTCTGGCAACAGGAACATACACTTCGTTAAAGTCTATCCCTTCTTCTTGAGAAAAACCTTGAACAACCAAACGGGCTTTGTTTCGGACGATGATTCCACGATCATCCCGTTTTCATTTGTAAACCCACCGTGTACCACACGGCGCTTTGCTTCCTGCTGGTAAATCTTCCAAGTGCCACACACCCAACTTTTGAAATTGCAGTAACTCTTCTTGCATTGCTTCAACCCACGAACCGTCTAATAAAGCTTCGTCAACATTTTTCGGCTCGATCTGGGATATAAAGCATGAATGAAATGCTTCTTCCTGAACACCAGATTCCAGAACAGATAGTAATGCACTGCTCTCAATTTGATGTCTCGTACGAACTCCTTCATTTAAATCACCAATAATATTATCTTGCGGATGTATGGAGTTTATCCGGAGCGTTTAATGAATAGGAACAACCACCGTCTCACCCATATCAGGAACATGATCTTCCTCAACCACCACAGTTTCAGTTGTATTGACATTAGCATCATTTGAAATAATATCAACTTGTGCATCGATCACATTATCAGTTGAATCAGCCTCAACTTCATTTGAAGTAGCATCAACATGTGGATCTAGTTGTTGAGTAGGAATTTCCACCTGATGTGTCACGGCTTCATGAAATTCACTATCATCATCTGAAGACATATCATCAGCAGCAATTGTCGAATCATTTGAAGTCTCGGTCATGTACTCATCAGCAATAGGCACTATCGGAGTCGGCGGAGTTTGTATGTTTAGAACCGGAGTATCATCTAGTAATTCAATAACAACTCGAGTAAGTTGCTCATCAGACATCTCTGGCTTCGATTCAAGATTTTCAAAAAGAGCTTTATAATCGAACAACCAGTCCGGTCCAATACCTCTGGGTGGTAAAGTATAGGATTGGAAATTCACAAGCAAATATTCACCCACCGTACCATTCTGCTTATTAAATACTCGTTTCTTTTGATTTGAGTATCCGACAAACAACCCCTCAAAAGCCTTGTCATCAAATTTTCCCGCAGAAGCTAATACGGTACAGGGACACCCAAAAGGCTCTAGATAATCGAGATTCGGCTTACGATTCTTCAATAATTCATAGCATGTCTTTCCAAGACGCTTCACAGTAAGCACTCGATTAAGCACATAACACGCAGTGTTGACAGCTTCCGTCCAAAAAGGAACAGGTAATTGAGCATCAGCCAACATTGTTCGTGTTGTTTCAATAATTGTGCGGTTCTTTCTTTCTGCCACGCCGTTTTGCTGAGGTGTGTATGGTGTGCTAAAATCATGCACAATCCCTTTTTCCAAACAGAACGTCCTCACGGCTGAATTCTTGAACTCCGTGCCATTATCACTACGAATTCTTCGTACTTTCAATTTATACAAAGATTCAAGTGTTGTAATCAAATTGATGAGAATTCTTGAAGTTTCATCCTTAGAGACCAGAAAATCAACCCACGAAAATCTTGAAAATTCATCAGTGACCACCAGACAATACCAATTTCCCGAAATACTTTCTCGATTCACTGGACCAAACAAATCCATATGAAGTAGCTCTAACGGGATCTCAATTGAGTGGTATTTCTTCAGTGGATGGGATTTTCTTTTCTGTTTTCCCTTCTTGCAGCTCACACACACATCATTAAAAACAAATTGTTGCTTTGGAACCCCTTCGACAAGACCCCTCCACACCAGTTCGTTCATTTTCCTGTAGTGGATGTGTCCCATGCGACTATGCCATAGAACGGAATCTCTTTCGGATGCCTTTGACAAGAAACATTGACCCGCGACCGTTGCTTTTGCTGAATTAATTTCAAGCATATACAAATTTGAGAATCTCGGTGCTCGCATTACCACATACTCATCTGGAATCTTGAATTCAGGTTTCAGTATTAAACATTCACTCCCCGTGAAAGCAATCGTGAATTGCTTATCACAGATCTGGGAAACACTCAGAAGATTGTACTCCAATTCTTGAACAAATTCAACCTTTTCGAATGTGGCAGCACCATTTGAAAGTTTGCCGATGCCGGTGACTTGACCTCCTTTGTTTCCAACAAATATTACTTTACCGCCGTCAAAGTATTTCACATCATGCAACAAAGAAATATCGCCGGTCATGTGCCGAGATGCTCCGCTATCAACAACCCAAATGTTATTCATCAGTTGTCGCGAAGATCCCTGCATAAATTACAATAGAAGATTAGTTTCGGGGCGAACCCAAGCCTGATGCTTTGGGTCGACCGTCATCTTCAACAAAGTCATTACCAGCCATGGACAAACCCTTAGGTTTCTGTCCATCAGTTGAAGAACCTGTGGAGCTGGCTGCAGAATTTTTCAAAATTGATTTAATCTTTGAAAATTCAATTTCTGATTTCTTATCATTTTTATGAAATTCTGATGATTTAAGATTAGAGTGAACTCTGCCTTGCTCATCCACAAATCTGACTTTTTTTCTTTGTATCAATCTGATAGCCTTCCGACATATCATCAGACTTTTCTGTGTCAGATTTGACAGGTTTTGGTTTCTTCAACGGACACGTCCAATATGTATGACCACGAGCTTTGCACTTAAAACATTTTCTTTTATCAATTACAATCTTTTCGCTCGTGTCATCATCCACTTCGGACTCAACAACCCGTTTTTAGGTCTTGGGTTTCAAACCCTTTCTATTAGACACATAATGATTTTCAAACTCATCATTATGTCCTGACTCATACCCTGACACATTTCCTGAAAAATCGTCTCAATACCCAACATGACCTCTAACATACGAATTTCCAGAAAAACGATGATCCCTGTAATTCTGAAATCTATTTCTTCGCCCACCAATCTTGGGACAAATTCATTTTGACCTCCATAATCATCCTATTTTTGGACCCCCAAATTCATCATAAAATCCTTCGTCATTGTAAAATTGAGACTTTTTGAAAAACTGACTTGATTTTCTGAAATTTGGTTGTCTTTGATCATAAAAATCTCTTGGTGATGTTTGAACAGTTGGTTTTGATGGTTTCTTATTTAAAGATTTTTTAGCAGAAGTTTTCACTCTGTTAACCAACCCTGAATCAGATTCAGAATGAAATGTGTCCATTACATTAACATTGCTATTACCCCCCTTAATGTGCACATTTCTCATTTTGGGATCATAAGCAGGATCATATTTGCACGAAAAATTTGATCGATTAAATTCGGATTAACCATATCCAAAGGAAACTCCTTGTCACTATAAATCCGATTAGATCCTTTTAATCTATATGCCACCCATGGTTCAGAATTGTCACAGTTGGTGTCTAAAGTAGGATTTCTAGCCTTGACTTGTGCAGGTTTTGAAATTTTCGAAGAAGAACCTTTTTCAACAGATTTTAACTTTGCCGAAGGCTCAAATCCGACTCCACCATACTTGACTTTCTTACCTTCAACAGATTTGCTCCGAGCAATCTGTTTTTGTTCGAACACACTCAGTTTTTTAAGCTCAGATTTAATTGTGGAAAAATCATGTTTTGAAATTAAATCTTTGTGATTTGGCTTAGAAACTTTGGGCTGAGTGGTTGACGAACATTCAACATCGGTTTCAGACACTAAGTCATCAACCTTATCAAAATCTGAAACATCATAGAAAAGTTCATCAACTGTTGAATCCAGAATAGATTTTTCAGTTGAAGTTTTGACAGATTTGTTCTGTTCAGCATGAGAAGGAGCATCTAACTTCATTTCAGATGAAGGACCAAGCGTAATATTCATAGGAGGTAGGACTTGATTCAACTTACCAGAAACATCTTCCTTTTTAGTTTTATAAAGAAAATTTGTAAAAGAAGAGGAAACTTGAACAGAATCCAATTTTTGTTTTAATTCAAAAACTTCGATTTTCAAATCCGCAACAAGTTTCTGACTGGTAGCCAAATCCTTTTGTACAGACACAAGCAGTTCAGACTGAGTCGAAAAATCAAACTTTTGCAAACGTAACTGCTCGTGTACTGACAATAACTCCTTGGTTGTCCCTTCTCATCTTTCTTTATATATGTTCTTATCTGCTTTTGCTACTGACAGAAGATCATTAAGCTTTGTCTTCTCATCTAAGAGCGTACTCTTAGCAGTAGCAAAATCATCACAAGACTTACACATTAAAGGATATGAAACTACCTTAGAAGAATCGGCCATAAAAGCAACTGATTCTGTAAGATTGCTCCTTTTCAATGCACCGATCTCTTGTTTCAGACTTGAGTTTTCATCAGATATTTTCTGCATGTCCTTCTGAAGTGCAAGCATTTTATCAGCAATTTCTACAGCATTCTGCTGAGCTTTTTCATATCGTTCCTTCAACGGAAGACTTTTCTGATATAAGCTTTAAAATCATCTGTTGTATCAAGCGCTTCGACTTTTGCTGCTTCACATTCTCGAATCAACGCTTCTTTCTCCTCAGTTAGAAGTTTAACTTGTTTTTCTAACAAGAGAATAGCATCAGACTCGACCTTCTCATCAGACAAATCAGCCATGAAAGCAATTTTTTCTTCAGACACAGAATTATGATCAATCCTTGAATCCGAGACTTCTTCATCAACAGTAATTCCAACAAATGTTTCACCATTCGCTTCACCATGAACTTCACCTTCATCTTCAGTGGATTCAGTCATAGTGTCTTCATCCTGCACATGTGAAAACATCAAAGCAGATGAATCAGCGAATTGAGTACCCCCAATTATAAGTCTTATCAGCTTGAGATACAAGAGCTTTTGTGGAATCAGGATTAGATTTTGAGTTAGAAGTACTCCCTGAACTCGAAGAATTGTTTGATCCAGAAACATTTGATTTGGGGGTGAATTTCTGATATTCTTGCTTTTTCGGCTGAGAACATTCACGAGCGAAGTGACCATAGCATCTGACTTTTGATTAATCAAAACCAATTCTGCCACCAGAGTTCAAATCTTTTCTACCGGTCTTCTTTAAGAATCTTTTCACTCTTCTAGCCAGCATGGCAAACTGCCAATTGATATCCATTAACTCCAAATCATCAGGATCCACCTGATCATAATCTTCTTCCGTCAATTCAGCATTGCTAACATTCCCAGTTATCAAAACGTAATAAGATGACACTAAAGCAGAAACAAGGGCCATATAATCTTCAGTTGTAGACACAGACATAGCCATTTTTCCCGTGTTCACCAAATTACTTGCTGGAACTGATGTGCTACTTCCTCCAGAGTTGTAATTGTAATCAGCATGATGTGAGCCCATTCTGGTTCCTGAATTTGAAACATGTCCAGGTAGACCTCCAGCTACAAACGCTGTTGCTGGTGCAGAATTTGTTATTTTTGCAGACTTACCTGAAATTGTTGCTGCATTTGATCCGTAGTAAACATCCGGATTCTGAACCGCTACTGGAGTAGTATTCACATTTTTCATTTCCACATCTCTAGCTTGCAATTTTCCCAGCAGTTTCACAAACGTCAATTCAGAATAATCCTTGTCATTCATGATCATCAGCACATAAGATTCCCATTTTGATGGTAGACCTTCTAGCAATTTCTCTTTAAGCTCTTCATCATCTTTCTTGATTTGGACATTGTCCATTTCAGACAGCAAGTGACAATATTTTGAGATTAATTCTGGAACGCCCTCACCATCAAAGCACTTGAAGTTGTCAAATTCCTTGTTTAACACTTTTTTCTTACTTTTCTTATACTGTTCATTGCCTTCACATCTTTCTTTCAGTGTCGACCATAATTCATGAGAATGTTCACAGGTTTTAAATTGGTGAAGTAACTCTTTAGGTAAAGCTTGAGTGATTAAACCATAAGCTTTTTGTTCTCGAACAAAATCAGCCTTTTGTGTAAGATCCATATTCCTTTGCATAATAGGAACATTGTTCAACCCGACAGGATACACATATGGTGCATCCATAGCAATCCATAGGTCTGGATCCGTTGTACCGATATACGCTTCAAATCTCTTTTTCCAATTAGTATTGTCCTCAAACTTAAGAAGTTTGGGAACTTTCTGAGTCGTCCCGATTTCATTGTCATAATTCAGAAATGTTTGCATCTGCGATTGAATAGCAGCAAACGCGGTATAATCCGACATTTTGGAAAATTCAAGATTCTGTTCTCCGAACTCGGTCCGAACTTAAGATAAGCTCCGAACTTGCTCCGAACTTAAAGTCAGCTCCGAACTCTCTCCGAACCTTCACCAGTCTTGAAAACAAAGTCCGAACTCCCTACGATCTTGTCACCGAACACAGACATTCCGAACTCTCTCTGATCCTGGTCCGAAATATCTCCGAGACAAAATTCTCACCGAACTCTCTCCGATAGCACTCCGAACTCTCACCGAATTGAAAAAGTGACCGAACATCACCCGAACTCGACACTCAGAGCGGTTTCATCGAAATACAGGTTCGACCGAACGTAAAAATTTCGGAATTTTTCAGATCTCACCAGAATACCCTCACAAATGAACTCAAAACACTCAGATGACCAAAAGCAAACAGAAACAAGGAATTTTGACACAAAACATGATGTTTTTCACGTAAATTTCCAGAGAGCAACATGAAAATGAATTTTGAATACACGAATTGCAACAAATCGAGCCAAACAGCACCAGATAGCTCATATATCACTTTTAAGTGACTGAGCGTCGGATCGGTTTGGTCGATAACAATCGTATACGTGAGAATATGTGAGAACACAAACACAACAAGGTAAATAAACTCAATCTCTCATTAAAACATAATAACAAGAGAATCAGAGTACACACACAATCTCACAGACAAAAGTTCGCTCGCTCTCAAAAACTTGTCTATTACAAAGACACAAATGACTTATATATAGCCTACGGGTGTCCGAACTCCTTGGCTTGTCCGAACCTCAGGTTCGGCCAAGGCTCGGCCAGGGTTCGGCCGGAGTTCGGCCACCAGACTCAAAACTAGAAATCTTCATGTCTTCGTTTGATCCAGCTCATTGCCATATTGCGTATCAACACATTTAATGTAAATAAATACACGGAATGAACATGCGATAACGTATCATGAAGGCCAGTTCAATCAAGTATTAAATATCGTTTTAAATAATAATATTTATTATTATTTTTATGTTCGCTCGATCGATTGAATAATTAATCGCCCGTTAAGTTATAATATATATAACTAGAGTTGACAATTATTATCGGAATAATTATTCTAACTTATCGAAATAATTTTATTAAATTATTACAAGTTAAATGATTTAACACAAGTAGATAAATATTAAAGGTTATTTTAATATTAAAACTCATGTTATGAAAATTAGGGTTTTGAGCTAATATAAATATAATTATTAATAAAATAATTATATTAACAAACCAAAATGATTTTAACTCAAATTAGGGTTTCTAAAATTCATAAGGATAATTATTTGTTGAAAATAATTATTTACGTTTCGTTACGACGTAAAACGTCTTTAAAACGTTTAAAGATTTCATTTCATTTCCAAACGTTAAAAATAAAACATTTGATCCGATTAAACCGTTTTGATTATTTTGATTTATTTAAAATAATCAAAAATGTTTAAAATATGTTTTTCATAATTTCTATAAGTCTTTTGATTTTATTTTTATAAAATCATTTTTAAATAACTTTATTTATTAAATAAAGTTAGGGTTTTCAATTAAAGACTTTTTATAGAATATTCATAACATAAAACATTTTCTATTTTTGTATAACATCCAAAGTTTTATACTTTGTGTCAATTGACATAGATATGTTCTTTTATCATTTTTGATGTAAAATATATTAATATATATATATTTTTATCCATTTTATTTTCTAGAAAATTTAAAACAAGTCATTTAAGTCTTGTGTTTTTAGATTTTATATTATTATAAAATGGGACCATTTTATATAATAAGTTTCATGGCTTAGATTATCAAAGTAATTTTTATAAAATTACTAACTTTATTATTTATCCATAATAATTCATTTGAAGTGTTTTAAGCCATGATTTTATGTCCAAAGCCATAGTTAACACATCCTAATGTCCATATTAGTTCAAATATGACACTAACACCATATTTAGTCCATGTTAATTTTTTTGAGCATACAATAATCCATACACAAGATGATTAACAACTATAATCACAATTAACAACTCCAACATTTATAATTTACTAAATCATGATAATAACAATTATTAATCATGCAAAATATGTAAATTATCATAAAATCATCAAAAGATAAGTTTAAATTATTAAACTAGTAAGTTTAATCTTATGTTTTTATTTTAAATAAAAACACTACACATTTGCGATAGAAAAATAGCTCGGTGGTTACGACCGTTTAAAAAGCTCTGGTTTTAATGGTTTAGTTGTCAAGACTCGGGGAATCATTCGGGACGTTAATAACATATAAGAACGAAATTGAAAACGGTTAAAAGACTCACAAAAGGGAAGGAGTTAAACCGATATAAAAAGGGAGAAAGGTGACGGGTTGCTCGGTGGTTCTCGGTGGTTCACGGTGGCGGCTCACATCAGCCCTCCGGCAGTAGCATGATGGCGGTTGAGGGTGGCGAGAACAGCAGCAGCAGGAGTCTTGATGTTGGTGGTGGCGGGTTGTGATGGATAGCGGTGGTGGTGCGGCTTGGTTGGTTGTCGAGTACAAGAAAAGGAGAAGAAACAAGGTGGCCGACGGGGGACTGTGGTCGAAGGTGGTGGTGGCAGTTCACGGCTGCCCAGCCGCAGCAGTCTAGCGGTGGTGACTGTGGTGGTTGTTTCACCGGAAAAAAAAAGGAAAGGAGATGGTGGTTTGCGGTGTGCGGCAGTGAGAAGGAGGCGGTGGTATTGGGCTGCCGGGAAGAAGAAAAGAAGGAGGGAGAAGGGTGGTGGTGGTTATGCGCTTCCCGACGGTGGTTCACTAGCAACACAGCAGCAGCGGCGGCACAGCAGCAGCAAGCCGGCAGGTGCACGGCGGATGGTGGTGGTGTGTTGCTGTCAAAAAGAAAAACGCAGGGGTGTTTGGTTTGCTTGACGTCCATCGAAAAGAAAAAGAAAAGGAAAAGGAAAGGGAGAGGATGGTTCACGGCTATGGTGGTGGTGTTTGTAGGGTTGCCGAGAGGGAGAAGGAAGAAGAAAAAAGGAGGGTGGCGGTGGTGTTGTGGGTGGTAGTTCCCGGGCGGTGGTGGTTGTGGTTGTTTCTCCGGCAGAAAAAGAAGAGAAGAGGAGGGACGGTGGCGATGGTTGTCGTTGTTGGTGGTTCCCGGCGGTGGTGGTGGCTGATATGGTTTCACCGGGAAAAAAAAAGAGGGGCAAGGTGGCAGTGGTGGTTGTTGTTGCTCTCGAAAAAGAGAAAGAAACAAAAAGGTGAAGGTGGTGCTTGTGTGTTCACGTGAAAGAAGAAGAAAAAGGAAAAGTGAAATGGGTATTTGGTGGGTGGTTCTTGGTACAGCAGGAAAGAAAGAAAATGAGGGAGAAGAGAGTAGGTTGATAGTGTGGTGTCTAGGGGGGACAAGTTTCCTAAGACTATTGATGATGATGGTCTAGAGTGAGGGTGGTAGGGTGGGGTGTTGGCAAGCTCATCATCACAAGAGGTTAGTAAAAAAAATCTCCTAACTATTTTTATAAAGATTCAAAGTGTAGGTGACTTTTATTATAAAAACTTGCCATGTTTTTATAAAATTTGTTGTGTAGTTTGAATGTTTTATAAAACACATAAATGTTTGGGATGAAATAACCTACAACTTTTATAATAAATATTGTATAAAAATCATACAAGTTCATGACAATTTTTATAAAAATGCAAAAGGTGATAATCATTTTATAAAAATTATTACAAGTTTGATGGGCCAATGTTATTTAAAATAGTCAATTGGGCTTTGGGCTTTAAATTGGGCCTAAACATTTTAAAAGAGAATGCATTTGGGCCGGTCCATCGGTTATGGGCCGTACGGGCCCAAACAGGGAGCCGGTTGAAGGTCCGGGCCCAGTATGCATCGGTTGGGTTCACGGATCTCCACGATTTATCGGATCATCATGTTTGAGTAACGGGTCAAGGTTTCGGGTTCGGTTTTATTGTTTTAGGATCATTGGGCCTATTGGGCCTAGTTGGGCCCAACGGGGTTAACGATTGAGGTTTGGCTTAAGTCTTGACCATGATTTCAGTTTGTGATGTTTTTATTTCGTAAAAACAATAGTTCGAGTCGGTTATAACAGTTTTTCAGAAATCGGATATAGTTTTCAGTTTTGTACCCGGGTTACGGTTAACGTTTTCAGTTTTACCAGTTCGTAACCGTTTTAAGCTCGACCGTCCAGATTGTTTAAAACCGAATAGTTTTAAACATATGATCGCTTATCAGTTTTCCGTGTCGGTTATATAAACGTACGACACCAGTTCCAGTTCCAGATAAAATATAAAAATACATTTTATATTTATTTTTCTTGTTATTGGAATTCCATGATTTATCCATGGAATCTTTATGCATTTTACGGGTATACGCTTCTAGTACAAACGCGGGATTAGGTTTACGTCATCAGTTAACGGTCAGGCACAGTAATTAACAGATTAAACAGTATTCAGGTCAGTTAAAGCACATTAATACTTAATTAAAAAGTCAAAGTAAAAGGGTTTGACCTAGTTTTCGGACGGGGTGTCACATTCTCCCCCAGTAAGAAGAATTTCATCCCGAAATTCAGTTCTTGATCACTGGTTGTTAGTGATGTTTTCGAAAAGACAAGGATACTTCGGACGCCTTTGGTCCTCGGGTTCCCAAGTGTACACTGGACCTCGCCATGAGTTCCAGCACACTTTGATAATGGGAATGTGGCTATGCTTCGTTCGCTTAAGGTCTTAGTCAAGTATCTCAACAGGTTCCTCAATAAAGTGAGGCGTTTTCAACTTGAATTTCGTCCAGTGGGACGACACGCGTTTCAGCAGACAAGCATTTCTTAAGATTTCTAATGTGAAAAACATCATGCACACCACTTAGCTATACGGGAAGGCATAGACAGTAAGCTACTGGTCCGATTGTCTCGATGATTTCAATTGGACCAATGTAATGAGGGTTAAGCTTTCCTCGTTTGCCGAATCAGATGGCACCTTTCCAAGGTGACACTTTTAACATGACGCGATCACCCTTTTTAAAGGATAAGGGTTTGCGACGATTGTCGGTAGATAAATCTCAATAGTCTGATAAAAGAATGAGGATTGACACACGGAGAAAGGTTTCTGGACAAGTCAGGATTTCTCATGAATGGGCTCTACCAGGATTTTCATGCAGTTCAAATTACAATTATGTGTGCACCCACAATTGTGATTTGCCTTACATGATCGGCTTAAGCTTTGCTCATACTTGAGTTTTCAGTTTTCGTTGGAATATGCAATGTATCGGGGACAAGATGGCTTATGGAAAAGTTTAGATTGATTCGCTACCGGACGGGATCTAATGATAACAATAATGGAAATGCGGTTTGGCTCCAGTCTATAGGTCTTGCAGTCTAAGATCTTTATAGGTTCTAGACAAGATGGGTGTGTAGGCCATTGGTCCAATCCGTTCCAGGATTTCAAGGGACCGATGAGGTTTAAGCATACCTAGCTTTCCAGGCCTAGTTACCTCCTTCAGAGACAGAATCCATTATAAGGTTTTGAACCCCTTATAGATTCTAAGGGTTCGTGTCGGGTGTTAACGTAGTTCTCCTGGAGATTACCTATGGCTTTTGGGAGGTTCAGAAATTGAAAGGTCTCCTTAGTAGTTTCATGAACTATCTCTGGACCAGTCAGTTGACTGTTACTGGCTTCGGTCCAGCGAAGGGGCGAATGAAACTTTCTTCCATACAAGCCTTCGAAAAGGGGCGGCTTGAATATTCGAGCGATATCTATTGTTATAAGGAAACTCGGCGAGTGGAAAAATGGTTGTCTCAACCATTGCCTAGGTTTGTCTTGCGTGATGACAATATGTCCCATAATTACGCAACCTACCTTTTTAAGGTCTGAATTTTTCCTTTTGATTTGGTCATCAGTATAACTCCTTTATTGATACATTTTGTAGGATTCCTGGGTGGATGGAATATCTTGATTTGTGGACTTCATCAAACACTAGCCTTCTAAAGTTTCTAAAGCTAGGTACCCATAGTCTATCCAAAAAGTTCATGGTTCCATCAGGCTTTTCATTCAGTTGTTTCTCCATGTCATGCAGGCATTCATTTTCTAGATTCTCCGGCTTAAGAGATTCGATTTGAGCATCACGAACTTGTGACATGAGGTTCGAGTGTATGGTCATTCTTAATGCTTAAACACGACACGGTTTGGTATGTTCCTTCCTGCTTAATGCATCGGCTACAACGTTAGCCTTGCCCGGGTGATGAAGAATCTCACATTCGTAATCGTTAAGCAGTTCAACCATCATCGTTGTCTCATGTTTAGCTCTTTCTGGTTAAGGATGTGCTGGAGGCTCTTGTGATCGGTGAATATAACGCACCGAGTCCCATAGAGGTAGTGCCTCCAGATTTTGAGGGCAAAGACAACGGCTCTAAGTTCTAAGTCGTGTAATTCTTCTCATGAATCTTCAGCTGTCGAGAGGCGTAAGCGATGACTTTCTCACGCTGCATCAGTACGCAGCCCAAGCCTTGATGCGAAGCATCACAGTATAAAACGAAATCGTCGATTCCGTCTGGTAAGGATAGGATTGGGGCGTTGTAATGTTTTTGCTTCAACAACTGGAAAGCAGTTTCAGTTTTATCATCCCCGATATACTTCTTATCTTTCTAGGTCAGGGTGGTGAATGGCTGGGCTATCAAAAAAAAATTATATGAATCGGCGGTAATAGCCAGCGAGACCTAAGAATTATTGAATCTCAGTTGGGGTCGTGGAAGTACTCCAACCTTTGATTGCTTCAATCTTAGACGGATCAACGTGAATGTCTTGGTCGTTGATCACATGACCCAGAAAGTGTACTTCGCGAATCCAAAAGTCACATTTGGAGAATTTCGCGTAAAGCTCTTCTTTCATCAGCAGTTCCAAGATGAGTCTCAAATGTTCTTCGTGTTCTTTCTTATTACGTGAGTAGATAATAATATCGTCGATGAACACAATGGAAAATTTATCCAATTATGGTTTGCACACGCGATTCATTAAGTCAATGAATACGGGTAGTGTGTTAGTCAAACCAAATGGCATAACGAGGAACTCGTAATGACAATAGCGTGTTCTAAACGCTGTCCTTGAGACATCTTCATCTCTAACTCGGAGTTGATGGTTCCCCGACCTTAGATCGACCTTTGGATAGAACATGATCCTTGAAGTTGATCAAATAAATCATCGATCCTTGGAAGCGAGTAATGGTTCTTCCCATTCAGTTTGTTCGACTCTCTACAGTCGATACACATTCTAAACGTTCCATCTTTCTTCTTCATGAATAACACGGGAGCACCCCACAGGGAGTGTCTTGGATGAATAAAGCCCTTATCTAGCAACTCTTGCAGTTGGCTAGATAATTATTGAATATCAGACGGTGCCAGTCGGTAAGGGGACCTGGCAACGGGGCGGCTCCGGGTGTTAGGTCGATGCGAGACTCTACCTATCGTGTTGGGGGTAAGCCTGGCAAGTCTTCTGGAAAGACTTTCAGGTATTTGCAGATAATAGGAACGTCTTTGATACGCTTCTGTTCCGGTTTCTTCTTAGTGACATGAGCTAGAATGGCATGGTATCCTTTGTGGAGGAATTTCTATGCCTTCATACAAGATATGATATTTAGCTTGGCTCCACTCTTTTCGCCTTGCACGTTCAGAGTGTTGCCGTCTGCTATCGGCACTGAAACCATTTTCTCATGACACACAATTTCTGCATGGTTCTTTGCTAACCAATCCATTTCAATAACTACATTGAAACTTCCTAAATCAGCGGGCATTGAGTCGATGCTGAAATAATGGTCAGCGGGTAGTCTGGGTAGATTACTCTGGTCTCTATCAAATCTCCATTCGCTAATTTCATTGCAAACTTAGCGTCTAGGGCAACAGGGGTGACGCCAAGTAATTGACTGAAATTGATAGACACAAGGCTTCTATCGCCACATGTACCGAGTAAAACAGATCAGAAATTGATAATGGCTCCTTTAACAAAGCCAGAGGAGACAAAGCTCTCAAGAGATATTTCATAGAGTTTTGGGGTGAAGATAAATGGAGCATAAATCCTACCTCTTTAACAACTCTAAGGAATAGGTATTTTGAAATCAAACAAGAACATGCAAGGATCTCTAAAAGATCTGGCATTCCTAGGCAACCTGGTGCATTTTCAGATACACAATCTCTTCCTCCGAAAACTATGAGTTTAATTGACTCACTTCTTGGCAACATACCTTCTACTACCCAATCCTCTATCACTCCCATCAAAAGAAACCCTCCCAGATCTAGTACACCACAAACTAGAAAGCCACCTACCAAAAGGCCAAAACTCTCTAAATCATTTCCACCAAAATTCAGAGCTGGTAACTTCACTCCCATTGAACCTCTCACCAAAACTAGTTCTCAACCCACACTATAAATAACTCAACCACCAATTCCATCACAGAGTTCAACACCTCTTTCACCACCAAAACTACCCACTAAACTTGAAATTCCTGAGAAACCAGCTCAAGCCCCTGCAAGTACTTCCAGAAGAAGGAAGTTAATTACTAAAATAATAAGATCTCAAGTTGTGTCTTCTAGTTCTGAATCGTCTACTGATGAGAAGGAATTTAAAGACTTACACTCTGAAAGAAGAAGAATTCTTCTGGAAAATTGATGAAGATTCAAATCTCTACCTGTTTACCTCTAGACAGAAATGAAGTTCTGAGATTCACTGCTGATGAAGCTCTCAGATAACATCATGCATACGATTAAACAAACGTCAAATATAGATATAAAACTAAATTGGATCACATTTTCTTAGATAACATCAATGGAGTTAGCCTCTCATGATTAATAAACAGAAAAAAATAGTAAAAGTATGAAATCTAAACATCCTAGATGCAAACCAAAATATAAAATGTGTCGAATCTTCAATCAGGAATGCCTTTGGGACTTAAAATCTTCATGCTATGGCTTCAATACTTGAGATTAAACCTCCTCTGACTTGAAACTACCGGCCTCCTTTTGAACTCTTGAAATGGTTGTGAACAAGTTGTATTTATAGTGAAATTTAGAGTTTCCGGAAATACATGTGTAACGAGTCGTTACGGCTATAACGGGTCGTTAGCGCCGTCAGAAATCTACGAATTAGAGTTTTTGGCCTTAGTCTTGTATCGGTCTGTTATGCTATAACGAGCCGTGACATGGAGAAAAACCTATTATTCCGGATCTTCATCAATTTTCACTTTAAAACCTCCTAATTTCCGCAATTATCACTTTGGGCACATTTGATAACCTATTTATTACAATCTAAACCAAACAAATATAAAATTGGCCAAAATATTGCTTAAACTATCAAAAGTTCAACTACAAAATAAATGTATACCTTTAGGATACATCAAACATCCCCCCACTTAGACTTTGCTCATCCGTGAGCAAACCTCAGACTACCATAACACCCTTCCTAACAAATCTTGAGCGAGATAATGTTTGATGGTTACAACTCTAAATGATTGAAGACACAAAGGCATAACTAGTCCTACGGGCTTGCGTTATCGGAGCATTGACAAGACAAAAATAACTCTGCATTTTTTAAAGTCTTAAACAACAAACACTAGACTTCTTTTCTTAGGGTTATACCTTAACAATCAACCATGTCAGGACCGATTTCACATCAAGAATCCTGAACTTGAGCAAGAACTAGGTTCAGATTCGAAAACCCAAAAAAAATGAAGATGAAGAAGAATCAAAGATAATCAAACCAAGAAAGATGATAATCTAGTCGAATGATTTCATTAATCGAATGATTACAATAAAGAAATCATGACAAGCACACAATCTCTCTCTAGAAATCCATGACTCACTCTCTATCTAGAATGGAAGACTCAACATTCTAAAGAAAATCATCATCTCCACACTCAGAGACTCTTTCTTGTAATGGGCACCCACACTATATATATAGTGAGGGTGACTAACAACATAAACATAAATGAACAAAATTACAAGTAAATCAAATAACATGAAATATTGATTAAATCAAAGTTGATTTAATTAATCCGAAGCTTGAATCGCTCGAACCGATCTTCCGTTGACTTTTACGTTGACCGTTGACCCGAATGGTTGACTTTTCCAGAAAACGGTCTTCGGTCCAATCTGCAAGCCTCGAGCATCACAACCCGCGTCTCTGAATCAATTCACATGGATTCTTCAGTCGAATGCTTCGGTAAACAGATTTGATTGCGTCAGTCACATAGATTTTAGTTCCAACAATTCCCCCTTGACTGATGCTTTCAAATCTGTTCAACTACTGAAGAATCGCTATGCGGTACATCTTTAATGAGAAACTGATAAATCGGAGACAATCTATCCTAGAAATTCCCTCTCTGAATAAGCTTCTTCTGTTCTCGTTGCTCCAGTCGAGATCCAAGTGTTCCGCTCACTCGGGTTCACACGATCGGGTACAATACTGAGAAAATGCTGAACATCGGAGTCATAACCGCAAAAAACTGAATCAGATAAACCAATCAAACACTGAAAATGCTCCAACTTCTGATAATCGACCCGATATCCAAATCCATAATTATTCCTCTTATTTCTCTAAATCTCTCCAAAAACATCCAGTCGGAAACGTAAAAATCAGTTGCGGAGAGTCGAACCGTCGCGATCGGTTGCCTAGAGAAACCAGATAAATAATCTTGAAATCGGACAATCTTGCGAAAAACTGGAAATCGGATGCTGACAGTTGTGAATGATCCATAAATAAATCTTGTGTTCCGCGTGACTGGGGTTGGATGCGAAAATAAAGATAAGTGTCAAATCTGTGAAAATCTGAGATCCCGAGCGTAAAATGATCATAACCGGAGTCTTTGTAATTTTGGGTTGAAGAAAAACGAGCTCGGAATAATATTCCGTGAAGAACTCTGAGTAAACCGGTGAAAATGGCGCGAACTGAAAAATTCTAGTCAATTTTCGTCAAGGAACGGCTTCTCGAGAAATTTAACAGATAAATTCCATAATTTAACTGAGATTCCAGTTAATCCGGTTAGTTAACATCCGCGCTGCATCCACTAAAAATACACCGTGAGATATAACGAGAAAGCTTAGTAATTAACCGGATAATAAAGCTAACCCGTCAGTGATCGATAACAAACGTTGCGTGCGACGTCAATAAACGAGAACCCCAATAAATAAACCGGAATAAATCCTCGACCAATAAAAAATTTCCGCGATTCCGTTGAGGCGTTATCTCCATTAATCTTGTAAAAGACTGATAGAAATACCCCGCATTTAACGAAAAATGCTAAAATGTTAATTGGTGTATTAAATCTCTAAAAGAAACACATAATCCTTGTGAAAATTAACTGACCAATCAGATTTCAGCCTTGAGAAAGCACAATCCGTGCCATGCCACAGCAGCTAATCAAATTCAAGCTTAAAAAACGATCCAACGGTTGGAATAAGTGGAGATCTACGGCTGGGATATGATGATCCGGGAGAGATGGCGCTGGCCAATGAGAGGCTGGCAGCCAGCTGACTTTCAACGGTTAACAAGAGTTTTTGGGGCCCATCTTGATTTCTTTCCTCCAATTGGCGATCGACAACGGAAAGAGAAGAATAATGAGTGAGGACAACATAAACCTACGGCAGTCGACAAGAGAGAGAAAAGGAATTCCCTCTGCACCAATAATCACCTGCCACGTCATCACTGTCATCCTCTACCTCTCGAAACCCTAATAAACCGGAAGAATCATCGGAAATACGGGATGTCACCGAAAAATCGTATTTCGCTAATATCTCAGCGAATACTCAACGAAAATTTGAGATTTTTATGTCCTTGGACTTGTGAGCTCATCCTCTATCATCCTAGACCAACGAAATCCTCTGAAACGAACTCGGATAAAAACCCCAAAACAAGTCCGCTAACCTTCCCAAGTCCGCTAAAGCTTATTTAAGTCCGCTAAAGCATACAGAGAAGTTCGCTAACCTTTGCTGAACTTCGCTAAGCTCAGAAGTCCGCTAAAGCAAACAAGTTCGCTAAGGTAAAACTCAAGTTCGCTAACAACCTCAACAAGTCCGCTAAGAACACATCAAGTTCGCTAAGAACACTGGAAGTCCGCTAAGGCAATCTTCATAACCTTCAAGAACACTTAGAAAAATCTGGAAAATGATGAACACAAGTGAAGAACACATACCCTTCAATTCTCGAAACAGTACCGAAAATGAATGGAAACGAGTGATTCATGACACAAATCTGTTGTAGAACATGCTATGGCCACTTACACATCCCAAACAGCAGCAAAAACCATTCGAATCAGCCCTCAAAATCTGGAAATCTTTAAGAACACGAAGAACACCGTGATACACATACTAGTGTGTGTGTTTTCCAGATCTGCCCAAATGGTCGAGATTCAGACGAAATGGATGCTTCCAATGGATCCGGAATGCATTTTTCACTGAGAATCATACCTCACTTCATCCAAAAACATGAAGAATAGCCCAGAAATCCAAGAATCAAGCCTGAAAATCTTCAAAAACCCTAAAACGGGAAAAACTCAACTGTTACGTTTTCTCAGCTCGGATCTTCAATTTTCTCCACAGATTTGAACATGTTGAAGATAAAAACGCATCTAGATGAACTCCCAAACACGAATCAAGCATCCATATCATCAGAATCCATCCAAAAACAAGAAAAATAGAAGAAAAAATCTCAAAAATGGGTTTTCATCATCTTCACCCATTCAAGCTCAAAATCCAGATTCGACTGACCATATTCATCGTGAGATGAAATCTGATCGGTTACCCGCTCTGATACCATTTGTCAGGACCGATTTCACATCAAGAATCCTGATCTTGAGCAAGAACTAGGTTCAGATTCGAAAACCCAAAAAAAATGAAGGATGAAGAAGAATCAAAGATAATCAAACCAAGAAAGATGATAATCTAGTCGAATGATTTCATTAATCGAATGATTACAATCAAGAAATCATGACAAGCACACAATCTCTCTCTAGAAATCCATGACTCACTCTCTCTCTAGAATGGAAGACTCAACATTCTAAAGAAAATCATCATCTCCACACTCAGAGACTCTTTCTTGTAATGGGCACCCTCACTATATATATAGTGAGGGTGACTAACAACAGAAACATAAATGAACAAAATTACAAGTAAATCAAATAACATGAAATATTGATTAAATCAAAGTTGATTTAATTAATCCGAAGCTTGAATCGCTCGAACCGATCTTCCGTTGACTTTTACGTTGACCGTTGACCCGAACGGTTGACTTTTCCAGAAAACGGTCTTCGGTCCAATCTGCAAGCCTCGAGCATCACAACCCGCGTCTCTGAATCAATTCACATGGATTCTTCAGTCGAATGCTTCGGTAAACAGATTTGATGGCGTCAGTCACATAGATTTTAGTTCCAACAATTCCCCCTTGACTGATGCTTTCAAATCTGTTCAACTACTGAAGAATCGCTCTGCCGTACATCTTTAATGAGAAACTGATAAATCGGAGACAATCTGTCGTAGAAATTCCCCTCTCTGAATAATCTTCTTCTGTTCTCGTTGCTCCAGTCGAGATCCAAGTTGTATTTATAGTGAAATTTAGAGTTTCCGGAAATACATGCGTAACGAGTCGTTACGGCTATAACGGGTCGTTAGCGCCGTCAGAAATCTACAAATTAGAGTTTTTGGCCTTAGTCTTGTATCGGTCCGTTATTCTATAACGAGCCGTGACATGGAGAACAACCTATTATTCCGGATCTTCATTAATTTTCACTTTAAAACCTCCTAATTTCCGCAATTATAACTTTGGGCACATTTGATAACCTATTTATTACAATCTAAACCAAAAAAATATAAAATTAGCCAAAATATTGCATAAACTATCAAAAGTTCAACTACAAAATAAATGTATACCTTTAGGATACATCAAACATCCCCCCACTTGGACTTTGCTCATCTGTGAGCAAACCTCAGACTACCATAACACCCTTTATAACAAATCTTGAGCGAGATAATGTTTGATGGTTACAACTCTAAATGATTGAAGACACAAAGGCATAACTAGTCCTACAGGCTTGCGTTATCGATGCATTGACAAGACAAAAATATTTCTGTATTTTTAAAAATCATAAACAACAAACACTGGACTTCTTTTCTTAGGGTTATTCCTTAACAATCAACCATGTCAGGACCGATTTCACATCAAGAATCCTGATCTTGAGCAAGAACTAGGTTCAGATTCGAAAACCCAAAAAAAATGAAGATGGAGAAGAATCAAAGATAATCAAACCAAGAAAGATGATAATCTAGTCGAATGATTACAATCAAGAAATCATGAGAAGCACACAATCTCTCTCTAGAAATCCATGACTCACTCTCTCTCTAGAATGGAAGACTCAACATTCTAAAGAAAATCATCATCTCCACACTCAGAGACTCTTTCTTGTAATGGGCACCCTCACTATATATATAGTGAGGGTGACTAACAACAGAAACATAAATGAACAAAATTACAAGTAAATCAAATAACATGAAATATTGATTAAATCAAAGTTGATTTAATTAATCCGAAGCTTGACTCGCTCGAACCGATCTCCCGTTGACTTTTACGTTGACCGTTGACCCGAATGGTTGACTTTTCCAGAAAACGGTCTTCGGTCCAGTCTGCAAGCCTCGAGCATCACAACCCGCGTCTCTGAATCAATTCACATAGATTCTTCAGTCGAATGTTTCGGTAAACAGATTTGATAGCGTCAGTCACATAGATTTTAAGTTCCAACAAACCAGACTTCTCACAATGAACACTCTTCTCGGGCTTTATATTTGGATAATTAGCAAATAATGTACTAGTATTTTGTAAGTGCTATCAATTTACACACCATAAGCTTTCCTTATTATAGGCTTGACAAACGATCAAAACTAAACTTGCATACGTTACTAACTTACAAATCAAGAGGAATGTGAAAGGGCTGTAATTAGGCTATGGGGTAAAAAGGTATGAAACTTGAAAAAGAAGGGTTGAAAGCGGGTATAAATAATCTGGAACTATAAACACAACATTTATACTAAACTTGTAACTTTCAATAATCATATAACAAGAAATCTCGACACAAAAATCATCACAGATAAAATGGTACTTAGAATGCCTAGTAATATTATTAAGATGATGTCTATTTTTCCTACGAATAACACACATCTCCAGTTACACATTCAGTTTACTTTATTCACTACAGATATCGGGGCAGGTATCATTTCCTTAGGACAAGTCCCCAGACAATATAGATTGAGATGAGGTGTTACACCGTAGGGTCAATCCTTACATCTTAACATATCTACTATAAATCCTCTATTATATACAAATATCGTGAAAACGGCTAAATTAATCTAAACAATTTAAAAACTTAATCATTGCCAGTTCAATATTATTCATCACTTTAGGGTTCAGAACGATCAAATGTAACATAAATCGGAAACGTAACATATCAATAAAGAAGCTAAAACTTCTTAACACATTAGGGTCCTAAACGAATCAGTCGTAAGGGAAATAAAAAAAAAGTCTCTTATCAAAACATAAACCAAAACTTGTCATCACTTTAGGGTCCAAAACAAATCAATCATTACATAAATCAGAAACTATTCAAATCAAAAACAAAAATAAATATTTGATCAATTTATGCTCCATAAACACATCATATCTTAATCACGTGTAGAAACACTGTGCATATTCAAAAATTTCAAGAACATATAAAATCAAATGGAAATTATATATTTACTTTAAAGCGAAACGCTTCAGATCAAATAGTTAATGTATCCATACTATGAAAGTGGGTGAGAGGTTATTGTGAGAAGTTTAGTTTGAATAAGAAGGATAAGAAGGAATCATAGCCATTAGATCTTCAATTAAATGAAGATATAAGGCTTAAAATTTTCCTGGGTAAATTAGAGAGAAAAACTAAAGAAATAAAAGATGGAAGGGTATTTTTGACTTTTTATCAAACCCCCCCCCCCCCCCAATTTTTTAAACCTTCATAACTTTTAGATACGACATAATTTTTTAAAAAAACTACACCATAAAAACGAGCGTTTTTAATCTTTAAAATGCGTATAGTGTTGCTATATAAACAATTAATTTTTTGTACTCTTTCGATTGTATCAAAATGTTCAGATCATTGTGTCATTGTGTCGTTGTGTCAAAATGTTCAGATCATTGTGTCATATTGTGTCAAAATGTGCAGATCATTGTGTCATATGGTGTTAAAAACCGAAAGAGTAATTTTTTTTAATTTTATATATAGCAGCACAATATATATACTTTTGACACGACGACACTATGACACAATGATCTGAACCTTTTGACACAATGACACAATGATGTGTCAGAATGTTCAGATCATTGTTTCATATGATGCCAAAAAAACCGAAAGGGTAATTAATTTTATATATAGCAACACTATATATACTTTTGACACGAAGACACAATGACACAATGATCTGAACATTTTGACACAATGACACATTGATGTGTCAAAATGTTCAGATCATTGTTTCATATTGTGCCAAAAATCGA
The DNA here is from genome assembly GCA_039602395.1 of Deinandra increscens subsp. villosa. Taxonomy (NCBI): domain Eukaryota; kingdom Viridiplantae; phylum Streptophyta; class Magnoliopsida; order Asterales; family Asteraceae; genus Deinandra; species Deinandra increscens. Next base: position 60,021,373 of record JBCNJP010000009.1, on the reverse strand, counting down.
AAGAGTATTTAATTTTTTATATAGCAACACTATATACTTTTGACACGACGACACAATGATCTGAACATTTTGACACAATGACCTGTGTCAAAAATCGAAAGATTACTTTTTTTCATTTTTTATATAGCAACACTATATGCGTTTTAAAGATAAAAAAATGCTCGTTTTTATGGTGTAATTTTTTTTTTAAATAAGTTCGTATGTGAAAGTTATGAATGTTTAAAGAAAATGGAGGAAGTAGATAAAAAGTCAACAAAAGTGGCTAAGACTAAAATACCCCTCCTTTCTTTTTTATTAGATCAAGATCCAATGGCTGAAATTTCTTTTTACCCAAAACAAACTTCCCATTTGAACCTCTCCCCTATGAAAGTAACTGTACTAGGTTATCCGTATCTTAAAAACACAAATTCAAAGTTATTAAACATATTACCTAGAAGACATTGTCGTAGCTCTGATTTAATATCAAACCTTGTATAATCGGCATAATAAAAATTAGTTTTTTAGATTCTAAAAATCAATTTATAATCGATGCAATGTATTTAAAATTTTAAAAGGGTCGCATGAATATTTGACTAGATGGAACGACTTTCAATGTAAAATTCTTATATATTACAATTGTGAACATTGCTTCCTCCCCAAGAAACATTATTTTAATAATTTATATATATTAAAATAATCAAAACTTAATATTTTAATGGTTTAATATTTTAATATTAAAATAATAAAAGAATTTTAATGTTTTGTATTAAATAATATTCTCATTTTTTATAAGTTTATTAATATAATAATATTTTAGATGTATTAATAATATTTTGGATTTATTAAATCATATTTATGATTATTTTCATACATGTAGCATTAAAGCAATGTAATGGTTTTGTGTGTTTGAGTTATCCAGCGGTAACCTCCATTGATGACCAATTTTGTGTGTTCGTGTTATCACATCTATAACCTCCATTGATCACCAATAATTTATATTATGCTTGCATATTACAAATGCAATAGTCGCGTTATCATAGTGGTAACCTCTATTGCAATAGTTTTGTGTGTTCGCGTTATCCCAGCGGTAACCTCCATTTAGATTGTTTAATTTTATAATTTATTTTTACTTTATATTTTTGTTTTGGTTGTGTAATACATAAACTTTTAAATGGTAAATATGATTTGGTCATAATTTTATAAGTGATTTTGTTCGTTGAATGTTTTCTTTTTTCGTTTTCTCCACGTATCCTTAAAGCAATGCAATAGTTTTATGTGTTTGCGTTATCCCCACGTTAACCTCCATTGATCACCAATAATTTATGTTGGTGGTGGTGTAGCAATTTAACTGTTTTATCTTTTTTTTTAACGGCAATGATATAAAAAAACGAACAAGTGGTGGCTAGAAAACCCTAGCCAACCACCCAAAGAAAACAATTACATAAAAAGTAGCGGATTTTGAACCCAATTATCCCAAGACAAACAACAACTCTTATCTCTACACGTGATCTAATGATATGAAGAATGCACGATCGAATCGAATAAAAACCTTTTCTTCAAATCATCCTTCTTATAAATGATCTCGTTTCGTTCCTTCCAAATAATCCACCAAGCGCAAAACATAATCCCCTCTACTATATTTTTCCTTTTCCTCGAGAGCAAACAATCGTCCATCCATCCATAAAGATCCCGCGGATATAGAACCTCCGGCCCTGCAAGCGAGAGCCAATTACGAATCGCATACCAAACTTTCTTTGCCACCATACACGTACCAAAAAGATGATTAGCCGTCTCAAACTCCAAATCACATAAGGGGCATAAGATAATCGAAATATTTAGCCCTTTCACGCATAGATTACTCCTAGTTGGAAGACGATCTAAGAATAACCGCCACATGAATTTGTTCACTTTTTTCAGGACATGAGAGTTCCATTTGGTTTTCCAATCGACACTCGAAAGAGTTTTTCTCTCAATCGTTTTCCTCACCCATTTCACCACGAAATCTTCCTGACCCTAAAAATCCCAAACCCAAGCATCTAGATCAGCTCCCCACGACTTCGAATTAAGGATCATCAAAAGTCTATGTAATTGCAGCTCCTCAATCCCACCTCTAATGTTGCGTCTCCAATCCCACTTCCATCCGTCCACATCTCTACGATCCAAAACCCGACAACTTTTATTATTTTCAAGGGCATAAAGTCTCGAGAACTTACAATCAAGGGACTCATCCGCTATCCAAATATCCTTCCAAAAAAACGTGTTATCACCCCTACCAACAACCTTCTTCATAGCATTAAAAGGAATCACATCGTCATCATGCAATTTATGAATCGTTTTGACAATTTTATTCCATACCCCGTCACCTTTACCCGCAACAACTTTGTTAAAAGCATCAACAGGGTATATAGAATCAATTATTTTCACCCAGAGAAGATCCTTGCATTTTAGAAAACGCCATCTCCATTTCAAAATAAGGGCTTGATTTAACGTAGCCAAACTACCAATTCCCAAACCACCACATTCTTTATCTTCCAAAATGAGATCCTATCTAATCCAATGGATGTTTTTGGAATTTTCACTACCCCCCCCCCCCCCCCAAAAAAAATCTAGCCCTCAAACCTTCGAGGATCAAACAAATATTTTTCGGAATTGGAAAAATAGATAGATAGTAAATAGGAACTGAACCTAAGACCAAAGAAATTAAAGTCGACCTTCTACCAATAGATAAGAGAGCCACCTTCCAAGAAGCCAACTTCGACTTAAACTTTCTTAACAACCGGCTCCCAAGCTTTACCCGAACCATTCGATCACCCACCGGAACCCCCAGGTACCGAAACGGAAATTCACTAGGATTGCATCCTTTCGACCGAGCCATATACATTACGTTATTATGCACAACACCAACACCATAAAGATTTGATTTCCCATTGTTAATTTGTAAACCAGAGACCAATAAAAAAACAATTCAAAAGACGTATCATAATTGCAAAATTTTCATGAAGCCATTCAACCATCAAAATAACATCATCCACATAAAAGAGATGCGTGATTGGAACTTCTTTGAAACCCACCTTCGCTGGAATCCACTTCTTTGAAATCACCAAATCATTTATCATGATGTTAAGGCCTTCCATCGCCATAATGAATAAGAAGGGGGATAAAGGATCTCCTTGGCGTAAACCTCTTTCAATAGAAAACTCTCTAGTAGGGCTACCATTAATCAACACCGAGGAAGTAGCCGACTCCAGGCATGCCCGAATCATCGCAATCCAATTCTCACCCAAACCTAATAAACGCATAATGTCATAGAGGAAGTCGCACCCCAAAGAATCATAAGCTTTTGCAAAATCCACTTTGAACATCATCAACTTTTTCTTTTTAACTTTATACCATCTAACCACCTCATTTAGCATTAGCTGACCGTCCAAAATATGTCTTTCACTAAAAAATGCCGACTGCACCGGATTGACCACTTTCCCCACCACCTTAGCGAGCCGATTAGCAAGGATTTTAGCAATAATTTTATATTGCACATTAATCAAACTAATAGGCCGATAGTCTGATATCAAACAAGGATTCTCAACTTTAGGGATTAGAGTAATAAATGACGTATTGCAACCCTTAGGTATATTCTTATAAACGAAGAAATCCCCCACAAAAGCCATAATATCCTCTTGAAAAAGTGCCCAATGATGTTTGATGAAAGCAAAAGAAAACCCATCTGGACCCGGGGCGTTACTACTACCACAGTCCCAAATCGCATTACGAACCTCCCCAATTGACGGAATCGCTTCCAAAAATTTAACCGAGCCTTGATCCAACTTCGAAGAGTCCCCCATAAACTTAGCACCTACAAACTTCTTGAATCGAGAAGAATGGAACTCAAAAAAATTATTCTTAATCATTTCTGGATAATCCACCCAAACTCCATTATGTTTTATCCCTGTGATAGAAAGTTTCCTTCTCCTCTTTTTAATAATTGCATGAAAAAATTTTGAATTTTCGTCTCCATCCACCAACCATTTGTGTTTAATTTTTTGAATCAATTCCAAATTCTTATTATTCTCAATTTTTTCCAACTCACTAAGAAGATGCATACGATCCTTACTAAGATCTTCCACCCCTATGCCTTCCTCCATAAGATTTTCTATCTCTTCAAGATTGTCCTGAAGTCTTTTTTGAATACCTTCTTCGTTATCCAAACGCTTAGCATTCCATATTTTTAAACTTGATTTAACAAGCTTTAATTTTTCTTTAAAACGAATAAAAGGATTACTATGCGAAACCACACTACCATCTTTCCAAGCCTTCTCAACAACGTCTTGATAACCAACTTCCGTAATCCAAAAGTTAAAGAACTTGAAAAGGGATGGGACCAAAATACCCAAAATTAAGCCACAACACAATAGGACGATGGTCCGCAATTTTCTTGGAAATAGCTAAGGCTTCAAGATTAGGATAACTATCACAAGTGCCACCCGTCACCAAAAAGCGATCAATTTTGCTTTGTTTACTACCATTCGCATTCAACCGAGTGAATTTAAAACCCCCTAAATTGATCTCAAAAAGGCCACATTTATCAATGAATTCATTGAAGTCATCTGCTTCGGTAGAATTAAATAACATCCCTAATCTTTCATACTCCCATCTAGTAGCATTAAAATCACCAAAAATGAAATATTCACCCGGATGAAATTCCATAAAAATAGAAATAAAGTTCCACAGGTCACGTTTATCTTTGATACTTTGAGGAGCATAAACAATGATCATAAAGCACACTAAATTCAACGAAATTCACTTACCATGTACGACAAGAAGGTTGTCAAAAGCAAACATCTCCAAACTTTCAAACGTACCTGGGTCCCAAATATCCGTAATGCCCCCAGATCTCCCTCTCGAGCTAGCACAAGCCCACTTGAAATTACAATTGCCCCATAAAGATCTAACCATCCCCATTTTAACAAATTCTACGTGAGTTTCTTGAATCGCCAAGAAATTAATAGAAAATTGATTACATAAATTAGCAATACCTTTTCTCTTCCTTTCCGACCCGATCCCACATGCATTAACGGACATCATATTCATTGGGATACCACTTTTTCACTCATCCTTTCAATAAGTTTGACCATATCCTTCTTAGAACCCTCCATATCAATACCAAGTGAGAAACCCATTTCAATGTGTTTATTGAACTCCTCTGAAATCGAAATACTCTATTTTTTTTTATATTACCACCCATCTCCGAAGAACTAGAGGAGGCTTCATCTCCGCTCAGGTTTAAATCCATCACTCTCTAACGCCTTATCGTTCACCTCCATTTCCGTTGGAATCTTTTGTGAAAAACCTGGCGGTTTAGAGAGCGAAATAGATTCTGATATTAACTCATCAACTTTCTTAGCTTTTTTCGCCTCAATACCTTGATTCACGTTGGTATCCATAAGATGAAAAGGATCCGAAGTGCCATCCACTGTTTCGTTAATAGTAGTTGGAGCATTATCAACCCCCACCACCATATTAATGTTTTTGGACTTTAAAGCATCCTCACATGAAGCTTTGACTTCAAAACAATTATCATCTTTTGGTTTCACCATATTTGAGTCTGACTCCAATTCCACGTCAACCTCATCAGAAACAAAGGAATGATCACCATCCTCCAACACACGCTCAAAAGAAGGAGACCAGACGAAGGCCTCGTCGATAGCAACCTCATAATTTTTTCCACAAACCTCAACAATAATTCTTTCTTTAATTTTTTCCATCGTCTTAGATAAAATACACACACGCCCTTGAGCTAAAGGTTCTTCTTTATCTTTTACGACAAACAAACATTCCCCCCATCTACTAGCAACTTGTCTAAAAGCCTTCCCCGACCACGCTATAGCAGGAAGTCCGCGAATCTCAACCCAAACCACTTTTTCACTAATACAAAACTCTTCATTGAACTTGCATACCTCTTGAAAAACGTTTTCAATGATTCACACCTCAAAAAGTTTTGACTCTCCTCCTTCGACATGATATCCACTCTAAGCCAAAGGCCCCCAAGATACCGAAAATCGACCTTTTTAAAACCTTCATTGTGAACAAAAAGATACACTTTATTCATCAAAATGATATCTCTCACCTTGACCAAAAGAGAATGAGAATTAGTTTCCAAATCAACCAATTTTTCTCATTCTTAATCACACAATCTTGTTTCGTCTTGATCATCCTATCAGTTCGATTCAGCCCCGACGTTACCTGCGCATAAGAAACTCGACCCGATGTCGTATACTTAGCCATAGGAATGTCGTTCACCAGCGGTCCCTTCATATAAACAACACCCTTCTTCTTAACCTCCTTCTTTTGAATCGTAATTCATCCGCAAAGAGATGATATGATCCCATCCAAATGGTTTTATAGTCTAAACATGTCTTAGGCATGCATACCCCCCACCCTAAAAGGGATCAATGGAAGAGTGCATGGAAATTAGCCCTCAAATTTCTAACAAATTCAGAAGCCTATAACATCATAGAATTTATTGTCAACACCCACCCATTACCTCAAATATTTAGTTTTTTATTTTTAAATGATTTTTCTACAGGAAGGAGTCTGAGCTCTGATATGATAACTGTAACACCCCATTTCGGCTAGGACTGACATGTCACTTTACAATACTCAGAAGTCAAACGTCAATCCAATAAATGTTGAACACATTACAATTTACAAAAAATATAACTTAATATCAAAAAAAAAATCTAATATCTCTTTTTACCTAGAAGCACTCTTCAGTGTCTTTCCTCGATAGCCATGAAACCTAATGTGCACAGAAACCAACAAAACAAAGCATGTATGGGTATAAACTATACACAGTGGGCGGATAACAAAATCATATAAGCTTATAATCCATAACATATACACTTTTATCTCTCAAGAGCATATAAACATGTCACTTGCAAATTGCCATAATCATATAACCAGAAATCTTGATACAAAAATCATCACAGATAAAATGGTACTAAGAATGCCTAGTAATATTATTTAGATGATATGTCTTTTTTCTAGGAATAACATGCATGTTTCTAATTACATTTTCAATTAACTTTATTAAATTTAGCAATTGTAACATGGATCATTTTCTTAGGAGCGGTCCCCATATAAAATAGATAATACATATTGCGATGAGGTGTCACTCCATAGGGTCAATCCTTACACCTTAATATATCTACTAGAAATCCTCAATTAAAAACAAAAATCATGAAAACCGTCAAATCAATCTAAACAATTCGAAACATTCATTCATTGCCAAATCAATATTATTTATCACTTTAGGGTACATAACATATCAATCGTAACAGAAATCGGAAACGATTCATATCAATAAAGAAGCTGAAACTTCTCATCACTTGAGGGTCCTAAAAGAATCATTTTCAACAAAAATTAGAAACTGTTCTTATCTGTTGGGCTATACATTGTGAGGCATGAACATTAGACATGTGGGCTTGCATTTGCTTGGGCTCGGTGTGATTACGGTTTTGGGCTTCTTGGGCCGGTTTCCTTAATGGGTTTATGATCCTAGCTAGGTTAATTGTAAGGGTAGTATAAATACCCATTAGTTTATGATTGCAGCTAGTTTTTCAGTTTACGATTTTCTTGTTCTTCTTTGTATTTCCGATCGCGAACTGTTAATGGAAGATTGATTGGTTTTCATTCAAGAATTGATTGTTTTGCTTTGTCTTCATCTCATATCAAGTCTATTTCATCATCTTCTAGTCGAAGCATTCACAAACAAGGTTTTCGCACTTGTTTGTGATAAAGATATCATGAACGATTGTTGTTTCTGGACCAACAATTGGTATCAGAGCCAAGAATCATCTGATTCGAGGTTCCACGATATTAGATTCGAGTGTTTGGCTGGAAAAAGTGGAAGTTTGCTGAAATTTCTGGGCTGTTCTTAGTGTTTACGACATCTTCAAGCATTTGCGATCGATGTTCTTCATCAGATTTGTGTTTACGAGCTGGCAATTGGTGTTTACGACTTTAAGCTTTGATTTTTGGAGGTTTACGATCGCGTAATAAGGGTTTATGATTTCAAGTTCAAGACTTTGGGTGTTCACGACCTCGTTTACGACCCGGAGTAGTTCAAGAATGAGATTACGATCGGAATTGGGTTCACGGCCTTGTTTACGACCCGGAGTAGTTCACGACTGAGATTACATCGGAATCGTGTTCTCGATTGGCCAGGCTGTCAAAATCGTAAACTATTGATTACGATCGGAAACTCTTTTTAGACTTCCTTTTCTTAAGTTTCCTAAGCTTTCATTATGGACTTTGAACCTAGTATGTATTAAAAAACTAGACATTGAGAAGTATCAAAAGCTAGCAACGGAGAAGACTATTTTATATGATCGGGCTAGGATTGAGATATCTGAGCTGACACAGAAATTAACTGAACTGCAGCAAAAATATGATGAGCTGCAGGTCAAGTATGATTGCAATCAGGAAAGAAATCAGCGAATGCTAGATGCTGGAAAGGAATTGTCACATGTTGTTGTAACTGGTCAAGTTGGGGAAAATGTAACAAGGACGAGAGAGCATATGCTATTATGACAATGGCATTGACTCCTGAGATTGCTCAAGGGTTTAAAAATACAAGACTGCAAAGAAACTCTGGGATGCTCTGGTGGTGGCATATGAAGGAAATCACAATATCAAGGCGAGCCGCAAACAGATGCTGAAGCAGAAGTTCAATTTGTTAAATCACATTCAAGGAGAGTCGTTTGAAGCTCAAGTTCAAAAATTTGTGTCCTTAATTGCAGAAATGTCAAGCTACGACGTTGAACCCGGACTGGAGGACAAGAATCTGAAACTCTTGAACAATTTGCCCAAGTCCTAGAATACCAACATTTCAATAATCAAAGACAACAACAAGCTAGATGAGTTATCTGTTGATGAGCTAATTAACAAACTGAAGTCAAAGTTGATTGATGATAAACAGAGAAAGCTGAATCATCTAAGTTCACTAAGTATGGCAGGAAAACTGAATCAGGCTCTCTAATCTAAAGAAGTAGGGTCAAAACAGGATGGAAGTTCGTCTGCAAGTGATTCGAGTTCAAACACAAAGCCAACTGCATTCGTGGCTCGATCCTAAGCTAATTCTAGTGGAACGGTCAACCCTGATGAGGCAAATGCTACAAATGATCCCAACTTTGCTCTTGGAATGGGATTTATGAATAGTTATCATGCTCTTATGGCTGGAACATTGGTACCTACTGAGATGTTGTCAGGTGAACTGAACCAGATTAATCCTGAAGATGTGGAAATGCTTGATGTTTCCTGGCAAATGGCAATGGCAGTTTTCCGCGCCAAGAAGTTTATGGCAAAATCTGGGAAGAATGTGTGGAAGGATCAGGATAAGATAAGGATGGGTTTTGATAAGGGGAAGCTCAGATGCTTCAACTGTGATGAGTACCGGCATTTTGCAAGGGAATGCACCAAGCCAAAGAAGGAGAAACCAGAAGAAAAGAAAGCTAGAGATGGTAAGGGAAAGGCAGAGACAAAGGCTTTGGTTGTGCAAGATTGTGGGGAATATCAATGGGCTTCGCAGATAAAGGAATTCAGTCTATCTCGTGCTATGATCGCTAAGATGGAGAATGATGCTGAGGAGGAGCATGCGTTTGTGGTCACTGAGGAGAAGTCAGGAGATAAGGAAGAGAACCTGGTTGAAGACAAGGAAGCATTTGCAGCCGAGGTCGACAACACAAAGGTATGTACTAATCCCACTTATGCACGTTTAATTCTTGGCCTTAGACAACTTTGGAAGAATAGTGAGATAGAATTATTTGATATGCAATGTTCTAGAAGATCGTTTAAGGGTAGATGGGAAAAGAGTGAGGAGAAAGTCAAAGCCCAGAAACTGGATATAAAGAAATACCAAACCCTTGCCTCTCAGAAGTCTGTCCTGTATGACAATGCTAAGTTAGAAATAGCTGAGCTTAGGAAGCAGGTAGATGAACTTAAACATAAGAAAAATGAGATGCAAGTGAAATTAGATGTGAATCAGATGAGAAACAAAAGCATGCTCCAAGTTGGTAAGGCATTGTCCACCTGCATAACTGATGTTCGATTTGGTAAGGATAAAGGAGGAATAGGAATTAGCTCATCTGAAAAAATAAGAATGGTGTTCCCCAACCTGTGTCTAGAGATATAATAGGTATGATCTATGAGGAGGATCAGGTAGATAGATCTGAATCTGAAATGCATGAAGCAGGACCTCCCATAGATAGTGTTTTGGTTGGTGTGAAACCCATGACTGAAGAGGAGCTAGAAAATGAGAAACATATGACCTATGGTTTGGGTAATCAGAATAAAACGGTGGCATTCACTTGTGAACCGGGTCCATCCCAGGAACCATTAAACGATAATGTTAGTTCTTCTGACGTTTTTGTTTCATGTGCAGATGAAGTAAGGATCAAAGATGTTTCTGGGTAGGATGTTAAATGCTTAAGAGTCAAAGAGTGTCATAAGTCTAGTAGTTTAATTTCTGATTTACCTAAGGACGATGTTCTGGCATCTGTGTCTGACCTTAATGCGTCCAAGTCAAAACAATTGGTGTTGTCTATGTCATCAAAGCATGTTTCTAATTCTAATGAAGTAGTTAATGGTTTTAAAATTCGTGTGCCTAACACTAAAGTTGGTCGTGAGTCTAAGCCCAAGGAATTTGTTCTTTATCCCCAGGTTGTGTCTACTTTTAACAGAACGAACAAATCAAAATCGGAACAATTTTGTTTAATTACGCAACCTAAAAAAGTTTCAAAATATTTAATACACAAATGGGATGATAAGCCTGAATGGAAGTCGTCTTACCCAAGGCATTCATATGTCTGTAGTCATGTGAATGGGCCTAGACTTATGAATTGTTTTCATTGTGGAAAACCAGGGCATTTCGCTGCAAATTGTCTGAATAGACCTTATCAACCATACTATCTGCAAAACCCACGGACTAGTATGTTGCAGAATATGATGACAGGTGGAAATAAAAATAAAAAACAACAAGCTTTGTCTCAGGGGAAGCAGAGTTCAAAACCAATGAAGAGTCAACAGTCTAAGGTTTTAAACACAAAAGCTCCGGTCACAAAGCCTGTTGACGAAAATTGGAATGTGGCCAAAACTCCAAAACCAACTTACAAACCTATAGGAGTTTACCAAAGAAATGATAAGATGAAACCGGAATTTGTTGAGAATTGAAACAGGTGCCTAAAACAAAAAGGATTTCTTAACCTAAAGGTAAAACAAAGGTTAAGAAACAGATTTCTAATTCAAACAATGTTTCAAAACCACAGAAACACACTTTTTGGAAACCAAAAGTTAACACTCAAAGTTTGAGTGTAACTGAATCAAAATCAGGAATGTCTCTTAAATTAGTCAACTACATTGACTCCAAGGGCATGCCCAGATCTGTTATGGCGTGGGTACCCGACTCTAACTGATTTTTTATTCATGTAGGGACAGCCAAGAAGAACTGTCAACAATCTCTGGTACGTTGATAGTGGTTGCTCCCGACATATGACCGGAGACTTATCACTTTTGGAAGAGGTTCAAGATTTCAATAGAGGAGGTGTTTCATTTGCTGGTGGAGTAAGTGGCAAGATCAGCAAGAAAGGTGTGGTGAAGAATGGCAGTTTGACATTCTCTAATGTGCATTATGTGGAGGAGTTGTCACATAGCCTGCTCAGTCTTTCGCAGATTTGTGATCGAGAATATTCTGTTTTGTTCAATAACAAGGAATGTATTATTCTCAAGCCTAGAATCAAGATTCCTGAAGAGTGTGTCTTTATGCGTACACCAAGACGAGGAAATTCTTATCTTCTTAACATGGGTAATCCCCCGTATTCTGATGTGGCCTGTCTTATTTCTAAGCAAAATGAAAATCTGGCATTATTATGGCATCGTCGTCTGGGACATGCCAACATGAAGAACCTGACCAAACTGGGAAAGGGAGAGCATGTTAGAAACCTCCCTATCATGTCAGTTGAGAAGTGCGTTGCATGTGCTAAGGGGAAGCAGCACAAGTTACCACATCGTTCTAAAATGACAAACTCTATTTTGTCAGTGTTGCAACTACTTCATATGGATCTCTTCGGCCTAATGCAAGTACAAAGTATCAGCAAGTTCTCATATTGTCTGGTGATAGTGGATGACTTCTCTCGGTTTACTTGGGTTTTCTTTTTGTCACATAAGCATGAAACTCCAGCACTTGTGAAACAGTTTGTTACTCTCATAGAGAATCAGATGAACAAGAAAGTGAAGGCAATAAGATCAGACAACGGAACAGAGTTTAAGAATGCTGAGTTGAATATGTTCTGTGGAGAGAAAGGTATAGAAAGGCAATACAGTGCACCGTACACACCTCAACAGAATGGTGTTGCTGAAAGAAGAAATAGAACACTTATTGAAGCTGCAAGAACTATGTTGTGTGAAGCAAGATTGCCAATTTTATTTTGGGCCAAAGCAGTCAACACTACTTGTTATGTGCAAAATCGGGTACTCTTGAACAAGCGGCATGAGAAAACGCCTTATGAGATTATTTATGGATAGAAACGAAAGGTGGGGTACTTCAAGTCGTTCGGGTGTCCTTGCACAGTTCTAATTCAATCTGATGTGGGGAAATTCGAAGCAAAGGCTGATGAGTGCTACTTTGTTGGTTATTCTGCAAATAGTGCTTATCGAGTCTACAGCAAAACCACCAAGGTGATAATTGAGGCATACAACGTTGACTGGTTGGAAGATAATCCTACTGATGCTGGAAATGGGCCAGACTGGATCTTCGATTATGGATCTTTCTTTGAAGGTTTCAATTTCTCAAATATGTTTCATAGTCTGGGAGAAGAAGAAGACATTCTTGCTCCAACTAATCAAGCAAGGCCGCATGTGGAAAAAGTTAGTGACAATGTATCAGCAGCAACTCCTAAGGATGATAATACGGATGTTCCAGAATCTTCAGGAACTCATGATGATCAGAAGGAGACAGAAACCCAAGGTAAGAATGATAATATTAATGATACTAACCTGCCTATCTCTGTTTCAGTACTAGATGTTCAAGCAACAAGAATCAACAGAGATCATCCTCTTAGCAATGTGGTTGGACGAGTTTCAGCAGGTGTCACTACTAGAAGCCGCATGGGTGATATCAACTCCTGCATGTTCTCATGTTTTATCTCCCAGATAGAGCCTCCAAATGTGATGGTAGCACTTAAAGATCCGAGTTGGATGGAGGCTATGCACGATGAATTGAATCAATTTTCAAAATTGGGAGTGTGGCATCTAGTGAAAAGACTAGAAAATAAGAAGGTTATACCCACAAGATGGTTGTATAAGAATAAGAAAGATGATACGGGTGTAATTGTGAGGAACAAAGCCAGGTTGATTATTCAAGGTCATAGATAGGTTTACGGGATTGATTATGATGAGGTGTATGCACCGGTGGCTAGATTGGAAGCAATTCGAATATTCCTTGCAGTAGCAATGTATCTCAACTTCACTGTGCATCAGATGGATGTAAAGACAGCTTTTCTTTATGCTGAAATGAATGAAGAGGTCTATGTGGCTCAACCGCCAGGATTTGTGGATGAGGAACATCCAGATCACGTGTATCTCCTGGATAGAGCTTTATATGCTTTGCATCAAGCTCCACGCACGTGGTATGAGACTCTATCAAAGCATTTGGTGGAGAATGGTTATACAAGAGGAGTGGTTGATCAAACCTTGTTCAGAAAGAAGGTGAAAAATGACATCATTATGATGCAAGTTTATGTGGATGACATCATCTACGGGTCGACAAATGAAGAGTTATGCACCGAATTTGAGGATAACATGAGGAAGAAATTTGAAATGAGTGATCAAGGGGAGATGAGCTTTTTCTTGGCGTTGCAAGTTAAACAAGATGAATCTGGGATACTCATTCATCAAGCAAAATATGTGAATGAAATTCTGGAAAAGTATAAGATGCAGGATTCCAAGCCCATCTCTACTCCCATGGCATCCCGGCCTCTACTGACAGCAGATGCAGATGGGGAATCAGTGAGTGAATTCATGTATCGTTCAATGATCGGATCACTCATGTATTTGACAGCAAGTAGGCCAGAGATCATGTTTGCAGTGTGTGTGTGTGTGTGTGTGTGTGCACGTTACCAGGCTAATCCTAAACTCTCTCGCTTAGCTGTTGTTAAATGTACTTTTAGATATCTAAAGGGCAGGCCTCGGCTTAGGCTTTGGTACCCTAAGAGTACTGATTTCCAATTATTTGCATTTACTGACAGCGATTATGGAGGTAGTGATCTTGACAGGAAATCTACAACCGGTGGGTGTCAATATTTGCGAGACAGACTCATCTCATGGCAGAGCAAGAAGTAGCATACCGTTTCCAAGTCAACTGTAGAAGCTGAATATGTGGCAGCTTCAACTCGACGCTCGCAGGTAGTATGGATTCAGAATCAGCTCACTGACTACGGTATGGAATTCCTTAATACTCCAATTTTTTGTGATAATGTTGCTGCTCTGCAAATTGTCAAGAATCCTGTTCAGCATTCCAAAACAAAGCACATAGATATCAAGGTAAACTCCGATCAAAATGTTTCTGACCTTTTCACAAAACCCCTTCCTCGTCAAAATTTTGAAATGTGTGTTGATAGCCTAAGGATGATTGCCTTTAAAAAATGATCTGATCAAACTGTTTGTACATAGTTTTGTTTTTATTTTTGCGTTGGTATTATTTTCAATTTCTTTTTGTTTATTCAATTAAAAAAATGGTGTTTATATCTCAAAAGCCTCATAAAAACAGGGGAAGAAATGTTATAGTTTTAGAAAATCTGAAAATTTGTTTGAGGTTTTTATGAAGTCTTTTGTGTTTGTCTTAAGTTGGTAGGAAGTGATATAAATGTCCAAGACAATCGGAGACTGACACGTGTAAAGCAGAAGTGAAAGACTTCTCAAAGATGATGTGTCGGTAAGCTCAACCAAAAACTATGATCAACTATGTAAGTGCAGTAAACTTAAATTCTACATATGTTTAGTTTCTCATCCTAGTTTACATGGTTTAAAAAATTGAGTCTCAGCAAAAATGGGTTGAGAGTGGTAACTACCTAGTATTCACTTTCTCACACGCCATATTTCTGTTGTTATGACAACACCACAGAAAAGAAAAAGAAAAATGAAATGAAAAAGAAAAGATAATAAAATAATTATTCTGTTTGGTCTTCTTTGCGTGCTTATGCGGCCGACCTGATCACCAACTGATGATTAACAAAATAAGTGGTAGTAATAACGGTGTTGCATGGTTCGTCAAGTTGGGGGTTTGTGAATCCTCAATAAACTCTGAGGTTGGGTAGGTTTTGCTATGTATAATTGGGTGTGGGGACGATTAAACATGACGGTAATATTGTACCATAATCAAGCATTTCAAAATGCCTGGATGTGAGTTTATGCGGTCAAATATATTGGTAATCATCTAGAGTGTCGAGTAACGAAAGCTGAAAAGGGTTCCTCAGTCGAAGATAAATCTGGTATGATCCATGAAAATCATCAGCTTCAAGGCAAGTATATATTTAATTTCTGTATTAGGTTATCTTTGTTTTTTTAAGTTTATCTTTTCCTTTGTTTCTGACTGATTAAAATTTTATTTTTTATAATCAAGATCAGGTTCTCGAGGTATGAGTCTGAGGGGAAGTTTTGTAGTTCTCAAAAAGTTCAAAAATTAACATTTGATCGTTTAAATGAGGTTTGGGCACATTTGAAATGTTTTGAAAACTTGAAGGGGAATTTATGATATTTTTTCTTAAGAAAACCCCTAAAAACTCTCACATTTACGACCCTAAACTCTCTCGGCGTTTACGATTTCCTCCCCCTTCCTCTCTGTGTTTACGATTCCATCATCTGAAACCCTAACCACCGCCCTCCTCACCGGAAAACCAAAATCCGGTCACCTATGACCGTTATCAGTTGAAATCGAGTGCTCCATCGCATTCATCTTCACATTCCGACCGTAAAACACCCATCTATCAACCCGTTCCTCTTCGATTCTTCGATTTTCTCACAGTTTTTTGTTTGTTCTCTTCTCTCGGTTGCACCTCTTATTTTTCTTCGAGTTTCTCGTCGGTTACTCGAGATTGGAAACCATGTTTGTGTTGGTTGTAGTTAAAAGGTAGTTGTTGATGTTCATTTTACACAAATATTGGCTTCTGATGTGTTTATGAAGATTTGCAGGTTCATCCATGGCGGATTTGGGTGTTTACGATCGTCGAGATGAAGAAGACGACTATTCGGTTTTTACAATGACGTTTACGATTAGTCCATGTTTACGATTGAGGGTGTTTCAGATCAGATAACGTTTACAATTAGTCCATGTGTTACGATTGAGGGTGTTTCCGATCGGACGATGTTTACGACTTCATGTGTTTCCGAACAAATGATGTTTACGATTGGTCAAATAGTTTACGATTGGACCCTATTTTGGACTTTACTTGACCCTATCATGAACCCAAAATCGAATCGTAAACCCGTTAAGATCTGGACTTAGAATCGTAAACGGTCAGATAATCATAAAATGGTTTTAAAATTTCATCAAACTTAATTTTTTTTAGGTTAATATTGAACATTTGTTTTTTTTAAGAGTGTGTTTTGTTAATCCTTGGAACAAAATCTAATTATTTTCAAGGTTTCAATTGAAAGATTAGAACCTAAAAGTGTGATGTGATTAAACCTGATGCATTTGTCTCGGTTTCTCAGATGGAAGAAGAGATGATTGAGTAAGAGATTCACTTTGAAAGAGACCACGGCATACCTGCTTATTTAGATAACCCTCCAGAGAAACACATGCAGTTGTTCTACTCTCTAGTTGCAGGATTGAATGTATGCAAGATCAATCATGCTCTCAGGACACACGTGCTGGTAGATGAAGAACTGGTGAGAGAATTTTGGGGAACTGCCAGGGCAAACGCTGATAAAACCAGGATCACTACAACTGTTTAAAACCGCCGAATTGAGATCCTTGAAGAAGATATTCGCCATGGGTTGAATATTAATGATAGAGCAGAAGATAAAATGGAATATTCTAAGAATGAAGTGTTAGAGGGTGCGCGTCTTATGGGGGTATAAAGGAAATTTTCCCACCAATCTTCAAGAAACTATTGCCACATTACGGAGGTGTTTGGCACACTACTTACAGAAATCATTTTTGGGAAAAAGAACAAGCTTTGATCAACTGAACAAGGTGCATGGAACAACATTTGTCGCACTGGCATTGGATTGGGAATACAACTTTTCAAAGATGATGCTCCTAGATTGGGTGGGTAATGTTGAGTTGAGCGCAAGGGATCAATTTCTCATGACTCCAAGATTTGTTCACATGGTGGTGTTGAGGAAGTATCCAATGATACAAGAAAGGGTTGAAAAGTTAGATATAAAATTCATGGATGATAGTGTGTTTGGACTTCAAACTCAAGATAGAAAGGGAAAGGGCACATTTCAAGGAAGGCTTGAGTGGGCAAAAAGAGGTGCATTCCCTGAGGTTGCAAGGGAACCTGAACCAGAATCAGAACTAGAACCTGAAGAACCTCCAGTCAACACATTTGTTGCAGAAGATCATGATGTTCCGGTAGCTGTTCAAGGGGAACCAGAGGATATACCGTCAGATGAGGAGAATGTGTTGGATGAAATTTTGCCTGAGGGTGAGGATCTGTCAGATGACATTTATGGAAATCTGGAGCCAATCAGTAACAAAAGAACAAGAGATGACTTGAGCACTTCTTCAAGTAGTGGAACAATCCCGCTAGACTTAAATGATAATGTTGCTGCTGATGATATGTTTGCTGAACCTGATGCACTGGCTGAACCCGCACCAAGAAAGAAAACTGATCCAAGAACTATCAGGTTTAAGTTCCGGAAGACAAGCTCTGGGGTGATGGTGATAGAACCATCAGGTGCAAATGTTCAGAATAAGGAAGTGTCTGAGCCTGCAAATGTTGAGAACACACTTCTGGTTGCTGATCAAGTTGAGATCGAAGAACCAACTCTAATTCAAACTGAAAGTCCTATTCTAAATGAACAAAGCCCATTTCGTGAGGAAAGGCAATTCTTTGAAGTTGAAAGCATGTTTGTTGAGCCCAGCCAGTAAGGGTACATGTTTCTACGGAATCAAGTCAGCCTCCCATCGTTTTAGGTTTTCGTCCATATCAAACACTTGTTGGGGAAAGTGTTGAAGCTAGTGATCTTCCTATCGACCTTAGGATAAGTGCTGATCCACAAATTAATTTTCTTTCATCTCAAAGCAGGAAGAGGGAGGGAGAGATAAAAGAACTAAAGGAAGAAAACAAGAAATTGAAAGAGAAGGAGAGTAAGAATGAAGCAAGTATTGGGTATCTGTATGCAGGCATTCTTGAAATGAGAAAGAATTTAGATGATCTGAAGAGGGCTGGTAGCTCAAGTGATCAGGGTGATCCAGGCCAAAGTTCTTCTCAAGGTGCCCAAACTGCTGAAGTAGAACCAGAAGATGAAGGTGATGACTCCATAGAGATCTCAGATTATGCTCAAGGAGGAAGATTCATCTCAATGGCACCTGAAAGCCAGGTTAATTGGTTCAGAGACTTCTTTCAAGGACCTCCCCCTAAGCTGTACTCTATTGATGTGGGAGAAAGTGATCTTGACAAAAGGGGAAGTCGTGAACCTATCTTGTGTTGGCATTATGATGGAGAAAAGAAACTGTTTGTTGTGATAAGAGATGGGCACAGTCCAATCGAGTACTACAGATCTCGAGGTCAATTTCACTCCTGGACAGAGACAGAGTTGAGAAATTTGTTGAGGGCTCCTTTTATTAACATATGGAGGAATGCACATGGAGACCTAGTTCGTGACAATCTAATGAGTTATTTAGAAGAAAACTTTGCAAATTTTGAGCTCAAAACTACAAGATGGGTTCAGACTGGTACTGATCCTGATACAATGAGCCAGTTGGAGAAGTAAGGTGTCCTCCCACCAAAAGAACTCGAGTGATCAATATGCTCGACGAGGTTGAAGATGGTACACTTGTGAAAAATTATGATAATTGGTTTTATGATCCAACAACTCATGAGGTGGTGGTAGTTTGCAAGAAGATGCGAGAATTTCGATTGTATGATCCAGTCGATTTGGTGAGGTTTGGAGAACATGATATTAAACTTCTGGCCACCCAACCAATCCTTAGTGATGAGCACGATTTTCAAAATGTTATAAGGGTGGGAATTTTTCATGGAACAGCAAATCGGATTGTGGAACGTGAATGGTGGTCAAGGAAGGAGTCTTACACCTTCCGATTTGATTTGCTTCTTCCTTAGACATTCTAATGGTTCATGCCTAGGGGAAGATTGTTGGGCTATACATTGTGACGCATGAACATTAGACATGTGGGCTTGCATTTGCTTGGGCTTGGTGTGATTATGGTTTTGGGCTTCTTGGGCCGGTTTCCTTAATGGGTTTATGATCCTAGCTAGGTTAATTGTAAGGGTAGTATAAATACCCATTAGTTTATGATTGCAGCTAGTTTTTTAGTTTACGATTTTCTTGTTCTTCTTTGTATTTCCGATCGTGAACTCTTGTTAATGGAAGATTGATTGGTTTTCATTCAAGATTTGATTATTTTGCTTTGTCTTCATCTCATATCAAGTCTATTTCATCATCTTCTAGTCGAATCATTCACCAACAAGGTTTCCCCACTGGTTTGAGATAAAGATATCGTGAACGATTGTTGTTTCTGGACCAACATTATCAAAACATAAACTAAAACTTGTCATCACTTTAGGGTCCAAAGCAAATTAATCATAACAGAAATAATAAACGATTCAAATCAAAACATAAAATAAAACTAATGATCACATTAGGATCCATAAACACATCATATGATAATCACATGCATGAATTGTGACTTTCACTCCCAGACTTGGCACCAGGAGGGGTCTCGCATCGGATTTACTCATAAACACGTCACACAACAGAGATAAGCAGTGGAAAAATTAAAACTTTTATTTATATAAAGCCAAGTACGTAAAGTAAGTGAGATAATTTACAATCTATCTATAACGTTACTAACTATAACCGTCTTTATTTATCTATAACTAAACCAGCACCTCCAACAGCTCCTCTAATAGCTTGCCCGATCAGTCACTTATCACGAGGGCTCCGCCCTTGCTCCCAGACATCTCACCTACACCTGACATACATACGTTTTTGGGAAAAGGTCAGCTTACGCTTGTGAGTTTTACACTTTAAAAACTTTACCTCGTTCA
The DNA here is from genome assembly GCA_039602395.1 of Deinandra increscens subsp. villosa. NCBI lineage: Eukaryota > Viridiplantae > Streptophyta > Magnoliopsida > Asterales > Asteraceae > Deinandra > Deinandra increscens. The sequence goes on along the minus strand of JBCNJP010000009.1, from coordinate 60,001,106 downwards.
TGAGGTTAAAACCTTTGAACCTGCAAAATCTATTTTTACAAATATTTATCAAGTATAACACATAACAAAGTCATACATAACATAGCATCATAATCAAACACGTTTCTCTAGAAAACATCTACCTTGATAACCTTTAGCTCCTATGACCTGAATTCCATCTACCTCTATACCTTCTAGCTTCGAATACTGCTCATGTGACTTCATCTGGAAGCCCCTAACCTCAGTACCAACAACCATTCTATTTCTTCTAGTTTCGAATACTGCTCAAGTGACTTCATCTGGAAGCCCCCAACCTCAGTACCGATAACTGTTCTCATAACCTTAAATCTTAAGACGTTCTATTCTATGGAACATCTCCTTAACCACCACAGTACTACTACCCACCCCTAGTTAGATATTCTGATGACTTAGGTGTGCTAATAAACATGATAGTGCATTCACATATTGCAACAAATGAACATTCCCCAATTTACCTAGGTGTATGTATATAGGATGTACCAACAGTGTATCCTCCACACTTTCGATTTACCGGGTAACTATACTACCATGCTTGTATACAGGATATACCAGCGGCATATCCACCACATAATAATATAGCAAATGTATCACTTGTTCACATCAGCTCAATCCTCAACCTTGCAAAATAATCACATAAAAAATAGATCATGCCATGTAATGTGTCCACAACTTAAAATACCGGTATCGAATCTCTTTACAAAAGCAACAAAATGGTAAACAACAAAATATTGAATAACTAAAACAGAACAGACACAACAGCCTTTATGTGATTAATGTAATTAGTTTCAATTTAAAGTAGCAACTATAAAGGACACATACAAACCACTAACCGACATCTCTTTCTACCTTTAGTAAATATTATTTGGTGTTCAAAACAAATTTATCAAACCCCTAATCACTGTCAAAACCTGCATATTGATATCTTTATTACCAGAACAGCAACCATAAATCATGTTTAATAAAAGCTGGAATTTATTCTATATGTGCTTAGTGTTTATTAAATGAATACAAACGTATGATAGTTGCAGAACAAAGTCTTGTTTTTAGGCTAACCAACCTGTTAACAAAGATATGTGCCATGCAAATCCACCCGCTCTTGACCCATTATTAAAACAACATTAAAATTAACACAAAAAATGAGTACTTACTTTCCTTCAAAAAATGATATGAGTGCTTTTGGGTCAACATCAACCAACTTGTCAAAAGCAATATTGGCTTCATTAGCTCTACAATAATCAAAATAAATACACATCATCCACCTTTGCGCCAAACATACCACCAGTGCAAACCTAGTAACCACTTACTTTGGACCAGTGCATCCCATTGTGGATCTAAAATTTCAGCCATATACATTAAAAATAGTAATTTTAACCTTTGTTGAAATGTCAAATAGGTTCCAGTGTGTTCAAAATCCCAAATGCCTCAAAACCTTCTAAATAGTTCTAATAAACTGAAATCAAATTATTTTTGTAGTGACATGTTTTGTAGTCATATTTAGCATGTTAAATTTTATTAAGACTTAAAGTGGATAATAATCTGTTACTGGGTCAACTCATTCTAAAAACTCATTCAACCCACTCTCTTACTACATGTTACCCAACCCAACTGAACAAACTTAAAGACAAACTTTTCAAAAACAAATTTGAAGACAATTTTAGTCTTAGACTCTCAACAAGTCCATAAATAACAAACAAAAGAGCACTACTGCACTATCTCCGGTAGCTTAAAACATTGCAAATCACTCTGTCAAAATTAGATATTATTTTAAGTATGCTACTTTATAATCTCTTTTAAGTTTTCTTATGATGCTCATTCATTTGGTTCTACGTTTTCTTATGATACTCATTCATTTGTGTAGTTGATTTCTATGTAATTGATTTTAGAAATCAACTACACAAATTCTATAAAACATAGCAATAATATATATTTTTAGAGATCTTGAAAATTAGAAATCAACTATACAAACCAAGAGCAAGGATTTTGATCTGTATACAACCAAATGCTTCCAGATATCTTTTAGCAAGCCCAAAACCTATTATATAAAGAATAACTAAATTAAATCAATGGTGTTTAAGCTGAAAAGCTAGGATAGCTGTAAAGATTATGCCGGTTGGTTGTTGCCTCAATATATCTTTTAGCAAGCCCAAAACCTATTATATAAAGCTGATGAATAGAATAGAATATAAGATCATCATGATTAAGAAATCTGAAAGGGTATACAATATTCAAATTATGGCGAAATAACATATTAATCAATAATATCACAGTGGTGTCATTATTATCACCCAACCTTGCTTTTCAACAAAGACCCATAAAAAATTGTCAAGACTAATATCTCGATTCAGAAGAACATTTCAGGGCAAGAACATTTCAGGGCAAGAACAGATCGGAAGCATGAAGATTTCACGGCAAGAACATATCAAAATGTGTAAAACTGGTAATTGCATATTTCTTTTTCATGTGAATTGCAAAACTAAAATTATATTTCGTACCTAAGAGAAATAACTTCGAACGAAGTCTGCGAGAAGATAGAGAACACGATTCAAACGAAGCACACAATCACAATTGAAACGAAACACATAATCGATCTACAAAAGAACATAAATCGAAGGATAAAATGTACCAAATCCGATAAAACTCTCCAGAGAAATTAACTTGGAATGAAGTCTGCAAGAAGACAGATCAGAATACGATTCAAACGTAGTATAAAATCGATATAGAAGAAGAACATAAACCCAAGCAAAAAAGATACCAAATCCCGTCGCATGATGCGAAGAGGAAACCGCTATGAAATTGAATCGATCTGACGCGTTGAGATGTGTTGATATCAATGGAGATTTTGATTATAAACGTCGTTTGAATCTTCAGGGTTAAGCATGAGATGAGAGAGTGAATCGTCGATTGGAAATGGATAATGGGTGTAGATTTATTGATTGGAAATGGAGATTTGTAGGATTGGCGATCTGGCCTTCCATAGAACGAACGACGATGATGAATCCGATTCTATAGCCCAAACGAAGGGAGAGATGATGAAGTAGCGTGGATAACGAAGGCGGCTCTGGGAGCTCTCGAAGACAGTGATGCGTGCCAGGGATAGCAAATTTGGTTAATACCCATATTAACCTTATGTTTTGAACGGGCTGTTACTTTTTAAGTTTGAAGGTTTATAATTGATGCTTCAAACACTTGTACAATTTGCATAAATATTTATACGCGTCTTAAGATTAAGGAAATTTTATGACTAAATTACCCTTTTGAGCAATATGTATTATATATAGTAATAGATTATGGGGTGTTACATGAAAAATTATCATATTCAAAATTTCAAGAACATATAAATCAAATGGAACCGTTCAAAAAAATATATATATATATATATAAATCAAATGGAAATCATATATTTACATGAAAACAAAACGACTCAGATCAAACAGTCAATTTATCCATACTATGAATTAAAAACACAAATTCAAATTTATCAAACGCTATATATTCTCCGAAAGACATTGTCGTATCTCTGATTTAATATTAATCCTTCAATAATCAGTAGAAAAAAATTGCTTTTCTTTTGAAAAAAATCGATTTGTAACGTATAGAATTTCGAAACGTGGCATGAATATTTCATTAGATGGAATGACTTTCAATGGAAAATTTAATGCTAAACATTAATTGAATTGAATTTTGAAGAAACTCTGAAAATTTCTTTTTTTTTTCTAAATTCATAACTAGTTGAAAGGTTGTGTTTTTATTTTTTATTTCAATATATTATTATAATTATAGTTATTTTAGCTCATAAAAATCAAGCTAGAACTACTCTACCTTTATTAAAGTAAATTTCATCCCCGAAATTTCAAGTGCAAACAATAAAACAATTTAGCACAAAATAGATAACAAACAAATAAACTTCTTATTCAAATATCGAACAAACAAAAGTCAGATAACCAAAATACAAAGTTCGTCAAGGGATACACGGAACAGTGCTTGGAAATTTGTCCCTCAAATTTCTAACAAATTCAGAAGCGTGTAACACCATAGAATTTATAGTCAACACCCACCCATTACCTCAAATGTTTACTTTAAAAAAATGGTTTTTCTACCGGAAAGACTCTAAACCTTGATACCATAACTGTAACACCCTAATCCAGCTAGGGGTGACGTGTCTCTTTACAGTACTCAAAATTGAAACATCAATCCAAGACATGTTGTAAACATTACAATTTACAAAATCCCCCTATATATACATATTACAACTTATTGTACAAATTTTAAAGCATAATTTACAACTCCATAATGCACACATTGTACAGCCTTTAAAGCCAAGTTTACAACTCCATGAAGCATGCTCAAGGTGGTTCCTTTACCTGTAAAACTCGTGGGTCGGGTCATCCATATCCATATGGATATGGATCGTATATAAGTGTTTGTAGCAAAGATTAGGGCACATGTGCGCCTCTTTTGCACACATCGCTATCTTTCAAAATTGTTGCGTGTCTGCTATCTCTCTCTCGGACATCGATGTTGCTGTCGGCGATGGTGGTAGCCGGTGATGGTGGTAGCCGGTGGTCCTTTTTATCGTAGCCGTGGCTTTAGATCTGAAGAGAATTCAACATTCAGGTTTGAGTGTTTGTTTGTTGGTCGTGTGTTTGTTGTTTGAGTTACGATCTGACGGAAGCTCTCTTCTTCTCAGAGCACTCGAATCAGAGTGTTGTTTTTCTGGATGTCTCTAAAATGGTTCTGAACTTAACCACCGTCGTTGCTCCGGTTACGTTGAAGCGGCGACGTGTCAGTGGTGTTTTGTACTTCTTTGCTCCGTTTATGTTGATGCTTTCCAGATCTTAAAAATCGAACGACTATTGTCGATTTAGGGTTTTCAAAACTCAGATCTAACTATTGTCGATTTAAGGTTTTTAAAACTCCGATTTAGGGTTTTTCAAAACTCAGATCTAAAAAATCCATCGACTATTGTTGATCTTGGTTCTGAAAGTAATACTCAGTTTTTACTGGATATTACACAAAGTAACTATGTTCTCGATCTCGATGTTAACACGAATTCCTTTTTTAGTGTGTATGGTGAATGAGCTTGATATAGATGAAAGCAAATTTACAGAAATGTGTGCTCAACTCTACCGTATGATATGATTTTAAGTGTAGACTTTTATCTTGTTGAAATCATTCATCATGGTACTATCTAAAATAAAACCAACAGTGGTTTCGTTGTACAGGCTTTTGGTCATGAATCTGAATAAATTTATGAATGTCTTGAACTATATATGGTTGTAATCGATGAATCTCAGCAGATCTTTTTTTACAGATTTTACTTTGGAAGGTGTCCTGTGATAATTTGGTTATGAATCTTTGTTTCCTCTTACCGCCCTCTCTTTTGTTGCTTCCGGTTAACATGAAAGCCTATGATGATCTAAATCTGACCCAAGATGTATTGGTTCCTTGGTACATGTCGTTTTGACGTTGTCGCTGGTTCAAACTCACTTATATATGGTTGTAAGCTTACGGTTAACATGAAAGTCTATGATGATGTAAATCTGAGCCAACGAGGGTTGGTTCCTTGGTCGTCGTCGTATTGACGTTGTCGCTGGTTCGAATCGACTTATATATGGCTGTAAGCAACGCTATGCAATTCATCGGAATAATGTCAGCGGGATTCAGGCCGTTGGTCAATCTGTATGGTTTCTGTTTCACTGTCTATGATGGTAAAGCTGTGAAGTGGGTTCTGGCTATGATGGTAATTCTGTAAAACTGGGTCGGACAGATTCTATATCTTGGCGGGGCAATAGTTTTGCAGCCAATAAGGATTTGTATAACATGAACTAATCCACACAGATCTGAGCCAGGAAGCTTTTCGTTTATTATACTTTTTTTCGCTTTTGGATCTTTTGGTTTTAGATTTCTCTTGGAGCTCTTTAGGAGGAAGTTAGAAGAATGAGAAGGAAGATAAAACAATTACTAGGTTGCAGTTTGTGTGCAATAAGTAGTTGTTTATCTTTGGTAAGCCTCTATGTTTTTGTTAATTACCCTTTAAATTTCACATAAATTAATCTTATGAAATAAATGGTTTAATTGTCCTTTGTTTGTGTTGCATGCTCACTGTCTTTGTTTTGTTTCAGGCTGATCAAAAGCTTCTTTTGGAGCCTATGTTGTGATTATTTCTTGGTTCAAAGTTGATTGAAATCTTATTTACTTGGTGTTTAGATGTTCTTGATGGTTTATATCAGGCTGTGATGAAATCTTGCTGAGCCTATGTTGTGATTATTTGTTGGTTTAAAGTTGGTTGGGATCCTATTTTCTTGATGGTGTTTTGATGTTGTTGATAGTTCTGTATGAGGCTGTGATGAAGGTAAGATGATATGATTGGCAATTTTGAGTTGGAAATTTGGTTCAAAGTTGATTGGAACCCCATATAAGTTTGATGGTTAATTTTAGTTTATGTTTAATGTTTTCCCCATACATGTGATCCGTTTTCAACTACTATAACTTCATGTAGTTTTATGTATGTTCTTTATTCTAATTTTTCTTTGTTTTTGTTTGCGCAGGTGCAGATCTATATGAGAGCCTACTGAATCGGATTTGCCAATATTGTTTACACTATTTGGTGAGTTTTCATCCACTTTTTTCTCTCCTTTCTCGATTTTAGATTGCCTTGGTAATTTGTTGCCTTTCGTAATTGGGTTTTGATCTTGATTGTGGACTGCCTTGCTAATTTGCTGGGTTTCATGGTGATTCTACTTTACTTAATGTATCATTTTGCCTTTGTTTATTGTTCATAGTTGAATTTTTGAGATCTTGCTACGATATGGGTCTTTTGGTTATACATGTTTTGATATTTTTAAAGGGCGTCCGTCAGGTATGGTGTGAGAGGAGTTGCTCACCTGGTCCATCTCTTCAATGGAGAAAAATACGTGTAAATGTGATTTTCTATGATAAGAGGTAACAGAGAAAACAGATTTGAACCACACAAAAGTCAGGCATTAATGTGTTATACCTCAAAAAGTGTTGGAATTGTAACTTAAGCTTTAGAAATTGTATATTATGTTTTAGAAATGGTATTATGAAGTTGTAAGACCTGACCCCCACTGTGTTTTTGTGTGTTTTGCAGGTAAACTAACAGTGGTTAGCCCCCAAAAAAGCAGCCAACTTAGGTCCTCAAAGCCAATAGAGTCTGGGTTAAGTTTGCTTGACGGTAAACCATGGGAGTTTTTTCCATACTTTGTTGTTTATTAACGAATTAAAAGGAGCTTACTGGAGTGAAACTAATTAGGAGAGGCTGTAAGATCTAAGACTTTTGTCTCATGACATCACTTTGAATTAGTTCAATATGTGGTTTCGCTAACTAATATTTTAAAATGGTTCGGCTCCGCGGCGAAGCGCGGGTCGTCCCACTTGTATTATTACAAAACATATAACCCAATTACAAAAAAGTATATATATCTCTTTTAACCCACAAGAACTCTTCATGCACATAAACCAACAAAATAAAGCACATCTGAGTATAAACTATACTCAATGGGCGGATAACTAAATCATATAAACTTATAATCCATAACATATACACTTTTATCTAATGAGCATATAAACTTGTCACTTGCAATAATCATATAACTAGAAATCTCGATACAAAAATCATCACGGATAAAACGAGATGAAACTAAGAATGCCTAGTAATATTATTGAGATGCTATCTCTTTTTTCTTGGAATAACACGCACGTCTCCAATTACACTTTCATTTCACTATATTAACTTTAGCAATCGCCAAATGTATCATTTCCTTAGGACCAGTCCCCGGATAATACAAACAATACATATTGAGCTGAAGTGTCACTCTATAGGGTCAATCCTTACATCTCAACATATCTAATCGAACTCCTCAGCTAAAAAGAAAAATCATAAAAGCGGTTAAATCAATCTAATCAATTCAAAACATTCAATAATTGTCAAATCAATATTATTCATCACTTTAGGGTCTCGAATGTATCAATCGTCATAGAAATCGGAAACGATTAATATCAATAAAGAAGCTGAAACTTCTCATCACTTGAGGGTCCTAAACAAATCAATTGTAACGAAAGTTAGAAACTGCTCTTATCGAAACCTAAACTAAAACTGTCATTACTATAGGGTACAAAACAAATTAATCAACACAGGAATAAAAAACGACTTAAATCAAATCCGAAAATAAAACTCTCGATCACTTTAGGATCCATTAAGACGTCATATGATAGTCACATGCAGAAACAATTATCGTACTTAAAATTTCAAAAACATATCAAATCAAACGAAAATTATATATTTACTTGAAAATGAAACGCCTTAGATCAAACAATCAATTTATCCATACTATGAAAGTAACAACAGTAGGTTATCCGTACCTTAAAAACACAAATTTAAATTTATCAAATGCTATATGTTCTCCGAAAGACATTGTTGTAGCTCTGATTTGATATCAACCTTCAATAATTATTCAATAATTAGTAGAATAAAAATTTGCTTTTCGTTTTGAAAAACAAGAAACCAATTATAACGTATAGAATTTCGAAACGTGGCATGAATATTTCACTAGATGGAAAGACTTTCAATGAAAAATTAAATACTAAACTTTAATTGAACTGAATTTGTAACTCTCGACATTTTCTTTTTTCTATTTTTTTAACTTCATAAATAATCGAAAGACTTGTACTCTTATTTTTCAATTTAATATTTATTATTATAATTATAGTTACTTTGGCTCATAAAAATCAGGTTATTATATTATACGTGATAAATATAAAGCTATGTGTAGTGGGGCTTTATGGGGGCGTCATGACCTCCCATAGCGCCCCATAACCCCCCTTCCACCACTACACAATGGCGCATGAGCATTCTTCCCCCCTTTGGCGTGATTTCTCTCACACTCTCCTCCATATCTCCTTCTTTCCTCTCATTGGTCCATATTTTAAGGATTATTGATAACTGGTTAGTTTTTTTTTTCATTTTTTTAATAAAATTACAACACCAAATATAACCCCCCCCCCCCCTCCCACTACACCACTTTTGCTATAACCCCAATTTGATGAGTAGAATTTCACGTGTCGCATAACCCCTATGGGTGAGAGGTTATAACTACACATAGCCTAAAAGAAAATTTGTGATAAAGGCGGCCCTTAGCGTAGTGCGTAGCTAATTGTCATGAGATTTAGCATTTTATTATAATTAAAATGAGCATAAAAATTGACGTATTCTATAAAAGTCCATAAATTACACATCGATCGTAAATAATATGTCAGGAATCGACACGAGCGAGACGCAGCGGAACACACTATCACACACGCACACGAAAGCAATACCAATCGAACACGAGAGATTTAACGTGGTTTGGTCAGTGTGACCTACGTCCACGGGCTGCAACTAGGTATTTACTTGTTACCTCAGAACAGTACAGGAGATTACAATACATGATGCGATATATATAAAAGAAAATTAGGGCAAACTAGGAACCAGGATGGGCCCCTAATAATTAAACCGGCCCAAAGGCATTCACACCCAACAATCTCCCACTTGAAGGCCTTGCGATAAACTCCAGCCCGCCATCCAAGCTTATACATCCACAGTCATCCAGTAAACCAGTAATCTCCAATCAGACAAGTCTTCCAAGCTTCCAGTTCCCGAGAACAAGCCAAGACTTCAGTTAATATCACCTAGTTACAGCGCCCCCCCCCCCCCTCATCAAGTACCAGAAGGGCCAGTAGAAGCTCCATCGAGCTCCAACTCAGTCGTGACTAAACCCGTCAACGACACATCCTCTGTCTAAACCGGTTTGGACACTCCACCGGATCCAGAGATACACCGAGGACCACACACACTCTCCAAACTCAGCAAACAATCACCAGGAGAGAATTCTTTAGCTCTAGTCTTTGAAACCCAACGGCTCTTCGTAACTGTACCCGGAACACGTCATGTGCTCCCACTGTCACCGAATCCCCTGAATGGTTTAGACTTTCTAGCTCGTTTAGCTAACACCTCTGCTCCAGACTTCACGCTTGCAAAATGAACTCTCTTAGCACCAGATTTAGCGAACCCGATTTTGTTATGCTTAACCGGGACGGTCATACATCCCTCAGTAGGTACCTCAACCATATATAATGTGACGCCCACTCCTAGACTTGGCCCTAGGAGCGGTCACGCATCGGATTTACTCATGAACACAAGGTACAACAGAGATAACTAAAGCAGCGGAAATAAAAACTTTTATTCATATGCCAAGTATTACATAGTAAGAGAGACAAATACAAAAGAGAAATAAACATCTCCACGCCAGTTTTCAAAAATGTCTTCTCTTGATAGCTTGACATTGTCTTGATAGTATATGCCACCTAGTTCCTGCTCACATCTCAGCCTTCCATTTTCGATCCGAAGGTCCAGCCTCATCTGACATACATAACTTAACAAGTCAGCTTACGCTGGTGAGTTCTACGTTTTGGGAAAACTTTACCTTTCGAAGGCACTTAGGTTTGTCAAACACATTTCTGCAATTAGACAATCAAACACAAAGCATATAGCACATATATTCACATATTCTAACCTTGTGAATAAACTAACCTTCTGTTGCTTTGTCATCCTTGTCTCATATTAAATTTTATCTTAGGGAAATAGTGTTTCTACTTGCTTTACGAACACATCGTGTAGCAATGGTCCCTTTAGTTTTGACACTATATAGCTTTGACGCTATCTGGCTTTGACGCCACTTTAGCTTTGACGCTTTCTGGCTTTGACGCCGCTTGGTTTTGACACCATTGGGACAACACTATTTAACTTCTTGTTTCAGAAGCCCCTTACCCACCAATCTTTTCTCGATTACCATCATTAATCTATTCTACTAGAAACATTGAAATGGCAATTTATCTTCCTCTAATCATCACCATACAATCAATACATATAACATGCAATTATATCAATTGAGAGTATTTTCACAGAACGTTATGTATATCAGCCCAAAATGGTTTAAAACATTTAAACAATTTAAAAGAGGGCTCATAGAACTCACCTTAGCTTTGCAAAGCTATTATTCTGGGGTTAAGTTCTTGTGAATCAGTTTCTTAATGCCTTTAATGTAATGTCCCTATCAAGACATCCTAAATGTTACAAATCACATTTAAGAATTACCTCATTATCCAAAACCCAACTTTTTATTGGTTAATACCCTTAATAGTCAAAATGACCATTTTGCCCCTTTTACATATTTTGTTATATCTTTATAAATTCTTTGCTCCTTAACGTTTACCGCTCGTGTTTCCTCATGACCGATCATTTAGCGGAATTACTATGAGGAATAGTCACGGGGTTTGGAATTTGGTGACGATCGTTACCGGCCGTGTAGGCGTCATTGACGACCATGAGGCGGAATTACTACAATCGTTACACCGAGTAATTTAATTATAAATTACCAAAATTTGAACTCATACATGTTTAATATATATGTAAACATGTTACCATACCAAAATTCAAGTCCTTATACCTTCCGGATTATTTTATATTAAATATCCATATTCCGAAACCCTAATTACCCATTTTTCTCGTTTCTATAGCAAAACTCATTTTTATACAGAACCATCTTAGGGTATTATCTATTATGACATTTTATAATATCCCTTAAAATGGCAAGGCTTAATTCAAAACCGTTTACTCGATTTGGGCAAAACATCATCATGAAAACCCTAATCTTGACCCATTTCCAAAACTCATACCAAACCTTCACCAATTCTGAAATAAACTTAGGGCTTTCTTAAAATACATCAAATTAGGATTACCTACCAAAATTCAGAGCTTAATTCCCATCCGATCATCCAATTTTACCCAAACAAGCTCAAGAACCCTAATTTGAGCATAGTTTTAAAAGTCATACTTAGAGATTGAGTTAGCCAAAACTGAAAGAGGTTATTTTAGACCTTACCTAATAATGCTTGACTGCAGAAATTCGGATCTTAACTCTTCACCGTTTGAGAGAATTTGACCCGCGAAGTTTCTGGTTCGAACTAGGGTTTTTCGGTTTGGATTTCGGAAATTAGCAAGGATATTCGGCCGATTGGAGGGTGTATTTATACCCATTGAGTGCGCCTAAGGTCCCTACACGTGTCTAGGGTGACTCATGCTCGAAATCAACACGTATACAGGGTCAATTTCGTCAAAACGTGCTGCACAAGTCGAAAATGTCGTTTTCTGGTTTGAAATTGGGCGGAGGTACGCGAGCCCCCTCCCTCTCTCCGTCGCGTACCGCCTGGAACTATCAGGATTTGGCAGTTTTGGTCCCTCTAAGTTTTATTTACATTTCAGCCCCCTAACTTCTACCAAACTGTTATTTTATGCACCGAACTATTATAAAACATGATTAATAAAGTTTCTAAGGCTCGGGACACCCTCGATGATATACGTATATATACGTATATATATATATATACACTTATATTTTTATATATATATATTTTGCTATTTTGCGTTCTAGCCCCTCAAACTTTACAACACTTATTATTTCATGTTATGGATCATATTAGGATATATTTTTACTATATTCTAAGCCTTAAAATGTTTATAATAGTTATAGATACGTATAATATCCGTATACGTTGATAACTTTACATAATTTACACTTTTGGCCCTTCTACTTTTCCATTAACTATTAATACATGTATGAAACTATCAATTCACACATATATCATCATGTTATTTGTATAAACATACATTTATCTCATCTTTCACTTTCTTTACCGTTTAACTCATCCGTTTATACAAATTTCATCATTTTGGCCATTAAACACGTATTTCTAACACATGCAATTTATCTTAAGGCATAGTTTACCATATTTATCAATCAAACTTACGTATTGATAATATAGACACGTATTTACTATATATATCATGTACCTGTGAAATTTGGGGTGTTACAACTCTCTCCCCCTTAAAAGGGTTTCGTCCTCGAAACATGCTCAGCTCGAGAATAACTCGGGATGAGATTCTCTCATTTCATCTTCTCGTTCCCAAGTAGATTCTGAACCTTTTCTGTGCATCCACTGCACCCTGACCATCGGAATGGTCTTATTTCGGAGTTTCTTTTCACTGCGATCTAAAATCGCAACTGGCCTTTCCACATATGATAACTTTTCGTCTACCTCAATTTCATCTAACGGTACTATTTCTGATTCATCATATATACACTTTCTTAGATAAGAAACATGGAATGTTGGGTGAATCCCAGACAATTCCTCAGGTAGATCTAACCGATATGCAACCTCACCTACCCGTTCTACAATCTTAAAAGGTCCTACGTACCTTGGGCCTAACTTTCCCCTTTTACGAAACCGAATGATACCTTTCCAAGGAGAAACTTTTAGTAACACAAAGTCTCCAATTTGGAATTCAATTGGCCTTCTCCTCTTATCCGCATATGACTTTTGTCGATCTTGTGCCGCCTTTAATCGTGCCTTGACCACATCAAGATCTCGAGCCATATTTTCGACTACTTCTTTACTTCCTATTTCTCGTTGGCCAACTTCACCCCAACACACTGGAGTTCGACACTTTCTACCATACAACATCTCATAAGGAGGCATGCCAATACTAGCATGATAACTGTTGTTGTAGGAGAATTCTGCTAATGGTAGGTGACTATCCCAACTTCCTCCAAAGTCTATTATACAAGCACGCAACATATCTTCCAGAGTTTGTATCGTTCTCTCACTTTGTCCATCCGTCTGAGGATGATATGCCGTGCTAATATGTAACCTCGATCCCATATTCTTATGGAATTTCCTCCAAAATCGCGAAGTGAACCGAGTGTCTCTGTCGGAGACTATAGACACTGGCACCCCGTGTTTAGAGATGATCTCCTTAATAAACAAACTAGCTAACTCTTCAGAAGAAATTGCCTCATGAATAGGCAAAAAGTGAGCACTCTTGGTTAGCCTGTCCACAATCACCCAGATGGTGTCATAACCTTTAGCTGTACGAGGTAGCTTAGTTATGAAGTCCATCGTGATATGTTCCCACTTCCATTCAGGAATCTTCAGAGGTTGAAGCATTCCATAAGGCTTTTGATGCTCAGCCTTAACCTTTGCGCAAGTCAAACACCTATTCACATATTGCATGACATTAAACTTCATACCTGGCCACCAATAGTCCCGTTTTAAGTCTTGATACATCTTAGTTGCACCAGGATGAATTGAATAGCGTGACTTATGAGCTTCGTCTAAGATCTTACCACGAATCTCACCTAAAAGCGGTACCCACATTCGACCGTACCTAGTTTTGACTCCAAACTCGTTTTCTTCCAAGCTTCCTGCTTGGCCAACCATTCTTTCTCTCTTGATATTCTCATCCTTAAGGGCTTCATATTGGTCCTTACGAAGTTGGATAAGAAAGTCAGGAGTGATTACTAACTTATATGATTTCACCCGAAAAGAAGGAAGATTCTCCTTTCTGCTTAGAGCATCAGCCACTACGTTGGCTTTACCTGGATGATACATAATCTCACAATCATAGTCTTTAATCAACTCCAACCATCTACGCTGCCTCATGTTAAGATCTTTTTGTTCAAAGAAATATTTTAAGCTCTTATGGTCAGTGTAGATAGTGCACTTAACTCCGTACAAATAATGCCTCCATATTTTGAGTGCAAACACAACGGCCGCCAACTCTAAGTCGTGAGTTGGATAGTTTGTCTCATGAGGTTTTAGTTGCCTTGATGCGTATGCAATGACCTTGCCCCGCTGCATCAAAACACAACCTAAGCCTTGATAAGAAGCATCAGAGTACACTACTAAATCATCAGGCCCATCCGGTAAGGATAACACCGGTGCCTGAGTCAATTTGGCTTTTAACTCCTCAAACGCGCTCTGCTGACTAGGTCCCCATACGAACTTAGTGTCCTTCTTGGTTAGCTTAGTCAGTGGCGTTGCAATCCTCGAAAAATTTTGAATAAACCTACGATAATAGCCGGCAAGTCCTAAGAAACTACGAATCTCTGAAGGCGTCTTAGGTGGCTTCCAACTCATTATCGTCTCAATCTTTGCTGGATCTACAAGGATGCCATCTGCGTTTATCACATGACCAAGGAACTGGACTTCCTTAAGCCAAAACGCACATTTTGAAAACTTGGCATATAGTTTTTCCTTCCTTAAGGTTTCTAGAACCTCCTTTAAATGCATCGCGTGATCCTGCTCATTCCTGGAATAAATTAAAATGTCATCTATGAACACAATTACGAATCGGTCCAACATAGGTCGACACACTCTATTCATGAGATCCATGAAAGCTGCAGGGGCATTGGTCAACCCAAATGACATTACCAGAAATTCATAATGACCATAACGCGTGCGAAAAGCTGTCTTTTCGATATCTTCATCCCTAATCTTAAGCTGATGATACCCTGACCTCAGATCTATCTTAGAGAACCAACTCGCTCCTTGTAGCTGGTCGAATAAATCGTCGATCCTAGGCAAAGGATATTTATTCTTAATGGTTAGCTTATTTAGATCCCTATAGTCGATGCACATTCTCATGCTTCCATCCTTCTTTTTGACAAAAAGAACTGGAGCACCCCAAGGTGAGATGCTTGGCCTTATAAACCCTTTGTCAAGCAAGTCTTCCAATTGTGACATCAACTCTTTCATCTCTGATGGAGCTAACCTATAAGGTGACTTCGCTACGGGTTGGGCTCCTGGCACTAAGTCGATCCTAAACTTTATCTCTCGATCGGGAGGAATGCCGGGTAGTTCTTCTGGAAACACGTCTGGAAATTGGCATACTACCGGCACATCTTTTAACTCCTTAGTCTTCACCCTCGAATCGATAGCATAAGCAAGGTACGCCTTGCATCCTCGTCTTATGAACTTCCGTGCCTTGATCATTGAAATGATCTCTACTGCTGAGCTATCACGATCCCCATAAATGGATATGATTTGCCCAGTTGGCGTTCGAAGTTGAACCTTCTTTTGGTTACAGATAATTTGTGCATCGTTCTCTGCAAGCCAATCCATTCCTAACACAACATCAAAACCTCCTAACGCCATAGGAAATAACTTAATAGGTAGTTTATACCCTTCTAACTCTATTAAGCAGTTATCTACTACCTCAGTAATCCTAATACTTTTCCCTGAGGCAATCTCGACCTCGAATGGTTTGTTAGCCTTAACAGTTGGTCTATCAATTAGCTCACAGAATTCATGCGAAACAAAACTCCGACTAGCACCAGAGTCAAATAACACAGAAGCAGGCACATTATTAATGAGAAACGTACCTGAAACTACATCGGGTGTTATCTTGGCTTCAGTGGTAGTCAAGGTATAAGCTCTACCCTTCGCCTTTGGAGTCTCTTTCGTCTTTGGTGGTTCCGAATTCTTTATCAATTTGGGGCAGTTCGTCCTGATATGATCAGGGCTTCCACATTCGAAACACTTCCTTGGATCAGTACAACGATTGGCAAAGTGACCTTCCTTCCCGCACCTATAGCAGCTATTTGCCACTGTCCTACACTCTCCATAGTGATTCTTATTACACTTGTTGCACAAGGGCTTGCTGCCCTTTGATCCATTCTTTTGCCTTTTACGGTGACCCCCGTCATTCTTCTTCGAACCTTCAGCCGTCTCCATCCACTTTCTCTTAGACTCCTCTGGTCTACCTCCTACTCCGTACATCTCACTATAAAGATTGGAGCTTAGATTCACCGTTGCCTTGAACGTTCTAGGCTCAATAGCCTTAATGAATTCCCTAACTCGGCCAGGAAGGCCTTGGACGTATCGTTTCACCCTTTGAGCTTCAGGAGTGACTAACGCAGGCAACAATCTTGCCATAGCATTGAACTTGGACGTATATTCTCGATGCGTCATGTTTCCAGCTTCGAGCATCAAGAAGTCCTTCTCCAACTGATCCAGCTCTCCCCTAGGGCAGAAATCTTCAAGGATTAACTTTTTCAAGTCGTCCCACTTCATTGCAGCGATAGCTGCACTCCCTTCAGTCTGCTTAACCATTCCCCACCAGTGCAATGCTTCAGATACAAACGAGTGAGCGGCGTACTTCACTGCTTGATCTTCTCTGCACTCACTGATCTCAATAACTGCTTCCATCTCATGAATCCATTCGAAGGTAGCTATTGCGTCCTTCTTGCCATCATACAAAGGGGGTTTACAACCACTGAATGTCTTGAAAGAACATCCTTTACCTCCTTGTCCTTCCTCCATATCCTCTGGGTCATTCCTATTCCCGTTGTTATTTCCTCCACCTCCCGTCCCGTTGGTTCCACCAGCGCCTCTTTGGACTTGAGCTATTGCTTGCGCGATAATAGTCGCTACTTGTTCGCTAGTGAACGTATTAGCTTCGACGTTAGCTTCGGGCTCGGGATTTGCTCGCGTGATTCTTCTAACTATTCTACCGTCGTTGTCATTTCCACGACTTCCTCTAGCCATTTCCTATATTAAGATGAGTGACATTTTAGGATTTATGTGACGTAGGGTTTCCAAGTTTTGAATACATGATAAACAGATAAGCGCAGACGTCAATACGTTTATTTATATATAATGTCTTCAAAACTTATCTACATCTATTCACATGCATCCTTTGTGTCCACATCCTAGCATCAAATAAACTATCTCGCACTTGGCCATATAATAACCAGTGCTTAGGGTATACTTATATAGTTAATACCAAATTGCAGTAGCTAATTGCAATTGGGTATTTTCCATACTCATATATCCTAAGTCCCTGTCCATTATATTCCTAATGCACGTTCTACCTATGGGCATAACTATCAATACTGGCATTTGTCTCATCTTACTTGGCTTTCCCAGAGTCCTAGTTTAAGTCTAGACACTGCAATAGTATCTAAATCTCTTAAACCAAGGCTCTGATACCAACTTGTGACGCCCACTCCTAGACTTGGCCCTAGGAGCGGTCACGCATCGGATTTACTCATGAACACAAGGTACAACAGAGATAACTAAAGCAGCGGAAATAAAAACTTTTATTCATATGCCAAGTATTACATAGTAAGAGAGACAAATACAAAAGAGAAATAAACATCTCCACGCCAGTTTTCAAAAATGTCTTCTCTTGATAGCTTGACATTGTCTTGATAGTATATGCCACCTAGTTCCTGCTCACATCTCAGCCTTCCATTTTCGATCCGAAGGTCCAGCCTCATCTGACATACATAACTTAACAAGTCAGCTTACGCTGGTGAGTTCTACGTTTTGGGAAAACTTTACCTTTCGAAGGCACTTAGGTTTGTCAAACACATTTCTGCAATTAGACAATCAAACACAAAGCATATAGCACATATATTCACATATTCTAACCTTGTGAATAAACTAACCTTCTGTTGCTTTGTCATCCTTGTCTCATATTAAATTTTATCTTAGGGAAATAGTGTTTCTACTTGCTTTACGAACACATCGTGTAGCAATGGTCCCTTTAGTTTTGACACTATATAGCTTTGACGCTATCTGGCTTTGACGCCACTTTAGCTTTGACGCTTTCTGGCTTTGACGCCGCTTGGTTTTGACACCATTGGGACAACACTATTTAACTTCTTGTTTCAGAAGCCCCTTACCCACCAATCTTTTCTCGATTACCATCATTAATCTATTCTACTAGAAACATTGAAATGGCAATTTATCTTCCTCTAATCATCACCATACAATCAATACATATAACATGCAATTATATCAATTGAGAGTATTTTCACAGAACGTTATGTATATCAGCCCAAAATGGTTTAAAACATTTAAACAATTTAAAAGAGGGCTCATAGAACTCACCTTAGCTTTGCAAAGCTATTATTCTGGGGTTAAGTTCTTGTGAATCAGTTTCTTAATGCCTTTAATGTAATGTCCCTATCAAGACATCCTAAATGTTACAAATCACATTTAAGAATTACCTCATTATCCAAAACCCAACTTTTTATTGGTTAATACCCTTAATAGTCAAAATGACCATTTTGCCCCTTTTACATATTTTGTTATATCTTTATAAATTCTTTGCTCCTTAACGTTTACCGCTCGTGTTTCCTCATGACCGATCATTTAGCGGAATTACTATGAGGAATAGTCACGGGGTTTGGAATTTGGTGACGATCGTTACCGGCCGTGTAGGCGTCATTGACGACCATGAGGCGGAATTACTACAATCGTTACACCGAGTAATTTAATTATAACTTACCAAAATTTGAACTCATACATGTTTAATATATATGTAAACATGTTACCATACCAAAATTCAAGTCCTTATACCTTCCGGATTATTTTATATTAAATATCCATATTCCGAAACCCTAATTACCCATTTTTCTCGTTTCTATAGCAAAACTCATTTTTATACAGAACCATCTTAGGGTATTATCTATTATGACATTTTATAATATCCCTTAAAATGGCAAGGCTTAATTCAAAACCGTTTACTCGATTTGGGCAAAACATCATCATGAAAACCCTAATCTTGACCCATTTCCAAAACTCATACCAAACCTTCACCAATTCTGAAATAAACTTAGGGCTTTCTTAAAATACATCAAATTAGGATTACCTACCAAAATTCAGAGCTTAATTCCCATCCGATCATCCAATTTTACCCAAACAAGCTCAAGAACCCTAATTTGAGCATAGTTTTAAAAGTCATACTTAGAGATTGAGTTAGCCAAAACTGAAAGAGGTTATTTTAGACCTTACCTAATAATGCTTGACTGCAGAAATTCGGATCTTAACTCTTCACCGTTTGAGAGAATTTGACCCGCGAAGTTTCTGGTTCGAACTAGGGTTTTTCGGTTTGGATTTCGGAAATTAGCAAGGATATTCGGCCGATTGGAGGGTGTATTTATACCCATTGAGTGCGCCTAAGGTCCCTACACGTGTCTAGGGTGACTCATGCTCGAAATCAACACGTATACAGGGTCAATTTCGTCAAAACGTGCTGCACAAGTCGAAAATGTCGTTTTCTGGTTTGAAATTGGGCGGAGGTACGCGAGCCCCCTCCCTCTCTCCGTCGCGTACCGCCTGGAACTATCAGGATTTGGCAGTTTTGGTCCCTCTAAGTTTTATTTACATTTCAGCCCCCTAACTTCTACCAAACTGTTATTTTATGCACCGAACTATTATAAAACATGATTAATAAAGTTTCTAAGGCTCGGGACACCCTCGATGATATACGTATATATACGTATATATATATATATACACTTATATTTTTATATATATATATTTTGCTATTTTGCGTTCTAGCCCCTCAAACTTTACAACACTTATTATTTCATGTTATGGATCATATTAGGATATATTTTTACTATATTCTAAGCCTTAAAATGTTTATAATAGTTATAGATACGTATAATATCCGTATACGTTGATAACTTTACATAATTTACACTTTTGGCCCTTCTACTTTTCCATTAACTATTAATACATGTATGAAACTATCAATTCACACATATATCATCATGTTATTTGTATAAACATACATTTATCTCATCTTTCACTTTCTTTACCGTTTAACTCATCCGTTTATACAAATTTCATCATTTTGGCCATTAAACACGTATTTCTAACACATGCAATTTATCTTAAGGCATAGTTTACCATATTTATCAATCAAACTTACGTATTGATAATATAGACACGTATTTACTATATATATCATGTACCTGTGAAATTTGGGGTGTTACATATAATGACCCACGCTTCATACCACGAGCAATAACCAGATTACCATTGACCACCCTCCATTTGCCACTATCAAACCTAACTTCAAGTCCTTGTTCATCCAGCTGACCAACAGAAATCAGTTTCTTCTTCAGCCCCGGAATAACCCTGACATTTTTTAGATTCCATGTAGTTCCCAATGAAGTGACCAAATTAATATCCCTCATGCCCGTTACCTCAAGCACCTCGTCATTAGCTAAACGTACCTTTCCAAAATCGCCTTCTTTCAGATTCACCATCGTTTCCCCGTTGTCCATAGCGTGAAACGAAGCACCTGAATCCATGACCCAAGAGTCTACACAGTTTTCCACACTTAGTATCAATGCCTCATCCTCAGAGACGTCCCCAGAAACTGTATTCAGATCTTTCTTCTCCGGACATCGACTCTTCACATGCCCCACCTCGTTGCAGCTCCAACACCTCACATTCTTTCGAGTTCTAGACGAACTCCTACCCCGACTCCCACTGCTTCTATTGCTTTCCCGACCTCTACCAACATTTAGTAACCCACTATTTGATGATTCACCCGAATTCCTCCTTCTGACATCCTCACCCAGAATGAGATCTCGAATACCTTCAAAAGTGAAACCAGTTGTCCCCGCAGAACTTGAAATTTCAGTCACACTTCCAGACCAACTGTCAGGCAGAGACGACAACAGCAGTAAAGCCTGAACCTCATCCTCAAACTTAATCCCAACTGATACAAGTCTTGCTAAGATTGAATTAAGGTTGTTGATGTGAGCAGTTACTGAGCTTCCTTCATTCATCCTCGTGTTCACAAGCTCTCGAATTAGGAATACTTTATTTGCAGCTGACGGCTTCTCATACATATTTGAAAGCGCCTTCATCATACCATATGCAGTAGTTTCCTTCATGATATTGAACGCCACACTTTTAGTAAGTGCCAATGTAATAACCGCCCTAGCCTTTTTATCTTTCAATTCCTAGTCAGCTTGTTCTATCTTCACAAGCTTATCATTTACCATAACCATGTCTAGATCTTTTTGACATAACAAAGCTTCTACTTGCATCTTCCACCAACTGAAATCTGTTCCATTGAACTTCTCAATCTGAACCTTCCCGTCTTCAGCCATAGCAAACGAGAGATAGACAATTCCACAGTTGATAATCACAGTCAAAATACTAGACAAATACAATCAAAACCCGATTCTCCCGCCAACAAATACACAACCGCAACAACAAATCAAACCGAACAACCCGAATAATAACCGAAACTTGAACACCCAAACCCAAAGAACAACCCAATCAAAACTCTAATCAGAAAACAGAAACGAGTAAACCTGTCTCTCCTGATCGTGGTTGAGAAAAATAGTTGTTGATAGCGTTCCCAATCGGCTTCAATCACTCGTACAACTTGATCTTGATTTAAAAACAAAAAATAAAATAAACTGATTATTTTTTTCTTCAATTGTTGCGATCTTGACAACAAAGAAACGAAACCCTTTCTTTCGTTTTGTCGGTAGTGGAATACTTCTGAGTTGTATTGTTAGCTCAAAATAAAGAAACAATATTCTTTACTTTTCACGTGGGTAGAGATCACAACCCCAAATAATATTATGTGGGTAAACTTCTTTTGGTCAACAATTTCGACGGCGGCTACGTGAAATAAAACAAAAAAAAAACCAAAACAGAAGAGACTCTTCCAACCCTAATCAACCGACCAGCCTTCAACGAAGAACCTACTTTCGTCTCGGTGTAACCGTATGTGATAGAACCTCGGCTCTGATACCACTTGTTAGGAATCGACACGAGCGAGAGGCAGCGGAACACACTATCACACACGCACACGAAAGCAATACCAATCGAACACGAGAGATTTAACGTGGTTCGGTCAGTGTGACTTACGTCCACGGGCTGTAACTAAGTATTTACTTATTAGCTCAGAACAGTACAGGAGATTACAATACATGATGCGATATATATAAAAGAAAATTAAGGCAAACTAGGAACCAGGATGAGCCCCTAATAATTAAACCGGCCCAAAGGCCTTCACACCCAACATAATACCCCACGTCGAACGAGTTTATATACATATTTAGCTTGGGCTATTAGTTATTAACTAGTTTTTTCCTACCCACACGTTCCTGAGGAAAAATCTGTAGGCAAAGGAAAATAGGGATACAAATTTTCTCACAGCGAGGATATAACAGGTATAAGAAAAATTAATTATAAAATTTTGCATAACTGCGGAAAATAAATAACATGTTTACTTGCTAGAAAAATTTAGGGAAGAATAATATAGAAAGATACCTGAAAATCATTTCACAGTGAAATATAAAACGTTATAAAAATATATGTTTGAAAATACAAACGGACGAAGAAAAGGAAAACACCAATAGTAGGGTTCGAACTCAAGACAATATCAATACAAGGACGGGTAAATAGTCCCCTAACCACTAAAAAGATAAAAATAAATAAAACACTTATTTGATAGTAACCCTTGTTTAATAGGAACCAAAAAGGCTTGACTAACAGTAACCTATGTCGTTCAAGAGAAAAAAAAATGAAAAAGAAACAATAGACCTAGGAAAAAAGTCATAGACCCCAAGGACTGAATCGAGTATTAAAGCATTCATGACATGTTTTTTATTCATATTCGTATAATTTAAACTTTTATCATTATTTTTTTCTTTCGCTAGCAACTATAGTTAAATAATATTTTTTATACCTTTATCATTACATTTCTATCTCTTTCAATCTTCAATTTAGCAAATCATTAGTTTTTTTTGTCAAATATGCAAATTTACTAAACTTATTCTCTATTTTCCAAAAGAACCTAAAGGTGGTCGGTATGGTTGTAGAAAAAAAAGTTTTAGGCAAACTTTTTAACCAATAGGGTGGTGAGAGAAAAAATTTAAAACTTTTGATGTTTTGTGGAGAGTATGGTTTGTAGAAAGTTTTAGACAAAATATTTGGTTGTTTTGAGATGGGGACTACACAACACACACAAACTTTTGACAAGTTTCGGCAAGTTTTCGTCGATTTGGAGCCCCAAGTTTGCCGATTTCACTTTGCCGATTGGGGAGGCATGGGTTGCCGATGAGTTTATCGCATTTAGAGGGTTTGCCAAATAAGTTTACCAACCCACATAGCCCACCACTGCCCACCCTAAAATAAATGTTGAAAGAGAGCCTTTAACCAGCTAGGCTGGAACAAGTGTTCTTTATTATGTAGCATGTTATTCATATAACGTCAACCGAATTTCGACACTAAAAGACAAAAAGTCAACATTGTAGCACTGTTTTGGCGATTAGCGTCTAAATATATAGGTATTAACTACTTTTAAATGGGCACAACAGTTATTTAGTAGCTTTAAGTTTTTTATTTTCATTAATTTTTTGATCAAAATTAATTGTCATGATGTATTTTATTTTGTTATCTTTTCAGGGCGTCGTCCGTATAATGATGTGAATTAGACGAGAACGCACTAATACAAACAAGACAAATTGTTGGAATAATTAAATATCGGTAAAGTATCATAAAGATTAAATGTTTTATCAAATTTATAAAATAAAAAATATTTGAAATTATATAAAATAAAAGAAATTGAGATTTAAGTTAAATTGATCGTTAAACATTTAGATTTTTTAAAGATTGGTATAAAAATACAAACTTGTCTTTAACAAATGTATTATGATATAGTATAGTTATGTTACGAAGCCTATTCAAATTAATAAAATTATCACATACACTAGTAAATGATTATGTTGGAGAATCGGATCACAAACACAAATTACTTGTGAGTAAAGAACTACAATATCAATTAACACCAAAAGTTGAAACTTTTATTAATATGAAAAATCAACTTAAAATAATAACTCTACATCTTCATTTATAATAAAAATGTAATTTGCTCTTCTAAGTCCCCTACTAAGATTCTAAGAAGAAAACTAAATATTTAATTAAATTTAATATTTATATATAGCCAAAATATACTCTAAAGTAATAAATTAAATTATCAAGATTAAGGAAAAGTTTCAAGTAAGAAGTTACATTAAGATAACAAAACTAAAAGGTCATTTTAGTCTTAGATCTTTAATCTAACTAAAAAGAAAAGAGGGCAATTTACTTTTAGCCAACTTTGTTAACTTTTTATTAAGTTTCCCTATTTTTTAAAAATTTTATAACTTTTACATACGACATTATTTAAAAAAAAATACATCATAAAAATAAACGCTTTTTTATTAATAAAATACTTATAATGTTGGTATATATGAATTAAAAAAATACTCTTTCGATTTTACATAATGATCTGAATTTTTAACACAATGATCTAAATATTTTTGATACAATATATCACAATGATTTGAACATTTTTGACATAATGATCTGAACATGACATAGTCACGGGTATTTGACACAATGATCTGAACATTTTTGACACAATATGACACAATAATTGGAACATTTTGACACAATAATTTAAAGTGTTCATATCATTGTGTCAAATCGAAAGAGTAATTTTTTTAATATTATATACAACAATACTTTACGCGTTTTAAAGATAAAAAATGCTCGTTTTTATGGTGAATTTTAAAAAATATCATATTTAAGAGTTATAAAGGTTTAAAATATGGAAGAAACTTGATTGAAAGTCAAAAATGTATTTTCATCTTTTTTTATGTGTCTCTATTTCTACCTAAAAAACTTTGGGCTATTAATCTTTATTTAATTAAAAATCTAATGGTTAAGATGATTTCTTAGTCTTCTTATTCTAAGATGTAGAATAAATTGAATTAACAAGATTTAATCTATCATGATATACGTGATAAATTAATATAAAAGATGTGAAGAGATTTTTTATTTTATTGTAATTAATTAAAATGTAATATTTTACACAAAAGATTGATGTATTTTACAAAAGTCAATAAATTACGCATAGTAAATAATAAGTGAAACATGAGTTTATATTCATAGTTCTTTGTTAATAATATTTTGTTAGTTATTAAAAAAAGGAAAATTGGAATAGAATAATCTTAACTTTTGAGTATTGGCCTACAATAATCCCACTTTTTAATATAACCCACAACGGTCCCAACTTTTATCTAATTTAATTCTAATGGACCCGCCGTTAACTTTTCTTAACACCGTTAAGTGTATCCTTACGTGGCATGCTGACGTGTATTTTTTTAATTTGTTTTAAATCTTTATTCCATCTCATTTCTATGTCATAATAACCTATTTATTATCAATTAAAAAATCAAGGTTTATCTCCTAAAAAAAACCTATTCACCCTCCCCAAATTGAATCCTGATCTTGTCGGTAAGGAAGATATCCCGGAAGCCGAAATCGAAACTTTCGATTTATACGCCGGAATTTTTGAAACTTTCGATTTATACGGCGGAAAGCATAAGAAGATATCCCCAAATTGGAACTTTCGATTTATACGCCGGAATTTTCGAAACTTTCGATTTATACGCCGGAAAGCATAAGAAGATGTCCCCAAATCGAAACTTTCGATTTATACGCCGCAATTTTCTTTTCCGATTTACCAGATGCTACACCGCCCTCGCCGGCGGTTTTGTCAATCGTATTCATCTTTTGGTTGTTTGTTTTCTGATCCGGTGAAACCGGAGGAATGAAAACAGTCACCGATGAATCCTTTCCGGTGGAATAAATATCGTCACTGTGGCTTCGCCTGAGTAGATCTCGAAGCTTCCACCGTTTCGATGTAGTACCGACAGAAATAGAGTTGCTCTTCTTATGCTTTCCACGTCTTCGCCTTCGAGACGCAGTAAGTTCCCGGAGGAATTCCGTCTAAATCGTCTGACGACGACGGAGAATCACGTTCTTCGCTTAATAGTTCCCTCAGAGACGGCCGCGTTCTCGGAAGCGGCTTAGAATTAGTCGTCGGAATATCTACGCCGATACTGATATTCCGATCTAGGATTCAATTTGGGGAGGGAATAAAGATAAAACTGATATTCTTTTAATAGATAAAACTTGATTTTTTTTTAATTAAAAATAAAAGGTTATTATGACATGGAAATTACATGGAATAAAGATTTAAAACAAATTAAAAAAATACACGTCAGAATGCCACATAAGGATACATTTAACGGTGTTAAAAAAAGTTAACGACGGGTCCATTAGAAATAAATTAGATGAAAGTTGGGACCGTTGTGGGTTATATTAAAAAGTGGGATTATTGTAGGCCAATACTCAAAAGTTGAGATTATTCTATTCCAATTTTCCTTAAAAAAAACGTTTATATTCATAATAACTATCTTTAAATTGGCACAAAAGCTATTTAATTTAGTAGCATTAAGCTTTTATTTTTATTAATTTCTTTGATAAAAATTAATTGTCATGACTTCTATTTTATTTTATTATGTTTTATTAGAGGGTTTTCGGATGATGCTGCAAATAAAAATTTAAAAAAAAAACACACACACAAAAAAAAAAAAAACACAATGCATAAATACAAACATTGATTAATTAATCGTTTAACAATTAATTGGTAAGTATCATATAAATTAGAGGTTTTATAAAAACTTATACAATAAAATATATTTGAAATCATAAAAAATAAAAACAAATTTGAGATTTAAGTTAAATGGAAAATTTATTCTTACCCAGTTATATTTTTAAAAGAATTCATCATTAATTGTTTTTTCAGTTACAATTTTATATTTAATCACATATTAAAAAAAAAAAAAATTTATCTCTTTAGAGTTTTTAAAGACTAATGTGAAAATACGATCTTGTTTTTTTTCAAATGTATCATAATATATTATAGATACACCACAACAACAATAACCATACACCTCCATTTATAATAAAATTGGAACTTTCGTCACAGTTCTCCTATTTAGACATTAACAAAAAAGAAAAAAACAAATATTAATTTTACTAAATTCAATAGTTATCGCTAACAAAAATATACTCTAAAATAATTAATTTAATTATTAAGATTGGATCTATCATGATATACACTGATAAATGTAAAAGAAATTTGTCTTTCATTTAACAGTAAGTTTTTACTCCATTTATCTACTATGGGATTTAAATTTTTAATGTTAAACTTACTCCATTTATTTACTACTAGTTTTTTATCTTCGTGTATTACACGGGTTAATTCAAAATTTTGTGGTGATGTCAAGTTTTTTTATTAATTAAACTATGATCAAACTTTTTGTTTATTATATAGTATAGATAGATATAGATAAATGTAACTTAATAAATTATATTATATATTAAATTAGGTAATTAAATAATTGGTTATTAAATAATTTAGAAGACAATAAATATATAGTGGATATATATATCCAAAATTAGAAGATCCGCTTGTGAATGTCTATTGACGGGAAAAATTGTTAAGGATGAATGTGGTGGTGTCACATGACAAATTGTGGTGCCGAAAACTTTTCTTTTATTATATATATATAGAATAGATAGATAGATAGGACTTAATTCCTATGTTTTACGAAGATAGCTGTTAAAAAATAGTAACTTCTAAAAAGTAACAAGAGATGTTGAAGAATAAAAACACCCAATACAAAATGAGATATTTTACACAAAAAATTGTCAGTATTCTAAAAAATCAGGAAAATCGTAAGTCGTAACTAAAACCACATGTTGAACATGAAAACCAATTCTAAATTACCCTTAGAATAAAAACTAACAAAAAAAAAAATCTAACGTCCTTTGGGCTTAGCTAAAGGAACTAACGTGTTACAAACTTTTTAATATAAGGACTTCGAATGTAATTAGTAAATTTCAAGGACATGATCCATAAATTTTTAAACATAAAAGGACGTTTGTTGTAATTTACTCTTCTTTTAAATAGGCTCATATAAACTTTCTTAATTACTTACTTACGCACATAATCAATCTCTCTCAAAAAAGCATCTAGCAATGGATGAAGATAGTGAAGTAGTGATAATTGGAGCAGGGATTTGTGGGTTAGCGACTGCCCTTGCTCTTCACAAGAAAGGGATAAAAAGCGTAGTTATGGAGCGATCTGAAAGTTTGCGGAACGTTAGCGGAGCAGCTATCATAATCCAGCAAAACGGGTGGCGAGCTCTCCATCAGCTTGGCATTGATGAGATCCTCCGTCAAACTGCTCTCCCAATTTACCGGTACCTTATACTTTTTTCCCTTTTTTTTGTAAAAGTTTCAAATGATAGTTTTACTATTAGTTGTGGACACCCCCTTAGAGAGGGAATATAAAATATAGGGTTCTTATAGGGACACCCCCTTTTTTTGTAATACACCATCTTAAGACGTGAAGGATAGCGCTATCCTTCACGTATAGTGGGGGTGTAAAAATAAATGCTCACGTTTAGTTCCCTCCTTCACCCCTCAAAACACCAAGTCCAGTCAACTGCCAGAGTTTGTCAGAAGTTTTTTATCTTTCACGTAAATGCTCACCTTTAGAGCCATCCTTCACCCCTCAAAACAGTAAATGCTCACGTTTAGAGCCCTCCTTCACCCCTCAAAACAGCAGGTCCAGATGATTGTTAGGTTTAACTAATAATTTTTTTAATATAAATCACTTGATATTTTAACGTCAAACATATTCTAATAAATCTTAATAATAAACATGTACTAATAAATCCTAATAATAATATATTCTAATATAGTTGGTTGCGGTTTGAATATGTAATGAAACTAAAAGAAAAAATAGTAATATTCAAATTAACTTATAATTATGTGTTAATATTTTATTCAATAATTTTTTTCTATGAAACTGATTCAATTATTTTATTAAAAAATGTTTTTTTTAAGGATATTCAGGAAAATGGTTCCTTAAAATGAAATCATCTATATATACTTATAAAATGTTTTAATTGTAGTTAAAAGTCGCTTGTAAATGCAAAGAACCTAGCAGTGGCAAACTATAGTTTCTTATAAAAATAAGAACGTCTTTTTTCTAAACTAGTCTCCTTAAGTTTAACTTTATGTATAAGAAAATTTGTATTAATACGAACATTTTTATTGATACAAATTTGCAAACACACTTAAACAATACCTAAAACTCTTAAACAACACTTCGAACACCTAAACATACTTAAGACAAATTTAAACACTAATTGTGTATTCGGTTTAAATTATTCAATTTTAGAAATATGCAACTCCACGTTGATTTATTAAAGCGCTAACTGGTATTCGGTTAAAAAGTACCGTTTATTTGAAGAAAAAAAAATAGGTGACTGAAACTATGATGTTGAGTTGCCGTGTAAAGAGCAGAGGTCAAGTATGGAGGAAAAAAAGGGGTCACGTATAGGCCTTAGGGTGACGTATAGAGGTAAAAAAGGGGGTCACATATAGGGCTAATGGTGACGTGTACAGCTCCCATTTAAAATGTGTAGCTCTCATTTAGACCTATACTCCAGCTTTATATTTGTATTTACACGTGTAATTAACGTGCCTACATACATAGACATAATCATACGATATAGATACGTTGCTATTATTATCAAGCATATATAGACGATACGATTGTCTATTATTATTATTAGAAGATACACACATACATACACATACTCATACGATATCGATACAGATAAACCACACACATATAAAAACACAAGAGTCATACATATAAACTTAGTATGCTTTCATATATACATACATATAGTCACATTAATGCAAGTCTGTTCATACATACATACATACATATAGTCACATGAATGTCGAGTTTATGGAACAATACTATTAGTAATGTTGTATGTATTAAGTGCATGTACACAAACGTATATTATTACTATGATTATTGTAGTAATATTAATGTTATTACAATTATTATTATTATAGTGGTCTAAATATACGATGAACATTGTAATCAAACGTAAAATATTAAAATTAAAATAAACTATTACATGTATGAAATTTTAATAACTAGTTTTGAGATTATTATTTATTTATTATTATTACTGTTACTTTTATTATTATTATTATTATTATTATTATTATTATTATTATTATTATTATTATTATATTATGATTATTGGATTATTATTACTGTTTCTATTAGTATTATTAGTAATTAGTATTTTTATTTTTGAGTTAATCTTTATATGATTTTAGGTTACAAAAAAAATATCTATACTTAACGTGGAGACCCATTCGTGAGGTATAGGTGACTGGAACTTTGGTGTTGTGTTGTCGTGTAAATGGCAGAGGTCAAGTATGGAGGAAAAAAATTAAGGGGTCACGTATAGGCCTTAGGTGACGTGTGGAAGTAAAAAATGGGTCACATATAGGGCCAATGGTGACGTGTACGGCTTCCATTTAAGATCTTTAGCTCCCATTTATTAAAACTTTTTATTTGATAAATATAAAATTTTAAAGTTGTACAACAAATAAGGATATAGTGTGTCTTATACTATCGACAAAGAACCCAAATATGATGCAACTATAGTTAAAAAAAAATTAGGATAGCTTAGTGGTAATCCTAATTAAAAGAAATAATAAATTTAAAAAAGATGTGTGTGGATCTACTTTTAATTTATGATGCTTCAGTTACTACTTTTTGTACGTAACGGTTCTTAGACATCCCCCGGCACACACACCTGATATTCCCGGACGTTGTACTATCATGCTCTGACAGTTATACGTGAAGGATAAGTTTATCCTTCACCCCTTAATTCTTACCTTCACGTACAGAGCTCTACGTGAGGGTTCTTAGACATCCCCCAACACATCCCCGACATTCCCTGACATTGTACTATCATGCTCTGACAGTTATACGTGAAGGATAAGTTTATCCTTCACCCCTTAATTCTTACACCCCCTCTACACGTGAAGGGGGGGGGGGGGGGAGAAGTGGGAGCTGCTTTATTTTGACACCCCTCCTATACGTGAAGGGGAGCCTTATCCTTCACGTATAGAGCTGGTGTATTAAAAAAAAAGGGATGTCCCTAAGAAACCCCAAAATACATGGTATCATTTTTCTTGTGTTTTGTGATTCCACACTGAAAACTTCTTCAAAGAGGAAAATATATTATAACTTCTTGTCATTTGATTTTGTAAGATGAGAGGTATTTAAAAAGTTCTGCATTTTATTCTCTCCACTGTGACAATAGTAGTGACGGGTTGACATTGAAAGTACATACGAAACTTGGTCATTTAGAAAGAACGAGATGGTTACAATCTCGTGCGTTGTTGCGGGGATGAATTTATATACTAAATGAAAGTTAAAAAAATTAAGTTGTATAAAACGTAAAAGTCTAAAAGTCTCGTGGTGAAAGTATAAAACTATAACGAAAGTTAAAAACTTAAGGGGTATACATCGTAAAAGTCTAAAAGTCTCGTGGTGCGCGGCGTTGAATTTGTACGCTCAACGAAAGTTAAAAAGTTAAGGGGTATAAAACGTAAAAGTTTAAAAGTCTCGTGATGAAAGTATAAAACTATAAAGTATATTAAAAACGAAAATAGAAAAGTTAAAAGTTTTATGGTCAAAGTAGAAGAAAACAAAACTTATAATAAAAAAAACTTTAAAAGTTAGAGAGTTAAAAAGTTATGTGGTATAAAACGTAAAAGTTTAAAAGTCTTGTGGTAAAGTATAAAATATAAAAGTATATTAAAAATGAAAATAAGAAGTTAAAAGTTTTGTGACCACAGTAAAAGGCAACAAAATTTAAAACAAAAAAAAAAAACTTCGACGAAGTATAAAACTATAAAGAGTTAACTTCGCTTTTGGTCCCTAAGGTTTAAACATTTTATCACTTTTGGTCCAATTTCAGAGATTATACCATTTTAGGGCCTGAACTTTGAATTTGTTAACAAATTTGATCACTTTTTACAATTTATCCAAAATTACCCTTAATACGAAGGGCAACTTTGTCTAACTAATAATCATTTATAAGAAGGGTTCTATATTAAAAAAAAACCTAATAAGCGATCTATATTAAAAAAATAAAAAACCTAATATAGATCACTGGTTTTTAAGTAGGTAGGATTATTAGGTTTTTTTTTAATATAGAACCCTTTTTATAAATGATTATTAGTTGGACAAAAATGCCCTTCACATTGAAGGTGATTTTGGATGGTTTTTAAAAAGTGATCAAAATTGTTAAGAAGTTCAAAGTTCAGGCCCTGAAATGATATAATTTTTAAAATTAGACTAAAAGTGTTAAAATGTGCAAACCTTGAGGACCAAAAGCGAAGTTAACTCAACTATAAAAAAAGTCACCGTCAAAGTTAAAAACTCTAAAAGTATATTAAAAAATGAAATTAGTCGAATAAAAAACGAAAGTTAAAAAGTTAAGGGATATAAACCGTAAAAGTCTAAAGTCTAAAAGTCTCGTGATGAAAAT
This sequence comes from Deinandra increscens subsp. villosa, assembly GCA_039602395.1. NCBI lineage: Eukaryota > Viridiplantae > Streptophyta > Magnoliopsida > Asterales > Asteraceae > Deinandra > Deinandra increscens. The sequence goes on along the minus strand of JBCNJP010000009.1, from coordinate 59,968,080 downwards.
ATAAAATATAAAAGTATACTAAAAATGAAAGTAGAAATGTTAAAAGTTTCGTGGCCAAAGTAAAAGACAACAAAACTTAAAACAAAAACAAAAAAAACTTTAAAAGTTAGAGGGTAGAAAACGTAAAAGTATGAAACATATGTGACCAAACTATAGAAACCTAAAGTTTACCATTTCATTAAAAAAAACAAATATTAAAGTTTAAGGGTAGAAAGCGTTAAAGCATCAAAGTCACATGACCAAACTATAAGAAACAAAAAATCCACTATTAATTTATCAAATTTGATTGTTATATATATAATAAGAGCCTTTGGGTCATTCCTAGAAACCACCAAACGTTATTTTATTTTTTCTCATAATTAAAGACAATAAAATTTTAAAATTTTTAATTAAGTTTTATTGTTTATAAGTAATAACGTATGAAATGAAGGAGTTATAAATGTTTTATTATTTGTTTTTTGGTTTTTAACATAAAGAACGGTTTCTTTTATAATATATGGATTCATTTAACACATATATTGTTTTTCCTTTTGTATTCTTTTTAGTAAATATTGTTATTGTTATTCTACACTAGTTACGGAGTTAAGAATGCTATGTTATAATACATATTTCTTGTTCATGTATAGGTATCGAACAATATCATTTGATGATCGAGGGAGACAAAAAGAAACATCATTGTAAGTAAACAGAAACTGATTTCTATCAATTTGATATGTTTAGTCATTGTTTGTAGGGTTTTTTTTTAATATGTTTTTCAAGAAAACATGAAAAACAGAAGAAAACGTGATTAAATTACTTTTTAAATTGAAATTAGAAAACTACATTTTATTGTTTTTTAATTTTTTATTTTCAGTTTTCCATTATATATACTAGTCAGAGACCCGGGTAAATACCCGATGCAATGATTTAAAAAGAATTATGCGAAATAAAATATGAACCTAAATCGAAAAAAAAATTTGAACTGAATAATACATAAAGCTAAATAGCCGATAAATATTCAATAATTAAATTTACAATTTAAAAAAAAAGATTTGAATACAATATTTTTTGTTACATTCTTCTGGCGACCATCTTTATCTAAAATTAAGATTCTAATTTTTTTTTTTGATTTTCACTCTTAATAGTGCAACGTAAAGCTGGCCATAGAAGAATACCGGGTTCTTTAAAAACAGTCAAACTCTAGACAGCGATTGACCTTAGCTTTTTTTTTATGGTCATTGCAAAAAAAAACCGAAATAAAAAATTGTCTTCTTTGAAATCTAAGAACAATTCGCTTATCTGTTGGAATCAATGAAAGTCTTGGAATAAACGTCCGATTCGTTGATCAAAACCTAAGCAATATGGATCTAGTTTTGTTAGGTTTGCTGTCACGAATTCAAAGCAAATTACGGATCGGATTTTTTTTGAGAAATAAAGGAGATATGATGAATAAAAGTTCTAGTATTGTAAACAAAAATATGGACAATTTTCTTATGGAAAGAATTTAATTTAGTGTAATTTTTTAATTTTAAATTATGAGAAATTGACAAGTAAGCAAAATCCAATGTGGCACACCTAAAATTGTGTCACATGGACTTTAAAAACCCATGTTTATTATATAGATAGATAATTCGATCTTCATTCGTTCATCATGCGAACCCGACCACCCGATTCGACCCTCGAACAGAACCGACGGGACCCAACCCTCGGACCGAACCGATTGGGACCCTCGGACCCGAACCCCGGATTGGATCGACCAGATCCGAACCCCGGATCGGATCGACCGGATCCGAACCTCGGATCGGGCCCGAACCCCGGACTAGAGCAAACAAACCCTAGGCCGGACCAACCGGACCCAACCCCCAAACCGGACCGATCGGACCCGAAACCCAGACTGACCGACCGGACCTGACCCCTGGACCCGAACCCCGGACCTGACTGACTAGACCCGACCCCCAGACCCGAACCCAGACAGGACATGAACCCCGGAACGGATCGACCAGACCAGATTTGAACCCTGGATTGGACCGACCGGACCCTCAGACCGGACCGATCGGACCTGACCCCCAGACTGGACCGACCAGACCTTTCGGTCCGACCCCTGGACCCGGATCGACGGGACCCGAACACCGAACCAAAACCAACCCCTGGACCAGACTTGACTGCCGAACCCGATTGACCAGGGGTCGGGTTCGGGCGGGGGTCCGATCGGCCCGGTCTGGCGGTCGGGTCGAGTCTGCCGGTCGGGTTTTCAAAATACAAGTAGATTTGAACATGTTTTCTAGTTTTCTAATATGGAAAATGAAAACTCCATTCAATTTTGAACCCGTTTTCAAAAAAAATTATGTGTTTTCTTGAGTTGGAATCCCTATTCAATTTTCTAATAAAATAAAAAATTGAAAATTAGAAAACATTTTCTAGAACTAAAGACACTCTAAGGAATTTGAGAAAAAATTGATAAAAATAGTCAAGGAATTAAGATGGTTTAGAAAGGAAGTGTTTTATGAACTAATTTCTTTACTGCTTCTTTCTTGAGGATCCACTGGGAAGGTGAATGGCGTTGCTTGAGAAGGAAGAATCTTATAGACACACTTTATGCTGCACTTCCTCGTGGCACTGTAAAGTTCAACTGTCAAGTTGAATCTATAAAACTGGACCCCTATTCTACCAAACCAGTTCTTCGCTCCGTTAATGGAAGCTTTATTAGACCTAAGGTATATATTAACTTGATTTCATAAGTGGAATAGGGATATGTAGCATACTGATTTGAAGAATATAAAAGAAGTAGAGAAGTAGATTCGAAACAATTCGTAATATTGATTCACACCTCTGAAACAATTCGAGTTAAATAGGAGAAGAAAATGAACCACGTACACACTCTTGTTCATTATTACAATAATTAATTCTATTGGTGCGCTTGTAGGTCGTAATTGGTTGTGATGGCAACAATTCAATAACTGCCGATTTTCTTAACCTCAAGCCTACAAAGATGTTTTCCTTATGTCCTGTTAGAGGTTTAACAACCTACCCAAATGGTCATCCATATGACAATGAGTTCATTCGCTTGATAAAAGATAACATTGTTGTGGCAAGAATTCCTATTGATGATAACCTAGTTTACTGGTTTTGTTTCCTAACCTACGTTCCAAAAGGTGGTTGTTTACTCGTTTATCTTCATGTTTATGTTTATGTGTTTATATGAATATATAGGTAAAAGTTAAAATAGAAAGTGATAAAAATCATACAGTTTTTTTAAGCCTTTAGCTTTAGTGTCTTGATTTTAATGTATAAAAATTTGATGCGTAAAATATTAAAACTCACTTTGGTAAAAAAAAAAGAAAAAAAGAAACTCACCGTTGTATGAAATTAAAACTCATTGTTTAAAAATTTTAGAACTCACTTTTTTTTTTAGAAAATTAATACTCACTACTATACACATCAAGTTTTGTATGCATGTTTAAAAAAATAAATTAAAACTCATTTTGTAAAAAAAAAATTAAAATCACTAAATCTAAAAGCTAAAAATACTTTCTACACTTTTTTTATATCACTTTATAGCTTAACTTCACCCTATATATCCATATATCGTTTATTTATCTTTCAAACTATGACGAACAGCGAATGAAAAGATTTGGAAAGATCCTGAGTTAATACGACAATTAACCATAGAGATGGTACGCAATCATCCCCAAGAAATTCAAGAAATGGTTGAAAATGCAGACATCAAGTCATTATCTTTAACACACTTGAGATATCGTGCACCATGGGACTTATTAACCGGAACATGTTGTAAAGGAACAGTGGCGGTTGCTGGTGACGCTATGCATGCCATGGGACCGTTTTTGGGGCAAGGCGGTGCTGCAGCTTTAGAAGATGCAATCGTGCTTGCTAGAATAATGGCTCAACGTCTAGGTTCAAACAGTGATGAAAGTGGTAGTAAGATAACAGTCCATGGAGTTGAGGACGCATTGAATCTGTATGTTAAGGAACGAAGGATGAGGGTGGTACTATTATCGTTGCAAACTTACCTTATCGGCACGCTATCGAGTACTTCTTCTCGTATAAAGAAGATGATATGTGTTATGCTACTAATTCTTCTCTTTTACGACCAGAATAGTCATATGTATTACGACTGTGGTAATCTTTGATGCATTCAAATTTCTATAATTTGGTTTCATCAATGTGTTACTAGCTATAAAAGTTTGGTTATTCGTATAAACCTAAAGTTATGTAAAATTTAAGAAAGAATAATAAAATAAAGACAAGATGGTTCTTTTTATACTTCATTTGTCGGGAAAAAGACCAAAATGACCGTTTTGACGGTCAACGTCCTAAAAATAGCCTTTGAATTTTTATGTCCTCAAAATAGCCCCCCAAGGACGGTCGTCACGACCGTAGTTACGGTCTTGATGACCGTAGTGATGGTCTTGACGACCGTAGGTCCATTTCCCCAAAAAAGACCACGTCGTACGGTCTTGACGACCGTAGTGACGGTCTTGACGACCGTAGATCCATTCCCCCAAAAAATACCGTCGACATGTCGCCGGAATCCTTCCCCGTTCATCTCCGTTCCACGAGGGGTTTGAAATTTTCATGACGTTGTAAAGGGAAGCATCTGAATCAAGCTGTTGAGCCTATTTTCCGAGGAGTTTTAGTTGTTGTGTATTGTGCAATGAATGCTATAACGAGAATGGATGCTACAACGAGGCTTTCAAAACAGTTGGTGAGGAAGGTGATAAAATTAAAGGGTCAATGAACTTCTAGAACAGAAAATTTGATCAGCAACAAACCATTTGGATTTTGGACTCTCTAGTTAATGAAGAGGAAGAGGGTGAACGGAGATGAACGGAGAAGGGTTCCGGCGACATGTCGACGGTCTTTTTTTGGGAATGGACCCACGGTCGTCAAGACCGTCACTACGGTCGTCAAGACCGTACGACGTGGTCTTTTTTGGGGAAATGGACCTACGGTCGTCAAGACCATCACTACGGTCGTCAAGACCGTATGTGGTGACGTGGCAGTCTCTGATTGGCTGGATGGACTAAGGGTCGTCAAGACCGTAACTACGGTCGTGACGACCGTCCTTGGGGGGCTATTTTGAGGACATAAAAATTCAAAGGCTATTTTTAGGGTGTTGACCGTCAAAACGGCCATTTTGGTCTTTTTCCCTCATTTGTCTCTATCAATATATAGAAGATGAAGCTTCATTTTAATTGGTTGTCTTTAAATAAAAAAGGTTTCAGTTCATTTTGTGTGCTTATTATGATCAAATGCGACTTGGGTTAAAATGGAAAATGGGAATTCCCAAAGGATCGATTGAAGTCTGAGGAATTCTTGACTAGGGTTTCATGTGAGATCAAATGACATCTATTTCAATCTTTGTCTTCTCTCTAGTTATAGAGCTTCCCTTGTATCTTTGCTTTTTTGTCTTAGTTCGTCAATGATAAAGCGTATGACAAATTGTAACACGTTAAGGTTTCTTCGCATTATCGTAGATTGTAGTACGTCTTTTGTCTTCATAATTTCAGTTAAATAATTATTATTTTATAGTTTTGAGTTCAATCTTTTTCCGCTGCTTGTTAACTAATATTTTGATTTTTGAGCCTAAACAAGTTGTAAGAGTTTTATAAGTAAGATCACTGTATTCTATGTTTTTAATAAACTGAAAAGCATTGTGATCTTTAGTGCACTGGTGGGTATCCATCAAAAACATATCAAGGGAGAAGAGAGCAAAAGAAAAGAATGGGTGGGGTTTTCATGATGAAGAACGATGACATTTATATTATGTTTAAATACTAGATGGCAACCGTGCGTTGCGTGGTTAGCGGACTATAAGAGTGTGATACGATTTTACTGCTGAAGAATCAATTAAATCTAGTGAACACGATAATGTAAATAAGATTTTTCTTATTAATCACTTGAAGATTACAAGAACACTTTATGGCATCTCTCTCTAAAACACACACACACAAAAGGGGAAGAATGACAGAAACTCTAACCGGTTGGCCAGCGAACCATTGGTTAGGACAATGGTTCACTGTCTCCAGACTCAAAACATCACGCTCACCTAAATACAATACACGAGACACACTATAGCATATGATTATGCTCTAACAAACTCTCCCTTAACGTGTAATGTATCTATGCTAACTAAACTTCAGTCTTCAATCCTCAGCATTACTGCATCCGATCTTTAAATTAAAATTTCTTGTCAGCTATAGAGCTTGCATGGCTGGATCACTTCTTGAATAATCTTTGAACTTCAAGATCCACTTGTGAAACAAACTTCAATCTTCCTCTTTTATCATGCTTGAGTCTTGACAGCAAACCTGCAATTTCAGAAGACAGAAACGCGGTTTCCCTTTTCTTTTATATAAAATTAATTTAATCTTGGTGCAAAATTTCTCTTTGAGAATCCAAGATATAGTTTTGAAAATTTAATTCCGTATCATGGGTGATCATCATCACATAATTCTCCCATTTTTCTGGTAAAGCCTCTAGAATCTTTTCTTTCATATCAGCTTCTTCCTTTGTAAGACTTACCAAACGCATTTCACTCATCAAGTGAGCGAATCGTGCAATCAGATTTGGAATGGATTCGTTCTGATAATGCTTGAAACTATCAAATTCTTTCTTTAAAACTTTCTGACGACTCTTATTATATTGATCATTGCCTTCACATCTCTTTTCCAATGCATCCCACAAACTCTTTGATGTGTAGTTACCAGAAAATTGATGAAGTAACTCTTTAGGCAAAGCCATCGTCAAAGTACCATAAGCTTTCTTTTCAGCTTGATAAGCTTTCTTTTGTTCAGATGACATCTTTCTTTGCAAAATAGGTTCACTAGTTTCATCCTTTGGATAAACATATGCTCAGTAAACGCCAACCACATATCAATTTTATTTGTATCAACATAAGCTTCGAATCTTTTAACCGAACTATGATAATCTTCCAATTTGAGTAATTTGAGAACTTTCTGACTTGTTCTAATTTCATTATCATAATTCATCATTGTTTGCATCTTTGCTTGAACCGAATTTTGAATAGCCGTAAACGCTTGAAAATCGGACATTTTGAAAAATCTGGTTACTGTTCACTCCGAACCTCATCCAAACTATGTCCGAACTTAAACTCGCTGAACTCCCTCCGAACCTGACCTTCGGACAATGAAACAGAACCTGGACCAAACTTGTGCCGAAAGATGACCGAACTCTGTCCGAACATGGACCGAACTCTCTCCGAACCTCATCGAACTCTCATCGAAACAATAGAAGGACCGAACTTCGTCCGAACCTCGAGTTCGGAGCGGTTACTCCAAAGTTGTCCGAACCTCAGACGAAAGCTATCTCACTCGACACCATTTTCTCGATTTTCAGTGTTTTTGACTAGAATTTTCAACAGGAATTCAAGCAAACTCGATAGAAACAATCTAGGAAAGAATTTTTGATGAGAAGAACACACAATATGATCAAACGAACTCAAAAAGGATACGCATGTTCGCAAAAACGTGAATTTTGACTCAAAACCCCGAAAAACAATGATTTCCGACCAGTAGAGCAAACCAAATGCTTTGATACCACTTGAAATTGCGTGAGCGTGTGGATCTTCTACTTATTCGTAACGAAATCAATATTAAACGTAGATGAACACGATAAGTAAATACAAATGACTTGTATTAACCACTGAGATGACCACATAGTACACTTAGAAGATATGACCAAGATGCTAAAAACTCTATTACAAGACTGCTGTTATACACATGTAATCCCGCTGGTCTGAACCTTCAGTTCGGCCAATGATCGGTGGGTCTGAACCTGGACTTCGGCCAAGGTTCGGCCAGAACCTATCTTGCACACACAGTCTTGTATTCGATACTTCACATGACGATCAGGAACCATGTATCACCAAAACTGCTCCAAGCGTATCGTTAGGAGCAAATATAGTTTTAGGCGATATGCCTGAGACCTTTGTGCATCGCGAGGCCCAGGCCGAGTTCCTTCTCGACCCGCGATGGATCATTTTGGTTCTTTTGTTTGATTCATTTGCTCATTATTTGATGTTACATGTATATCGGCGATATGTACTCACATATAAATTGGGTATATTGCAGGCAAGCATAGGGCGTTACTGGATATCCTTCAAGCTTGTAGAGGACTGGTCACTCGAAGACAAGGAACCCCGTGGTGTCGTTTGATCTTAGCATCAAACACAACTTTTTGAATTGTGAAACTCCAATATGATGATTTTGGTGAATGCTACGTGAAGCATTATGTAAAAAAATTCTAGGACCACTATTTGGATAACTTAACATTAAATTTTGAAAATTGGGACACGGACCTTACATAAAATAAATGGTTGCATTTCTCAACAGAAATAGTTACCACATGTCTTCTCTGCCAAAGGCGTTAAAAGTTAAAAAGTGGGGCCGCGAACTCACCTTAGGGTGCAAAATATTTATCTAAATAGTCAGCGTCTGAAAAGGATGGTGAATCCTCCAATACGTCACCTATGACACATAACAATGTGAGTGTTAACCGTGTTGACCATCCGTCCTGACAATGCGCGGACAACAGACAAGTTGACTCGAATTCACCTTGGTGAGTATTTTAGGTTTTCTAATATTCATCCTAACACGTATATCACATATAACATGTTACGTCGTGACAAATATTAATGTGTCACAATTTTCTACGCCTTTATCCTACGTATATGATGTAAGATCAGTGGGGAGATCTTACAAAGTCTTGTGATTCCACCGAGGTAGGAGACTTAGGACTTGAACACGTCTATAACACATAATTAAACTTAACCTAAAGTATGCTAGCACATAACCAAGCATTTACAAGTTCGTATGCATGCGTCACATAATTATTTATTTTACCAGAAAATATACTTATTGCATGTTGGCTAAGTCCATATCAAAATCACCTTGTTATAATATATTAAGCCACATGGGTTCATGTTTAGGACATTTCAAGTCATATCATAGGTTTACAATTGCATGCATGTCCATCTCATTGACCTAATATCTCTTTTACATGATAAATTCACGTAAATAATTCAAATAAATTATTCTACATGCAATCCAACATCAAGTTTGCAACTTTATGGTTCATCATACACCCATTTACATGAATTATGCAACTTTATTATAGATCCAACATGAATCGAGCACCTTTATCCTAGATCTAGCATGCACGAAATCATAAAAATCGGTTTTTATCAAAGATCTCACGTAAAGTTCATGACTTTATTGCATAACAACACTAGATCTATCATTATCAAGCATCTAGAACATAAATCATGCATGAAGATTCAATATTTATTCACATGCATCCATGCAAAACCCTAGATCTACCATGGATAATCATCCTTAACATAAAAGTCACATATTTGATCTAAAGATGCAAACTTTACTCAAATAAACCCTAGATCTACTCATGAAATCATCATATCCTCATCATAAAACCCTAGATCTATCATAAACCTCAATTCTTGATGACTTTTTAAACCAAGAAATCAAAGGACAACACATACCGATGAATAGAGAATGTTCGAGGATGAGATATGGGCTTGATTCTTGGTGGAAAAGCACCAAAATTGAAGAATTTTTTAGCAAGAAGTGGGTTGGGACGTATTTGAGAGCCGATGGGAACGTTTGGAGGTGCACTAATGAGAAAAATGAGGATAAGTTGGTTTAAATAGTGGAAATTAGGGTTTCTGCTGGAAAATACGAAAGTGGCGTATCGCTTGCGCACACATAGTTGCCCCATGCCACGCTTGGAACTCCCGTCTGATAGCCAATTTGACTTTTGTTGACTTTTCACATTTTTTATATTTTCGTCACAGTTTTCAATGATATGGCTTCTCCTCTGTTCACCATCGTTTTTATCACATCAAATCCCATAAAATCAAGTATTCACATGCCATATAACATATTATGATTGTATAATTAAATCACATAACAATTTCGCATATATGTCACAACACATACAATTTTCAGTTAATCGTCGATGTTTCAAGACTCGAACTTGTGTGTGATGTTTGTGAAGTGTTTTAAGGCTACTAGACTCTTCTAATACCTTAATTGACATACTATGCCTATATACCTGATTTTTGGATTGGTCGGTTTATAAGTTTTATCCGTTTTTTATGCTTGGTCCCACTCGACGGGCCAGAATGTCACACAAAATCATTTCTCTATAATGAAAAACACGATTATATGTTGATTAGATAAATTCTATATATGTTAAATTTGTGTCGATTATTGTGGATAGTTGTACTCTCTCTCCTACTCGAAGCGTACTCATTAATACACCGAGTCGAGGTTACAGTAATAGATCTACTGGTTTGACAACCCACCCGTTAAATTGGATGTTGGTTTCAATAGGGTGATTGAAAGCCTAATTGTCTAGGGTTTGATGTTCTCACTTATTGACTTTAGTTCATTACATATTTGACTATATATATGAGTGTATCTCGTTTTACATATATCGTTGATGTTGAAAATATATATAATTGTTTAAACTTGTGTTTACTCACCAACTACTTTTGTAGTTGACACTTTATCTTATACATGTTGCACGAATCTATACTTGAGCTATGTTGTGATCACGCTAGGATTGCTGGACCTAGATTAAAGACTTTAAATCAGTGTTAATATGTATTCAGTATGTTTAACTTTGTTGTACAATATCTTAAATTCATTGATGGAAAATGGCATTTTTAAGTATTGCAACTTTAATTAGTTGTCATGAGCATCTGGACAATCATTAAGCCCCGACATATTCCGTCGTCGGTTGGGGTGTAACAGATTATTTTTTCTCAAAAACCTCTTTGTCCTCTTATATATATATCTGCGCCGCGCAGACCACACATAAACATTTATGTTTGTAGTCTATTTGTTTTTCTAAAGACGTTTCATTAAAAAATGTTTGTGCAGGCTCTTTTATCGGTGCAGACGTGGCCCAACCACTTCTAACATTCTCTTCTTATCTCAGACTCCATCCCGTCACCCCCTTCCACCGACTGTCGTCCTCCACCAGCCAACGCTCTCTGCCGACCAACACTCTCCACCCGCGGTCGTCCTCCATCCCGTCGCCCCTTCCACCAATGGTCTACAAAAGTTTAAAAACAAACAGTCTTCTTTTTACAGACTGCAGAGGTTTGGTCTACCTCTTTCTTCTGCAGATGTCTGCAGATGTGGTTCACAAACTGTAGACATTGTGTATCTTTAAAAAAACTGCACTTAAGTTAATTTGATTGCGCCTTGTTAACTTAGAGAAGTAATCTTGTTTAGGTTAACAAGTTTAACCATGATCCTACATGTTGTCTTCATTTTATACTTTTAACAACTTGCTAAACAAACCATACTTGTTGAGAATCACAAGAGTAGTCCAAACTCAAATGATAATTTTCCACACTTATTGATTTCACATCTTCTCATTTTAGTTTATTTAGTAATTATTAAAACAAACAAAACCAACTTAAATATTGACCAGGATCGAATGATGATTGATTACAGATATCTCCCAAGTCCTTACATTATACTTGACTAATTCTTAGACTATATTACTATGTAGTAGGTGAACTTTGTATACTCAGTTTTATAAGTATTCATTTTATAAATTTAAGACTTAAAAATCTATAAAAGTATTAGTGTTTTCTATTTTTGTACACACAGTCAAATGTGCTCTCGGTCGCTAACCATACAGTCACAATTTAGAGTTTTGTTTCCATCACCGCATAAAAAGCTACTCATAACATTTAATTCATTTCTTTCAAAAAAACAGCAATCTTTTAACAATCTAATAACCAAACAAAAAAAATGAGATACGCAACCAAAGTCAATAAAATAATTACACGTTCAAACAAAATTACACGTGGAGACATGAGCCCACCGTTTTCAATATGCGTTGATTGCGGACTTATATATTCAACTGCGACCGACTGAACGAGACTCGCACTTTTCTTACTTTCACACATAATATTTCCCCCTCTCTCTATACGATAATAAAAAAAAATGGATAATAATCATGATGGAGTAGTGATAATTGGAGCAGGGATTTGTGGGTTAGCTACAGCCCTTGCTCTTCACAAGAAAGGGATAAAAGCCGTAGTTATGGAGAAATCTGAAAGTCTCCGGAACGTCACAGGAGCAGCGATCACAATCCGGCCAAACGGGTGGCGAGCTCTCCATCAGCTTGGTGTTGCTGATATTCTCCGCCAAACTGCTATCCCTATTCACTGGTAGCTGATTCTGTTTTCCTTTTTTTAATATTATCTATTTTCCTTTTTTAAATATAAATGTCTAAAGTAGTTGATAATGATGACTACGTGATTTTATTTACTTAAAAGTATTTTTCTATGAATACGACATGATATATATTGTCTTTTAGAGTCCGCTCTAAAAAGAATATACAAATATTTATATGGTGATGATTTGATCGCTTATCTACGACTGTTGACTTTTCTATGCATCATTAATAACTTCTCTATTACGTTACCCTCTTTTTAACTTACATCGTAAAATCTAATATAATATGTTAATATAACTATGATATCACTATGCAAATTTTGTAAAGGAACACTAAATTTAATAATCTCTATTTGCGATAATAAGGTTACACAATTATTAATAACTTGTGTAGATATTAACATAACTGGGGTTATTCACAAATATATATCAATCTAACCGTAAAACTTGCGTTGATTTATAGTTGGGATAATAATTATGACTGCCCAACGTATTTCGTTTCTATGTGTAAATAACACTTATATTTTAGTGAAAAACTAGGTTGATTTTCAAGGATATTAGTCATCTCCTGCAGTATAACTATTATGATTCACCTAATCTATTATAGTCATCCTTTTATGGATTCATTCTCAGGATCGCGTGAATGAAGAATGAAACAAAACAAACAAGATGACTATGAATATTAAGATTGGCGGAATCAATCTTTAATACAAAATCTCCCTCAGCTATAATAAGTAAGAAATTACTTTAAACAATCACAAGAACAATTATACTTAGGAGGTCTACAATTTTATCGATAACTTGTGTGATCGAATAATTACAATGGAGAGAAGCAATACAATTTATAGAGCTGCATAATCAAGCATAACCGTTGATTCCAATACATATAATCTAGACCATCTATTCCATACAAGAAAACGTCTGTCATTACACTATAATATAATTGGTTTATTCTTTAGCAGATATCAATGATAGCTATCTCTAGTAGAATAAGGTGTGAGCACTAACTCTCCAAATATAAAATATGTCCGGATTACAACAAAAACTGAATTTGCATGGAAACTATGATCTTCCATAGAGACTATTAATATTCGGAGAAACTATGAAGATCCACAATAAGTAGACTTTTGGTAGAAACTCTATCTTTCCATATAAATCCTTATAATCAGGAGTAACCGCCAATTATGTTTGCCTAGCCATCTCTAGGTTACATTTCCTTACACTCATTTTGTTCGATAATTTATCCATCCATCATAATCAGGGATGTGAGATTTGCCAAACGTATCCCACAAACACCCTAAGGGCTCATCATCTCAAATTATATTTGCCTAACCATCCTCAATGGTGTATGAGTGAGTCTGATACCATTCGTAATATGCATCCAGGCTCACATACCAACCAATATGTTTTGCTTTTCCTACTGGGAGTCTAGGAGTTCAAGGATTTGTTTCTTGTTGCTTGTCTGAAAACTTTTGAGTGTTTACCATCCCTAAATTGCTCCCAATAAAACACATTTAATTAAGGAGTTTCATCATCTCCTTAAACTATGGCAAGAAACACATTAATTAATAATGTTTGACATTTCTATGAATACAAAATCTCTTGTGTCCATGACCATTTGATATATATATATATAGGAAGAGGATCATTTGAGAACCAATTTGATTTGAGAACTAAAAAGAACTAATTTGAGCCACAAGTTTATTTACATGTATCCCCCTCCCATGAATTGTAGTGGTCCCCCTGAAATTTATGGTTGAGATTTAGTTCTCAAAAGTTCTCAAAATAAAAAGTTTTCATTTGAACCTAACCCTATATATATATATATTATGATTATGATTATGATGTGTTTGTAGCGTGTATAAAAATATGATCATTATGGGTCAAATAACACCACTGTTATGTAAGTTTTAAAATTATAAAACACGATAATAAACAATCACCATACACCACACGTTAGGGCAAGTACACCCATCGCTGACGCAGTATAGTGATGGTAAAATACCAAGGTCGTCCAATGACACGAGGGCTCTTAAAATTTGATCTTCCTCGACGTCTAGCAAAATCTAGAAGTTGATAAAGTGTGGCACCCCACTACATCTTTTAATCAATTATCTTATATAAAAAGTAGTCCCCAATTTTTTTTTAAAAAAAAAACGGGTCTTGTTACCTGTCAACAATACTAGTATAGTATTAGTATTAATGGCGCAATAGTAACCAATCACACAAAACATACTTTCTTTAAAAAAAGACAGATTGCAAATTCGTAGGCTACCCGGATTTCGTAGCCTACGAATCACCAACTCTGATGGACAAATTGCAAGATTCGTAGGCTACCCTGATTCAAAGCCTACGGATCACACATTATGCCCTCTTCACCCAAACTCCCATAAATCCCAATTTCCACCACTCCTTTAGATGTCATACAATCATGAAATCATTCTATAAAATGGACTTTAAATTTCTATTTGCACTAAGTGTCAAATAACAAGTTGGAAAGTGTTAGAGAACCAATTCCAACCCGTTTGACCCATTGCATACATCACAACATACCTCTTTTGGATGCACATACTTAGAACATCATTTTATTATCAATTAGGTATCTACCTTGATTTGGTAGCATCAAAAATTTTCACCTTACCCAAACGGGTCGAATTCCATCTTACCCAAACGGGTCAAATTCCATCTTACCCCAACCAAGTCAAATTCCATCTTACCCAGACGAGTTAAATTTTCATTCTACCGCTTGTTTACTTTCTAGGATGGTTACTCCAACCCATATTCTACCGAATCATTAACTATGCCATTCAATTCAATACAGGTGTAATACTAATAAAGTACCATCACTCATGTTTAACATGAGCTCACTAAACATACCTTACGTTACCACTTCATGCCTAGCTTTAACTCAGTCGTTTGACATACTCCCCTTGACATGAATGTTCCATGTCAAGGATAACACTTTTACCCGAATGTACTACTTAGATTGTGAATGGCCATAATTCCCCATCTTACCCGAAGGTTCATACATACCATCCTACGTACATCTTACCCAAAACGGTCACACCACACCTTTAGTATATTACACATAGGTGATATACATACATCCTTACCCAAACGGGTCAAAACACATCTTTAGAATATCACACATATTTGATATACATACTTTTTACCCAAACGGGTCAAAACACATCTTTAGAATATCGCGCATAAGTGATATACATACATCCTTACCCAAACGGGTCAAAACACATCTTTGGAATATCACACATAAGTAATATACATACCTTCTTACTCAAACGGGTCAAAACACATCTTTAGAATATCACACATAAGTGATATACATGCATCCTTACCCAACTGGGTTTAACACATCTTTGGTATATCACACAAAAGTGATATACATGCATCTTTACCCAAACGGGTCAAATCACATCTTTACAATACATCTACTCTCATACATTTATATTATCCCAGACGGGTCATATTACCTTATCACATAAACACACTTTCATTTATCTCTATAAACCCAAACGGGACATAAAACTTGCTCCACATATTCACGTACATTCTTATATCTATCTTATCCCATCGGGTCATAGATTATACTCCACATACGCATACTTTCATGTATTCTTACTTGGTGTTGTAGCTATTATCTAACTACAATCATCATTCTTCCACTAAGTCCATAATCCCACTTATGGTCACACCCCCTTTGATTGTAACTTCCAAAGTAAGACTTAACTACTTAAGTGTTACCAATCTTGCCCAACGGGCTAAATCGTACAATCACTTACCACTATACTTTACATGTACCATCCCTCTTATCTTCCTATTTGTATTACATCTCGGATAGTTATTCAAACTAATAAACAACTATACCGTTTACATGCTTTGTAACAAAATTTAACAATCTTAAACGTTACCTCAAAATCTTCAATTTAGCATTCCTTGATGACTTGAGCTCCCACCACTTTTACCTATAAGTTACTTTATTATTTAGATTGGTAATTAACAATATGACCAACCATAACACTCAAGTATTATTTCACTTAACAATTCAACTATTTTCACCTACTTTTAAACTCAACATCTCTTTTAGGCATTTTTACAAACACTTGGTGTGCATGAAAATGCTTAATCTATCGTATACACTTTTAACATACTAATTTAACCATTCTTTACATACTTACATTCCAGATCACATACTTAAAGTCAAATTAACAATCATCACAACATTTACAAGCAATATTCTTGAGATTAAGTTAACCAAACTCAACCCACATACAACCTAGAATTCATTTTCTAACAATGGATTAAACCCACACTCTAACCTCTACTTCCTTAGCCAAGTATGTAAACATGCAACAATAATATTATGCATCTAACACACTTAAATCACTAAGGTAACAAATTACATACATCAATTTCGACATTAGAGATGAGTTCATTTTCTACCAACTTAGAGGGAGGAACTTACTTCAGAACTTAAACAAATATGGAGTAGAAATCAAGAATGGGTTGAAGAAACAAGCTTAGATTTCAGATTTCCCCTTCAATTCCACCAATTTAGCCTTCCAAATCGAATTTTGACCAAGCCCTAGCTTCCTCCCCTCCCATATACGCCTCTGTATTTTTTATTCCAAGGACGAAAACCATTTTTCCCTTTTAATCCCTTATTGACATACTGCTCCCCCCCCCCCCTATAAAGCCCTTTTGTTAAGTTTTAACCACATATTTTCCTTTTACACATAACACCCCAATCTTTCATGGCTATTCTATTAGTTACTTATAATTGTAGTAACTAACTAAACGCAAATTATTTCGTATTGGGTCATCATTGAAAATACATTTAACCCAATATCTACATGTATGCCCACATAATTTATATGTTTCGGGATGTTACATAAACCTTAGAAATAATAAAAATAAGACAAAGATAAAATAAATTTTTGTTAATTCAATCAAAGATAATATCATTTGGCGTGATTTGCTAATGGTGTAGTTGGTAACCTTTTTATCTATGAACTTTCCAAAATTGTTATACGAAGGTAGAAAGGGCCCTCCTCAGGCAACCCAATCATGTGTTTTCCCATTGTTAATCAGCAGGGATGACTCCCGAGGAGACCGTCTGTTAATTAACAAATGTACTATGTAATTAATTCCATTTCTTGTAGGACCTTATGGTTAAGTGTCATTACGATCGGATATGTTGTTATGAACCAACAAGGGAACAACCACACACCAGATTATAGTATTGACCATAATGTTTTATAAGGATTCGTTGTCCGTTTCATCCCCCGTACCGTTCTCGTGGGTACGTGGTCAGTAGTAACCAAAACCTCTAGTAAGGTGTCACCCACCTACTAATGTGCTTTTGAGGGCATAAATGTTCCATGATACATGAGGCAAGTTTTTTTTATTTTAAAAATCACTAATAAAATTTTATATTAAAGATTAGTTTCAAATTATCATTATCACACACCTTAAGATTTACTTACATATTCATGTTACCAACCCACCAGAGGTTTGTTTTCCCCAAATGAGTATAAGATTTAGCCAAACGTGGCTTGACAGATTTTCTTAAAAGAAGATAAAAAGTTCACAGACAAACAAAAACAAATTTTTAATTAGTTGATGTCTTAAAATCTCGATTAGAAAAAAACTAATGCTTGAAAACAATGGCTAAAAAAGTAGTAAAAGAGAGTAGAAAGATTGGAGAAGAATTTAGAACTTAAATCTGTTAGAGGAGGTTGGTATTTATCGATCCGAGTTGTACTGTTTGGCATGCACGACTCGTGCTAGGATAGGCACGACCCGTGTCTGACAGATGATTTTGGCATATCCCGCCAGTACGGTGCACAAGGCGTGTTTTTGGGTCATGGGGCGTGATTGTCAGAGGAGCAAAGGTCAACTTTCTTTGTGCTATCTATAGTGGGGCACGACCCTATCTTGGCCCAAAATCATGAAGTCTTCAGTTTTTCTTCATTTTTCGGCATAAATGACTTTTTTGTGATTTTGACCTGGATTATTCTAAAAAACTACGAATGAAACAATATTTATCGGTTTGTTATAAAATTATATCATTCGACTCGTCATATTTTTATCTTTAATTCAGTTGTGGTCCCGACAGTTTTTGCCGTTCTTTTATGAGATCCGTCTTAATATCAGTATTACGAACATTAGTATTGGTGTTACAAACAAAATGCATTAGATCTAGTGTTTGTAACATTGACAAATATAATATATTATGGTTTTACCTTTGAATTCTTTTTAGTAGCTTAATGTTATCCTACACTATTTACGAGTTGGGAATGCTAACATGTTGTGATGTATATTCCTTGGCCGTGTAAAGGGAACGAATCATATCACTTGATGGAGGGAGAAAAAAAGAAATATCATTGTAAGTAAATAGCAATTTATTTTTATATATTTAAATATCTTTAGTTGGTTTGTGTAGTTTTGAATAAGACAATCAAAGGATTTTGAGAAATTAACTAATGAAAATTAAGGTAATTAAGTTGATTTAAAAGGAAGTGTTTTATCAACTAATTTGTTTATTGCTTCTTTTAGGACTCCTTGGGATGGCGAATCGCGTTGCTTGAGAAGGAAGGATCTTATAGACACATTGTATGCTGCACTTCCCCGTGGCACTGTCAAGTTCGACTGCCAACTTGAATCTATAAAACTAGATCCAAGATCTAACAAGCCAGTTCTTCTCTTCGTCAATGGAAACTCCATTATCGCCAAGGTATATATTAACTTGATTTATAAGTCTAAAAGCTAAAATTTTAAACGACTAACATTTTACACTTTCTACGTGATTTCATAATGATTCTTATTCGTGCTTGTAGCTCGTAATTGGTTGTGATGGTGGCAAGTCAATAATTGCCGACTTTCTAAACCTGAAGCCTACAAAGACCTTTCCCTTATGTTCAATTAGAGGTCTAACAAACTACCCAAGTGGTCATTCATACGGCCATGAGTTCACTCGCTTCATGAAAGATAACGTTCTTGTGGGAATAATTCCTATTGATGAGAACTTAATTTACTGGTTTTGTGCAACAAGCTACAATCCAGGAGGTTGTTGTTTACTAGTTTATCATAATGTTTATCTAATAAATAGATACATATTGCACTGGCTTATCTTTCACACTATGATGAACAGCAGATAAAAAGGCTTGGGAAGATCCTGAGGTAATACGACAATCAAGCTTAGAATTTGTACGCGAACATCCCCAAGAAATTCACGAAATGATCGAAAATGCAGACGCAAAGTCATTGTCTTTAACAAACTTGAGATACCGTGCACCATGGGAGTTGTTAACGAGCACATTTTGTAAAGGAACAGTGATGGTTGCTGGTGACGCTATGCATATTATGGGACCCTTTTTGGCGCAAGGTGGTTCTGCAGGTTTAGAAGATGCAGTTGTGCTAGCTAGAATAATGGCACAACAGGGTTTGAATAGTCCCGAAAGTGGGAATAAGATGACGGTCCAAGGTGTTCAGGAAGCGTTTTATCGATTTGTAAAGGAACGAAGGATGAGGGTCGTACGATTATCATTCCAAACTTACCTCACCGGCATGATAGTGAGTGCTTCTTCTCGTATAAAGAAGATCATATATATTATCCTACTAATTCTTCTCTTTCACAACCAGAGTGGTCATATTGATTATGATTGTGGTGATCTTTAATGCACTCAAAGATCTATAAACTTGTTTCATACATGCATTACTAGGTTTTATATATAAACGGTTGAACAATCAGTTGTGTATTATGCTTATAGTTTTGTTGGGTGATACATTAAACGTAATATCATATAAACTTATAGTTAGGTTTGGTTCGTTTAATACGTAATTTATTTCTTTCTGTTAACACATGGTTACTCTATATATAGTCCTATAAGGATAGCCATGACCTTGTATATAAATCATTAGTAAAATAACAATTCGATGGAAGCTATAAGTAAATAACCCACTAACTTATAAATCATTAGTAAAATAACAATTCGATGGAAGCTATAAGTAAATAACCCTCTAACTATCCGTATATTTAGAGTTGCACCACTTATACAATTTTTATGCATAAATACATGTATGTATCACCTATGTCAGCATGACTAGATATCCCCATCAGTGTCATATACTAGTTTACTAATTAGGATTTTCGTTCCCCATATATACAACAACAATACAACAATCATACCCAGTAAAGTCCCATCAATAGCACGAAGCTATTAGTAGGGTCTGGGGAGGGTGGGATGTTCCCTATATATAGTCAAGTCTAAATTTTCATTCCCTATATGTAGTCACATCTAAATTAAGGTTAGACAACATAATTTGTATTCAAGGTTTTAGAGTTATATTGTAAGGAATATCTCCTCCTAGATGAATTGCTCGTAAATGAGTAAGCATACTTGATCTAGAAGGTCAAGTTGATACGGAAGATCAAATATTGATCCGGATGACTGCATGTACGGATAAATTCAAGTTCCTACAAAAGAAAAGTTGATCCATATAGGATCGTGGTTATTAGCTCAATAACTTAAACAAGATTATTTACAAAGTTAACAAGGTGGAAGCAAGTTAACTTTCACTCAAACACTCGCTAAAATTATGTTTGTAGAAACCGGGGTCGGCTTAAACTTGGTTTCGGTGCTTAAGCGGATCGAGACTTTATGTACTAGCTTTGTAGAACCATTAAATAATAGAAAAACATAGTGTGTGAGATGTGATGATGATGAGGAAAACTAGTAGATAGATATGTGATGAACAAGATGAAGGTAGATAAACAAAGATAACCGAATGATTACATTTACCTACCTCACTCATATTAGGGCCTCATAAACACTTGTTCATGCGCCCTTCACAACTTTAATTTAATTACACATTACTAGAAAGTCTCTCTTTCATTCATACACTCATGCATTCCACCATGTGATATGCATATTATATATACTAACCAAACAATGGAAAAGTAGTAAATAACACAACCAATGACTAGTGACATAAATAATGCAACAATAAATAATAAAGTCACTAATTCCAAGTCATCGGCTTGTCATATAACTTGAGTCTTCATGGTCTTCATCTTGTTGTGAGACGGTAAATAATAAGTGGTCCATGCTCTCCCTTGACAAATACTTTGACCTCTTTGTTATTAGCCCAAACGATCACATCTAACCAAATCTCGGTATCTCAACCTCGAGAATCCCAAAAATTTCCCCTATTTGGTAGATGGAACAAACAAAGTAAGTAACTCAACTCTTGTGACAACGGTTCCTTGTATTCTTGCAACTTGACTTCAAGATAATCTTCATACACTTTCAATTCTTTCATTTAATCTTTCCCTTTATGAAGATCAAAAGATTTTATTCTTCTAGCCAACCACCAAAAGGCCATAAGTGCATAGGGTGTCTATCAATATCAACCTGGTGTATGTTAGAAGCTACCCACAGATTCAATCTACTCGAGTTTTGGAAGATAAATGGTGAAGAATAAATTAGAGACTTGATCCCATAATTAAATAATCTTGAAAGTACTTGGTAAAGAATACCAGACCGATGTATTTCATTCAAAATACCATTTTTCATCTTGAAAATAGCCGATACTTCTTCAAGATAAACCTTGCCTTAGTTTTTATAAAGACGCGAGCGTCGGATCGTCTACTTGATCTAGCTATTTTGGATATGAAACGTAATTAAAATGATTGTTTTATTGATCAACGAAGAACAAATACAATCTGGAATATCACAGAGAAAAACCCCTCACAGAACACACACTTAATACTCAGACATTCGCTTAACTGTTGTTGAATTACAAAGCAAAACGGGTATTTATACCCAGTTACACGAACCCACCCGAACTGTGACTTCATGTGCTTCGGAACTCATCCGAACTGACACTTCGTGTCAGTTCGGAAGTCAGTTCGTGTAACACCATTTTTGCAGCTTTGTCTTTTTCAGATACTTCACACGACAGACCGATCATGCACTAACAAACTCCCCCTCGACATGTGCAGTATCTGTTCATCCAATCAAAACGTATCTTCGAACAAACTCTCCCTCAACTTGATGGTAGCCTAATCTTGAATACTTGACGATGCACATTGTGTTTCCTATCTTTATCAGCAGCTTCAAAGAGATGAAGTTGTGATATTCTTCTTCACTTAGTATCTGTTCAATTATAAATAATCTTGGCGCAAAACGTCTCTTCGAGACTCCAAAATATGATTTTTGAAATTTTGATCTGTATCTCGTGTCGATCAGATCGAAAACACACAGAAACAAAATCTTTTTGGTTTTTAGAAAGTTTATATCAAAACAAACCTAAAATCTTTTTGATTTTTCAAACTTATGCTAAAACACACCTAAAATCTTTTTCAGCATTCTGAAATGAAATGAAATTGCAATACAGAATCAAACTCTATTTTGGTACGAGAAAGATCACTATCAGAGATCATATTGAACATAACGCACTGAACTAAACTTCAATTTCAACTAATTGAAGCACACAAGTCATGTTGATTACTGGTATAATTTGTCCATCTTAAACTCAGGCAGAATCATATTCATACTGGATATGTTAATGTATTGATTAGATTTGCTTTGACCAGTGTATCCCACAATATCAGACATATTTAAACATTTTTCTTTTTATCGTGTGATTACACTTGTGATTATCACATAGCGTATTGTTTTCATGAAATCGTCAACTGTGTTCCATGAAAAAAGAAATAAGAACATTAAATCGTCTACCTTAAGATCGATCTTTCGATACGCAGATAAGTCCTCGGATTTAACAAAATAAGAAAGATAAAACAAGTTGAAATTGTATACTTCAACAACAACCAGGTCGGTCTTGTGGACACATAGAGAATGTCCGATGAATTATACGAAACACCAAAGAAAATAAAGCAAAACCTCAAACGAACAATGATCAGGACGATCTTTCGATACGCAGAGAAAGTCCGATCGTTTGAGAAAATAAAGAAAATCAAACAAGTTTGAATCTTTGTAACATGAACACATGTATACACAGTGACTTTTCATTTTTCTTTTTCACACATTTTCCTTTTGTCATGAAATACGCTTCAATATGCTATCCACTTGGTCAATCATAGCATTTAGTGTATATCACATCTGAATACTTTCTAATTTGCTGAGCCTACCAAGCATATCAAACACTGATCTTATGGCTTTTTCATTACTCTATCAATGATTCATATACGTAAACCAACGTACCATCATTTCCCAATGATCAAGTTCTCAAGATTTTATATATTTTGCATGTATTCACCTTCACTATATATTTTGCATGCATTCACCTTTTCCCCATAACATGCATTTTCTCCCCATAACATACCATATCATACATTTTCTCCCCCTAAAATGAAAAACTCTATTTATGGATTCTTCATTTTATTAAAACATGACACTATTTTTGGCTTTTTCAAATTTCTCCCCCTAAACAACAAACGAAATGTAAAGAAAAAAATTGATCAACCGACACGGATACCTGGCAGTTGTAGTTTTGCATAAAAATTTCAGGTTATAAAACTAATATCACTTGAAATTTAACTTAAAATAAGCAGAATACTCCTCCATCAACAACTTTTCAGTCGTTGATAGGTCTTCCAGAAGTACCTACACACTAGTCAAACACATTAGAGTTTAAATGACCTGAAGTGGATCGCTTCTGGTCGACTAGTGTCCCGGTTTTGCTTCGAAACCACCTTAGGTTTCCATTATTGTTGTTCTTTTGGTAAATCAGTCTTCGAGGAATCAATCATAGTTGAATGTGACAAACAACCTACATTTGTAACTTTTGAAAATTTTGGAATAAATCGTTCTTGCTTTTTAAAGAATGTCGGCTGAATTTCATCAAAAACTTTGCCATGTTCATCAGTGAACCTGAATTTGGCAATTGTACCAACAACTGGTACCTTTCCTTGCTTAGAAATAGAACCAGCAGGAACTGAACAATTTTGTGCCAGATGCCCTTTTTGTCGGCATGTGTAACATATACGATTGTTTATGTTCTTTCATTTAGGAACGTGCAAAGCTTCACAAACCAGAAGAAAAATATGCATTTTGATTCTTCTTGTGCCTTTGAGCAGCATCTTTCACAAAAACTTCAGATATTTTCTGAGCATCCACGCAATGAAGTGGAAATTCTTTATCAGAAAATATTTGTTCCGAACCCTTGAGCTTGTAAAATCTCTCAGGTTGAACTTTTTTAGCCTTGAAAACAACTTTCTTAACTTGCTTCAAGTTTACTTTTTTCAATTTTTGTTGTTCTGAAGCTGGAACACCACTATCTTTAACATCCTTTGTCTTAAAACCCAAACTACCTTGTTTGCCAGAAATCTTTGCATCAGAATTTGATGATTTATGACCGTTCTTTGCCAACCGAGAATATTCAGCGTTAACTTCTTGAACATTCTTTTGGGCATAGAAAATCGCCTCATCAATATCAGTATGAAATCTAATCTTCTCGGTAGAAGTAGCTGACGGGTTAATCACAGTCGATGACTAACCAGACACAAATATTGAAAACTGAGGAATTTCAGATATCTTTTCATTCTTCTTACCAGCCTTCTTGTGTTTCTTTTTCTTCACAATCTTCTCTTCTTCTGAATTTGATGATGAAAACCTTGAATAATCATAATCTTCAATCTTTTCCATCACATTATTGACAGCTTCTTTGATAATCGTTGGGGGTGTAACTGTCCTATCAAACACTCTCTCAAAATTCTCATCTTTGGCTAAAAAAAACTTGTAAATGATTGTGAATTGGTGACATTATTTAGAAGACGATTAGCATCAATTACTTGAATCTTCAAATCTGAGATCTTCTTCAACCAATTCCTTTTTCTGTTGCAATCATCTTCTTAGCAACCCTATTTGTTTCTAATTTTTGAAGTCTCAAATTGTCTAACTCACCAAATAATTCTTTCTTCAACTTATCTTCAGTTCTTTTCTGAATATTAATGTTTGTATTCAAAAACTTGTTGACCCTTGTTAATTCCTTCTTTTCCTCCAACAATGCTTCATTCTCCATAGAATAACTTTTTGCTTTAGCAGCGAGCTCATCAGAAGTTTTGTTTAAAACATCAAGCTTAACCTTAGATTTCTCAAATAAATCATTAAAATCATTTTCAGTATCTTTTGTTTCAGTCTTTCATTTTTCAACTTCTTGAACTAACGCAGTATTCTTTTCAGATAACTTTGCATTCTTTAACTCAAAATCCTTACTTTCTTTCTTCGATATCTCCAACTCATCCTTTACTAATTGAAGTTCAGCGGTAAAAATTCTGACTCCTTTCGACAAAGAATCATTTTCTTTCAACAAGTTTTCAATTTTGACGTCATAATTTTCATTCTCAGCTGATTCATAGGAACTTGAATCTAAATAGTAATCATCTTGAGCAGATGTGACAATCAATGCAGATTCGTCAAAAAATTTACCCCATTCATAAGCTCCATCTTTTTGAACAGTTAAAGCTCTTTGATTTGAATTACTTGATGATGGTTGAGAACCATTGGTAGCTTTGGAATCAGATTTGTGAACATGAGATTGCTGACATTCTCTTGCAAAATGTCCAATATTAGAACATTTGTAACATTTAATCTTAGATTTGTTAAATCCTAACTTTACACCTGCATCAACAGCATGCCTTCCAGTTTTCTTAAGGAATCTTCTTGCTCTTTGAGTTAACATAGCCAATTGCCAGGCCATATCCATTTCATTCATATGATCATCATCAATTTCATTAAAATTTTCTTTAGTCAACTTAGCATCATTTATATTTATCATAATCATTCCAAAAGAAGATGAAATTAAAGAAGATATCAAAGCAGCATAACCATCAGTTGTTTGAATAGAAAATGCATTCTGATTGGTCATACCTAGAATTGTAAAAATGCAACCCCTTGTAGAAGCAGAATTTTCAGCCATTCCCAAAACACTTCCAATGAAAGCTATGCTTGGTGCAGAATTAACACCGATTGGTTTAGCTTTAGCATTGATGCTTGCGGCATTTTGACCATGATGGTTTTTGAAATTGAGCAGTTGATTTGTGTGAATTCATCATCTCCATTTCCCGAGCATGAAGTTTACTACTTAGCTCATGAAATGATAATGTTGAGAATTCTTTGTCATGTGTAATCAACAAGATATAATTTTCCCATTTTTCCGGTAATGCCTCCATTATCTTCTCTTCTAATTCTTCATCAGTTTTCTCTATTCCAACAACTTTTAATTCACTGATAAGATGTGAAAATCTTGATACAAGTGACGTGATGTTTTCATTATCATAATGCTGAAAGTTATCAAATTCTTTATTCAACACCTTTGACTCTTTTTTTATTGACCGTTTCCTTCACATCGTGCCGATAAAGCATCCCACAATTGTTTAGTTTTCTTGCAAGTGCTGAATTGATGTAGCAATTCGGTAGGTAAAGCCATGGTAAGATAACCAAAAGCTTTATTTTCAAGTTCATAACTCTTCCTTTCATCAGATGAAAAATATTTGATTTCCTTATAGTCCCCTTGATCAGTTGGATGTGCGTAAAGTTTTTAAATTGGAATCGATAGGTCAATATCATTTGTGCTGACACGGGCGGAAAACCTTTGCTTCAAATTGTGATAATTCTCCAACTTTAACAACTTGGGAACATTCTGACTTGTTCCAATTTCGTTATCAAAGTTCATCAATGTTTGCATCGCATTTTGCATGATGGAAAAAGCTTGAAAATCCGACAACACGAAAAATTATAAATTCTGATCAACCGAACTAAATAGAAATGAATATGGTTGAACTAAACTCAACCGAACTTAGATTTATCCGAACTGAAAAAGATGATCCGCACTGATCTAAACATGAAATGAACCGAACAGATCCTAACCCAAATGATCCGAACTAAAAAGTAACCGAACTGAGCCGAACTAGAATTTACCCGAACTGAAACTATCTTAACCCGTCCGAACTCAGACTTTGTTTCACCAATCTGGACCAAAGTGAACCGAACTGAAGCGAACTGCGACTTTGGTTGACGGTTATTTTTCGAACTGAAGATCCTCACCCGAACTGAAATGAATCGGACATAATTTTGGTAAAAAATCATGATTCTGGACAAATTTGAATGAGATTTGCAATAGTAGATTAGAACAGATGATAAGGAACAGTTTAGGAGTGAAATTTTAACACGAAACGCATCTGAAATGATGAAAAACTCGCATAAACACCCCAAATTAAAAAAACGACACATTGTATTTCAAAAACCCCAAAAATAGTAACCACATATCAGTAGAGTGAACCAGATAGCTCTGATACCACTTGTAAAGAAATGAGTGTCGGATCGTCTACTTGATCCAGCTATTTTGGATATGAAACGTAATTAAAATGATTGTTTTATTGATCAACGAACAACAAATACAATCTGGAATATCATAGAGAAAACCACCTCACAGAACACACACTTAACACTTAGACATTCGCTCAACTGTTGCTGAATTACAAAGCAAAACGGGTATTTATACCCAGTTACACGAACCCACCCGAACTATGAGTTCATTGCTTTCGAACTCTTCCGAACTGCCAGTTCGGATGACACTTCGTGTCAGTTCTGAAGTCAGTTCGTGTAACACAATTTTTGCTGCTTCGTCTTGTTCAGATACTTCACACGACGAACCGGTCATGCACTAACAGTTTTTACCACCGGTTGTGGCTCAAGGGATTTTCAAAGACTTAGCATGCACAAAGTCTTATCACATACTCCCCGTAGACTTTTGCATCGACTCGTAAAGAAAGTAAAAGCATGTTCTTGACCTGCTTGAATGTGTTCTTGTTGTTGCAATCAAACCCATCAACTTAGCATATTCACATACATTATAAGCCTCGCATTATCAACCAATAATGAACTTCTAGAATCCAAACAGTAGCAAACCCCATTCTTCAACAAATCAACCCAAACATGTGCACAACCCCCATAATCATCTTGACTTCATAGCACGTCTATCATAGCAAAGTAATTTGATATGAAAGTATAGTTTAGATTTACCTAAAATGTAAGAAACATCGGTTTCTCGAGATTCCTAAAACATTGTTGGAGAATAGTAGAAGAGTTGATACGGATCCACACAACTTTGACATTTGCTTTGGGTGTAGATTTACAACAGAAATCATCTTAACAGATTTTCTGATGAAACCTGTGATTCCGGCGACCGGAATCTGACCAGTAGTGAATCTGACGACCTGAGCTTCAAACAAAAGCTTTTCCGGCAGAACTGGAGTTTTCTGGGAAATTTTCTGTCGGAAAACATGAGTCAGAACAACTCTCGGAACCGATAACGAGACTTCTCACGGAACAAGGTTATGCCAGAAAGAGGGTACCTCGGAACTGATTTCTTCCGGTGGACGGTCTTCACGGAAGTGATGACGTGGTTACCTCTGAATTTGTCTGTACCTGAGTTAATCCGGTGAAGTTAATCCAGAAATGTGTTTAGTTCTTTGGGTGAGCTGATCTTGGAACAATGCATGTTCTCACGAATGTGATCTTTAGGGTTCTTACGGAGCATTGACTTTAGGGAATATGCACTGACATACGCATAATAGTACCTTATGCTCCTTTCTTTCTTCTCTCTTCTGAAACACACAATACAGAAAATTCTACAACTTTGTTTGTACACACAACATTGTACAAACATAATAGTAACATGCAAGTTGACCTTTTCTGAGTTGGTTGAGTGCAAACCTAAAACGAAATGTATCAGCGGTTTTTGATACATGGTTCCTGATCGTCATGTGAAGTATCGAATACAAGACAAATCGCACAAGACTGCTGAGGTCCGAACTCAGGCCGAACCTGAAGTTCGAACATAGCCGAACATTGGGCCGAACCCAAGGTTCGGACCAGCGGGTTTAGCTTAGTATAAATATGTTATCTTGTGTAGAATTCATAAGCTTCTGAGTCATATCTTCTCTGTGTACTTTGTGGTCATCTCTGTGGTTAATACAAGTCATTTGTATTTACTCTCTGTGTTTTACACGTTTACATTGATTTTATTACGACTAAGTAGAAGATTCACACGTTCAAGCAATTTCAAGTGGTATCAGAGCATTTGGTTTGCTCTACTAGTCGGAAATCAATGTTTCTCGGAGTTTTGAGTTTAAATTCACGTGTTTGCGAAAATGTCAATCATTTTTAGTTTGTTTGATTGTTTCGAGTGTGCTTTTTATCAAAAAAATTCATTCCTCAGTTGTTTCTATCAAGTTTGCTAGAATTCCTATCGAAAATTCCAGGTAAAAACGTTGAAAATCGAGAAAATGACGTCGAGAGAAATCTGTCTCATTTGAGGTTCGGAAAAGTTCAGCATAACCGCTCCGAACTCGAGGTTCGGACAACGTTCGGTCTTTATTGTGGTTCGGTGAGGGATCGGTCGACATTCGGATAGAGTTCGGTGATTGTTCGGAGTTGTTTGGTCTTTGTTCTTCCGAAGGTCAGATTCGGAGAGAGTTTGGCGTAGCCAAGTTCGGACTAAGTTCGGAGGAAGTTCGGACAAGGTTCGGAGTGAACAGTAACCAGCTTTTCGAAAATGTCCGATTTTCAAGCGTTTGCAGCTATTCAAAACTCGGTTCAAGCTACGATGCAAATGATGATGAACTATGATAATGAAATCGGAACAAGTCAGAAAGTTCCCAAATTGCTAAAATTGGAAGATTATCATAGTTGGGTTAAACGGTTTGAAGCGTTTGTCGATACAAATGACATTGATATGTGGTTATCTTTCACTGAGCAATATGTTTATCCTCAAGATGAAACTGGTGAACCTAATCTTCAAAGAAAAATGTCATCTGAACAAAAGAAAGCTTATCAAGCTGAGAAAAAGGCGTATGGTACTTTAACGATGGCATTGCCTAAAGAGTTACTTCATCAATTTGCTAGTAACTACACATCAAAAAGTCTACGGGATGCTTTGGAAAAACGATGTGAAGACAATGACCAATATAAGAAAAGTCGACAAAAAGTTTTGAAGAAAGAGTTTGATAGTTTTAAGCATTATCAAAATGAAACGATTCCCAATTTGATTGCAAGATTCGCTCATCTGATGAGTGAAATGCGTTTGGTGAATCTTACTAAAGAAGAGGCTGATATGAAAGAAAAGATCTTGGAAGCTTTGCCTGAAAAATGGGAGAATTATGTGATGATGATTACTCACGATAAGGATTTTTCAGGATTGTCTTTCAATGATTTGGTTTAAAGAATTCAGGCACGAGATATGGAGTTAATGCTGAATAAATCACTTCCTACACAAATTCAGAATCCTGCAGTGTATCATGGTGAAAATGATTCTACAATGAATGCTGGGAAGTCTAATATTCTTAGTTCTACTCCTCCTACAGCATTTCTGGCAGGTAAATCTGAAATTCCAAGTTATTCTTCTGCTGGTTGTACTGTGTCAATTCCAAGTTCTTCGACTCAAAGTGCATTGTCTGTTCAAACTGTCGATGATTATAATGCTTTGATGTCTGCATTAGTATCTTCTTACTTTGGTGTTATCACTGGTGCTGTGAGTAATGCTGAGTTAGCAAATGAAGATTACGATCAGATCGATTATGATCATTTGGAGGAAATGGATTTAAACTGGCAATATGCTATGTTGGTTCGTAGAACAAAGAAATTCTTCAATAGAACTGGTAAGAAGAGACTGAATCATGAAGGGAAAATTGGATTGGACAAGTCTAAGGTGAAATGTTATAAGTGTTCAGTTTATGGTCACTTTGCTCGAGAATGTCCAAGTTCCGCGGAAAGTAAATTGAAGACTGGTCAGCATGCACATTTAGTTTTTCATCCATCAAATAAAGCTGAAAAGGTTGAGCAGAAATCTGCTACACTTGCTCATGATTGGACTAGTACATTTGTGCATTCAAATGAATTTGCTTGGAATGCAGATTCAGCAGTTAAAAAGAATCATACTCCAATCTCAATTGCTTTAACTGTTCAACATGCTGATGATGACAGTTTTTTAACTGAGTCTGATTCTTCTTCAAGTGCATCTTTGATTCAAGAAGAATTACCTAAAGTTTCTACAAGTTCAAAGGTTGATGAGTTTAAACGTCTTAAATGTAAAAGATTGCTTCAGCAGGTTGCAGGTTTTGAACAAAGATGTCAACTATCAACTGAAGAAATTGTGTTGCTCAAGAAAGAGGTGGAAGATTTTCAAAAGAAGTATTATGAATTAGTTCATGTACATGACGATGTTTTGAAAGAAAAGGCTCAATTGGCTGAAGAGTGTGCGAAGGCTAAAGCTGAAGCTTTAGACACAGCTCAAGATTTTGAAAATCTGTTTGAGAAAAGTTATCCAGTTCAGCAAAAATATGAAGAAGCTACTGCTCTTATTGCTACAACTGCTGTTACTGTTGAAAAATTGCAAAATAAGATCTCTATGCTTCAAGATGAGAATGTTCTGTACCGGGACAAGAGTGAAGTATTAACTAAGGATGTTGAGATCTATAAACAGAAGAGAGAAAGTGTTCTTCAAGAAATGTTTGCAGAATGTGAGATCAGGAAGTTACAAACTTATGAATATGATGATCTCAATGCCAAGTTCATCAAGTCACAAAAGGAGGTGTTTGAGGCTCAACAACAAACCAATGATTTGAAATTGGAAATTTTAGAGCTCAAAAGACAAGTGAAGAATTGCAATTTGTCTCCGACATTGCTAAATTTCTTATACAACCAGGATCATAGTTCGGAGAGTTCTAAGAAGGATGATAATCACTTGGTTCCTCAACCAGTGGATTTAATTAAAGTTACTTCTGCTCCGCTTGATTCTAAGACTAAAGGGTATGATTATTCAAAATTTGCTGTTCCACCCAAGAAGAACCAGTCTAAATCTAAGAAGAAAGAGAAGTCTTTGAGTGAAGCTCCAAAATTTGTTTCAATTTCTATGCTTCTGGAATATGAAAAGGTTTTTTGATAAGGTTGCTTCAAGTTTTTCATATGCAACTGAAGAAGAAAAAGAGTTGATTGAGAAGAACAAGCAGAAAGATATCAAAGAAAATTTCACTAGTGACGCTAAGTCAAGAGTTGCTTCGGGTTCTTTGTCCAATTCTTCAAAGACTCAAGGATTCAAACATAAAGGTTTGGGTTACGAAGTGAAAGAAGCACTGGTTCAAGCTAAGAAATCAGTGAAGGCTGAGAAGGCTTCTAAGGCAAAAGTTGCAAAGAAATCACCATCTCAGAAGGAATTTTCTTATTATTCTGGAAGTTCTTCATCTTCAAGGAATCCATCTCCTAGGTATGATTCTTCTGATGGTTTCGTTGATAACTTTCATTCTGAACATTCATCTGATTCTCAAAAATCAAAACAATTTTCGAACAATTTTAGAGAAAGACTTTGTTATGTATGTCGTCAACCAGGACATCTAGCTGCTGATTGTCCAACGACTGCATATATCCACAACACTGCCAAATATGTGGATAACAAAGGTCAAATTTTTTATGGAACCTTGGTCTCCAACGATTAAATCAACTCGTAAATCGTCTTGGTCTACACCGAGTACGTCGGTTGAATTTGATTCTGGTTCTGATAAAAAATTAAACATTTTACAAATGTGGAAACCGAAAGTTACAAAGACTTTGTGGAAGACACCGGGTAACCCGACGCTGTTGATTCGGGTCGATCCCAAAGCGACTAATGTTTTATTTGGTGTCAAGCAGGTGTTTCAGGAAGACCTTTCGGTGATTGGAAAATTGCTGATTGTGAAATATTTGTTCTAATTAAATTGAATTTCAAAATTAATTTTGTTTTCAACATGCTAAACTGCTAGTATTCGTGTTGGTTGATCAATTTTTCTTGATTTTTCACTCCATCTCATTCTGAGGGGGAGTTTGTTTTTGCAAAAATACAAAAATAGTGTGTTGTTTTTCAAATAGTAAAAATGAAAATCTATAAATAGAGTTGTCATTTTTAGGGGGAGAAATTTGAAAAAGACAAAAACATTGAAAAATGCAAAAAGCTGACATTGTCTGAATCATGGATAAAGTAAGTGAAAAAAGTCATAAGACCATTTGATCGATGTGCAAGGTAGACTCGGAAAATCAGAAAGTATACAAATGTGATATACACTAAATCTGATGCTTGACCTAAGTGGACAACATCTTGATGCATATCTCATGATATATCAAGAAAAGGATATGTGAAAAATAAAATGAGAAGTCACTGTGTATACATGTGTTCATTTTGCAAAGATTTAAACTTGTTTGATTTTCTTTATTTTGTCAAACGATCGGACTTTCTCTGCGTGTCGAAAGACCGGCCTGATCGTTGTTCGTTTGACGTTCTGCTTTATTTTATTTGGTGTTTCGTATAACTCACCGGACTTTCTTTGCGTGTACGGGAGTACCGACTTGATTGTTGTTGAGTTATACAACTTCAACTTGTTTTATTTTCTTATTTTGTTAAATCCGAGGCCTTATCTGCGTATCAAAAGATCGACCTTAAGGTAGACGATTTAACGTTCTTATTTCTTTTTGCATGGAACACAGATGACTATATCATGGTTACAATCATTATGTGATTAAAATCACAAATGAAATCACAAAATGTGATAAGCAAAAGCATATCTGAGTATGTTTGATAGTGTGGGGTACACTGGTCAATGCAAACTTAATCAATACTTTAACATATCCAGATGTTATGAATATGATTCTGCCTGAGTTTAAATTTGGACAAATTATATCTGCAATCGGCATGACTTATGTGCTTCAATAATAGAAACTGAAATGTAGTTCAGCATGTTATGACCAATATGATCCCGAGTTGTGATCTTTCTCACAAAAGACAAAAATAGTGTCTAATTCGGTATTGTTTTACTTTTCTTATCAGAAAATACCAAAAAGATTTTAGGTGTGTTTTGATATAAAATTTCTTAAAGCCAAAAAGATTTTGTTTCTTATTTGTTTTTGGTTGATCAACACGAAATACAAAATCAATTTCCAAAATCAAAATATCTTGGAGTCTCGAAGAGACATTTTGCACCAAGATAATTTATGTTGGCAGGTTTCTAAGTGGGAAGAGAACATCACAAATTCAAGTCTTCTGAAGATTGTTGATAAAGAGATTTTACACGATGCAATATCAAGTATTCAAGATTGACTCATCATCAAGATCGAGGAAGAGTTTGATTGAAGATACAAGATACAAGTTTAATGGAGAAATGATGCTGCACATGCCGATTGAAGATACAAGATACAAGTTTAATATTTCTGAGTCATATCTTCTCTATGTACTTTGTGGTCATCTCTGTGGTTAATACAAGTCATTTGTATTTACTCTCTGTGTTTTACACGTTTCCATTGATTTCATTACGACTAAGTAGAAGATTCACACGTTCAAGCAATTTCAGCGGTCACCATCATCTAAGAACATCATCTCCAAGGAGCCAGAATTCATATGAGAAGTTACCAACGTCAACATCGTGGCCTTCTTCATGGTAATGCAAAACATGAACCAGCCACTTAACCCAACCGTTACTATCATTCTTGTCTTCGCCACTGTTACCCCATAGCCAACCATCGAATTTATTTTCTTCATGTGGAAGCCCTAAGCATGGAGCTTCAACATACTCCATATCCTTCTTACCATTATTGGCCCGAACAACAAAAGCAACACGATGAACGAGCTGTAGTTCTCGTTTGTGTTTCTGCGTTCAACCATCTTCATCATCCTCAAGCAATAATCTTGCAACTCAATTCTCACTTGTATTTTTCTCTCATTGTTTCAAGAGATAGAATATGATTGTTTGAGTTTGAGGAGAGAGAAAGTGTGTAAGAAAAAAAACATGGACCTTACTTGGAAGAGAGAGAACATGAAGTGCTTGGTACATGGATTCATGCATATGTGTGGGACTACATGTATGTACAGGCAAACTCTACAAGCCTTTGTTTCAAGTTGTACGTGGAGTGTGTTAGGTAAATAGGTGAGAAAATGTGGGTTTTGGGTGAAAGAGTATGGTTAATGGATAGACATTGTTCAAGACATCTTGGTACTCATAATTAATTAGAGAGAAATTTAACCATGAATTTTGTTTAAAAAAACAAACATAGAATGTCATGAGAACATAGATTTTGGTTAGAGTTTAGACATAATCTTGAAATGTCATAAACCCACTATTCTTTTGTTTGACAAGATTCATACACAACCCAAATAAAATTTCAAGAACATAGCAGTAAGGTTTTAAGAGACTTAGGAGAGGACTTCAAAAACCTTCTCAAGAACAAATAAAATCATCTCTATTTGTTAAAAAGACGAGCATAAGAGAACAAGTTCGAGAAACCAACCATGAGGTTGCGTTTTCTCGACCATGTCTCTGATACCAATTGTAGAAATCGACGTCGGCTTAAACTTGGTTTCGGTGCGGAAGCAGATCGGGGCTTTGTGCACTCACTTTGTAGAACAAATAAACACTAGAACAACATAGTGTGTGAGATGTGATGATGATAAGGAAAACTAGTAGATAGATATGTGACGAACAAGATGAAGATAGATAAACAAAGATAACCAAATGATTACATTTACCTATCTGACTCATACTAGGGCCTCATGAACACTTGTTCATGAGCCCTTTACAATTTTAAATACACATGACTAGAAAGTCTCTCTTTCACTCATACACTCATGCATTCCACGATGGGATATGCCTATTATATATACTAACCTAACAATGGCAAACTATTAAATAACACAACTAGTGACTAGTGACATAAATAATGCAACAATAAATAAGATAGTCACTAATGCCAAGTCATCGATTAGTCATATAACTTGAGTCTTCATAGTCTTCACCGTGTTGTAAGACGGTAAATAGTAAGTGGTCCATTGAGTCATTTGTGCTCACCCTTGACAAATACTTCGACCTCATTGTTTGTAGCCCAAACAATCACATCTAACCAAATCTCGGTATCTCGGCCTCGAGAATCCCAATATATTCATCCGGAATACCTAACAGGTCATTTCCTTACAATCTCCCGCTTAGATGATGCTGCCAAAATCATGTCTTCTCTACCAAAGAGTACTTACAGACAAAACTTTCACAAAAACTTCAAATACCATCACAATAGCTTGGTCTTCATGCTAGAAGCACTTTTCATGTACATACTAGTAACATCATCTCAATCAGGATTGAGTAAACAAAGCATTTCCAATCTTCCTCATTTTTCCATTCACTTAAAATTCCAATATACTAGTGTTTAGAGAAGGAACCATTCTCTCTATGTACATATTATATCCCTATTTTCTCATTATAAACGAAGTAGCTGGAATGAGTATTGGTTGGCTCAGCATCACAAACCTCCATATCTTCAGGTTTGTTTGTACCAATAATCAACTTTATCCTCAGGTATAGTAGATGCTTGTTAATGCTCAAGTTGGTATTTGATTTAGCAAGTTGGTAGACATTAGTGAGTTCTTCTTCTGAAAGGTTCAACATAGCTTCTTACTTAAATTATTTGAGTGTCTCTATTTTACTAGTGATGAATTTGTAGTATTTAAAGTCCATATCATAATTCCAATCAACAATGGACATTCTTACGCCATCTGTCTCTTTCTCTTCTTTTTCTTTTTCTTCATCATCAGACTCGTCATCGGATTTTGTCACTTTCCTTTTCTTTGGTGCTCTGGTTCTCCTAGAAATAGTTTTCTTTCTTCCAGATAATGTCACAGGGGACACAACAGGAGTTCGAACAGGTGGATCGGGTGTTTTTATAGGAAGAGATGGTGGTAAATTTTGTGTTTGTGGTGGTAGTTGGGTAGGTGTTTATTCTGAAGGTATTGAAGTAGTTTAAGTAGATGGTTGTTTTGGAGTGGGATGTCTAATTGGTGTAGGAAAGGTATGAGTTGCTCCGAACTCTTGAGGTGTAAATGGAGTGAAGTTATCAACTGAGCACTTTCGATTGATAGGCTAGGTGAACTTAGGTTTCTTGGCAGGTGGAGGTTTTGCTCTAGTAGATCTAGAAGGGTTCTTTCTAGTTTGAGTAGGAGCACAGTTAGTAGTTGGTAGTTCAGATAGTAAGGTGGAAGAGCTATCACACCCTCTAAAATTCACCTGCAGAGTGTCACTGCATTGGGAGTGTGACCGAGCAGGTGACATCCGAGAATTTCAAGGTTTACTTCCGTTAGACAATTCCGTTAGTTACGTTATAAGTGTTAACTTAGTAACTAATGCTTAACTAGGCCGAATACGTCCACGACCTTTGGTTGATCACCGAACCCGTCCATATGTGTTATGTGATTATTTATGTATTGTCATTATGTGCAACGTGATGAAAACGCATGATTAGTATTAGGAATAAAATGAAAATTTGCCTTTCTTGGTTTCCAGCGAAACTAACGGGCGAAACTATAGTGTCGCCCGGTAGCCGGTTAAACTATTGGATCTCATGAAATCAGAGACAGTTTCGCCTGGCCAGCGAAACTAGCCAGCGAAACTAGCCTCTGATATATAATGGCATAAAACCCTAGTTGCCTCATTTGTTGCACCATTTCTCTCAAACACACACACTCACTCTCCTAGAATCTGGTCAGCCGAGAAAACCACCAAAGAAACACCATCTCAGCCTCGAGACAACATCTATTTGGATCCTAGATCGAATCGTGAGTCTCAAAAACCTTTATTTATGATTTTCTATGTGTTTTTCTTAAAAAGCATGCCTAAAACTCTATGGAATCACTTGATCTTCTGATATGTTGCTTAGGAATGCTAGATCTATTGTAAAGTCTGTAACTTTACGTTTGAAATCCATCCATAATGAAGATTTATGATATTTAGGTCATTTTAGGTTTAAAATATGCTTTTGGTGATTTGATGATGAAAACCCATGTTTAAAGTGTTAAAGCTTACTAATTTATGTTGGTAAATGATCATACATGCTAAATATTGAATTACATGAAATATGGAAGCTGTTAGATTGATTTTTAGGCTGATTTGTGAATTTTTCGCGACCAGCGAAACTGTACTGTTCTCTGGGCGAAATTACCTAGCGAAATTATGTACATCTTCATCCAGCGACACTATGTAGCGAAACTGTAGTGTCGCCGGGTAAACCAACCAGACCTGTCCGAACGAAACAACCGAGCGAAATTCCCTGAACGAAAGTTCAAACCAGTTGCGGGCGAAACTAGGCTAGCGAAACTGTGCCAACAGTTTCGAGCGAAACTAGCCTAGCGAAACTGTGTCATCGGGTATTGCCTAGTGAAAGTGCTGCCCGTGCACACAGCGAAACTGTGTAGCGAAACTACTGGCGAAACTGCTGGAGAAACTGCTAGCGAAATTGTGACCAGAACCCAAACTTGTGCAACTTGCGTGAATGCTATGCCACGACCTACATGATTATGCTATGATGAAACATGTTATGATTTCTGTAATATGTGAACCCTTGTTTATGATTAACCATCGGTGTCGTGTGTCGGTATGTCGAGTCGTAGTTCCAACGTTCTATGTTATGGGCCATAGTGACGTTAAGTAAAGATTAGACACAAAACTAATACTTAAGACCTAAACGTGTTCATAGGTCTTCGTTAAGCAAACTTGGATTATATAGCAAGTGTAGCAGTGCAACCCAAGGTGAGTGTCACTAACCCGATTACCGTGAACCCGTTTGGGTCACACCGAATAACCAAATGAAAAACAATGCTGACAACCTCGAGAGTGCTATGCACCTCCCTGATGAACTTGAAAACTTGGAGTGCTCGGCACCCACTTGATGAACTTGAGGTGCTTTATGGGAAGCACTTGTGAATTACTTAAACAACTATTTCTGAAACGAAACTGAAAACACTTTTGAGATTAGTGAGAATCCGGTAAACCTTTTTAATATGGCTAGCATAGGTTAAAGTCTAAACCACATGATATCACATGATTTCTAAGGATGCCTTGAAAACTTAAAAGTCCTCAACTAAATTGTACCATTAATTGTAAAGCGAGGGGATGTTGGGTAGATCTACTGGAGTTTGACAAACTCCGCCCCGTGGCACGGGGAGTGCACGGAGGTACAATATCAGCCTATCTGACCGTGATCCCGAGAGGACACGGGGGAGGCAAATCCGCGATGACGTAGGTCCGCAAATCCTGATGGCACGGCCACTACAATAATAGTCAGCTTTGGTACAAACTTCCTTAGTGCATGGAACAACGGATTAGCTACCCGCGATATCGGTTGAGCACTTTAACTATACAAAACTAGTTCATACCCGATAATGTATGTTACGGATAATACTCTTACTAAACCA
Source organism: Deinandra increscens subsp. villosa (assembly GCA_039602395.1). Taxonomy (NCBI): domain Eukaryota; kingdom Viridiplantae; phylum Streptophyta; class Magnoliopsida; order Asterales; family Asteraceae; genus Deinandra; species Deinandra increscens. Next base: position 59,928,547 of record JBCNJP010000009.1, on the reverse strand, counting down.
CAGAACTATGATTATGGATATCACTAAGCATTGCTTTTCACAAACAAATATTACATAAGTATATGTTGACACGATTATGATTATTAGACCGGGCCACTGCGTGACAAGCCCACTGTGAACTCACCAACCGTTAGGTTGACACTTGCGTGGTTTTCACTTTTGCAGATCGCTGAAGAGTATCCGCTGGAGGTTGGCATGGCACTTGAAGATTTCTTATTTTAAACACAAATTTGGGAATTTAATAACAATTCATGTTTTGTAATTTAAGCACGTGGTTAGTGCTAAGATACTTATGTTTATTTTCCGCTGCGAACTTTAAACTGTTTTATGTTGAATGCTTGGACTTAACTCTGATTCGTTTAGTATTTGTAACTAATGGTTGTGGTCCTGGTTTGCTCGCACCCCTTAACGGTATAAACTCCGTTAGTGGTTAATTGGGGGTGTGACAGATTGGTATCAGAGCCATAAGTTGCAGAGAACTCGAATCAATTTTGAAAACGATTTGGAAACTGCAACTTGAAAACCTTAGTTACAAACGAACAAACAAATTCCCAAAACCAAAATAATTACGTGCCAACCTGGGATACTCGCTCTGCTGTGTAAGTAAAAGATTAGTACGTATGTATATATATATATATATAAATATATATATAGACCGTGTCTAGGTAGTCTAACAGAAAACCTTAGGAAAATTTTCACACACGAATACGAAATGCGAACGCTAATACGCGCACTATTCCGGGGGAAAGCGACAACGAAACGATGCTACACGCTACGCCCTGATTTCTACTACGATGACTACGCCGATGGTGACTTTTATGGGAAGGCCGACTTTCGACGATAGTACTTACGACTTGCGACGTTCTCCGACGACGCCTCGATTTTTGCACGAAAACTTTTCTGGACTAATAGTGGGATAACGGGAAATTGTTATTATGCATATTATGGGATATGTATAAAGTATAACTGTGACTGAACACTAGCTACTTTAACTGTCCAGCAAGATGTCGGGAAGAGGACACGGAAGAAGCAACATTAACATGACGCCTGCACAACTGCAAACAATGATTAACGAACACGTGCAAGCCGCGGTGGCAGCCGTCCAAGCTGCATATGCCGCACAGGGTAATTGTTATGCCAATTAAGGCACAAAGCGAATTATATTTTGACCTGTTAAATTTAAAACTCGAACTATTAATGCATCAGGAAACCACCATCACTGCACGTTTAAGTCCTTCATGGACTGTAAACCAATGACGTTTTCCGGCGAAGAAGGAGCGGTAGGACTCCTCAGGTGGATCGAGAAGTCTGAAAAGGTCTTCTCTATGTGCAACTGCCCTGCGGGAGACAAAGTAAAGTATGCTACTGGTACCTTTGAGGGAGCTGCTCTCTCCTGGTGGAATGCCGAAATCCAGATGATCGGGTTAGATGCGGCTAATAACATGCAATGGGGAGCGTTTAAGGAACTGATTATGGAGGAGTACTGTCCCCGTGACCAAGTGAAGAAGTTGGAGGGCGAATTCTTGAATCTGAAAATGACTGGGTCTGAAGTGGAGCAGTATACCGCGCGCTACCATGAGTACGAAGTCTTGTGCCCCACAATGGTTGATGCTGAGTTCAAACGCATTGAGCATTATCTGGAAGGCCTCGCGCCTCAAATCAAAGGATTCGTGACTGCCAGCAACCCCGCAACCGTGCAGCAAGCCATCCGTTTGGCTCACAAACTTACTGATCAGGAGGTTGAGAAGGGTACACTTCCTGCAAAAGCCACAGAAAAGACTGCCTTAAGTGGCAAGAGAAAAGCTGATGATGAAGCTCCTGAAAACTCAATGAACAATCAGAGTGTTGGAAACAACACTGGGAGGTCTTATAATTCTCAAGGTCAAAGTAAGAGGTCTGGAAACAACAGTGGAAACAACCGCCAGGGCGGAAATGGTCAAAGCAACTACAGGGGCAACCTGCCTTTGTGTAACAAGTGTGGGAAACATCATGCTGGTGTTTGTAGAAAGAATCTGAGCTGTGAAAGGTGTGGAAAGAAAGGCCACGAAGCAAAAGACTGCTGGGCAACTCTACCTGAGCAACAAAACCGCCAAAGGCAAAACAACAACAACAACAATCATGGCAACAACTATGGGAACAACCGTATCGGGCAAGGAAACAATCAGAACAATAATGGTGGAGCCCGTGGCTGTTTTGAATGTGGTGCTCAAGGCCACATTAAGAGGGACTGCCCGCAGTTAAGAAGAAAGGGGAATGGTAACCAAGGAAACAATGGTGGGAATGGTAATGGCGGAGGAAATGGCAACGGGAATAACAACGGGAATGGTGGAAATGGCAGAGGAAGAGCTTTTGTCATGGGTCAAGGAGAAGCTCGCAACGACGCCAACGTGATTAACAGTAAATTCATCCTTAATGGTTTCTTTGCTACTGTATTGTTTGATTCTGGTGCTGAAAGAAGCTTTATTTCTACAAAATTTGCTAAATTGATTAATGCTAAACCAATTGCCCTAGATGCTAAGTATGTGGTAGAGCTAGCAAATGGTAAACTTCATGATACGACTCAGATAGTTAAGGACTGTAAGTTAGAACTAGCTGGCCGTACATTAGGAATCGACCTTATGCCTTTTCCGATTGGTAGTTTTGATGTCATAGTAGGAATGGATTGGTTATCCGAAAACCGAGCTGAAATTTTATGTCAGGAGAAAGTGGTTCGTATTCCACTCAAGGACGGTGAAGTGTTAACAGTTCAAGGTGAAAAAGGTGGGACAGTCACCGGTATTATTTCATTTCTTAAAGCTCAAAAGTGCCTTCGTAAAGGTCACTTCGCGATTCTTGCAAACGTCACCGACAAGACACTTCCCGAACGTAGAATCGACGACTACCCGATAGTCCGCGACTTCCAAGATGTATTTCCTGAAGATCTACCTGGCTAACCTCCATTTCGACAAGTCGAGTTTGGGATCGACCTAGCTCCTGGAGCCGCTCCGATTGCATGCGCACCGTACCGTTTGGCCGTAAGTGAACTCAACGAACTCTCCTCACAACTTCAAGAGCTACTCGACAAAGGGTTTATTCGTCCAAGTTCGTCTCCATGGGGAGCACCAGTTTTGTTTGTTAAGAAGAAAGATGGAACGTTCCGAATGTGTATTGACTACCGAGAGCTTAACAAGGTTACAATCAAGAATCGGTATCCACTTCCTCGAATCGACAATCTCTTCGACCAACTCCAAGGTTCGAGCTACTTCTCAAAGATTGATCTACGGTCAGGATATCACCAACTTCGTGTCCGTGATGAGGATGTCCCCAAGACTGCTTTCAGGACTCGGTATGGTCATTACGAGTTTCTAGTTATGCCGTTTGGGCTAACTAATGCACCTGCTGTGTTTATGGATTTGATGAATCGAGTGTGCAAGCCGTACCTCGATCAGTTTGTGATAGTCTTCATTGACGATATTTTGATTTGCTCCAAGACTAAGGAAGAGCACGAGAGACATCTACGACTTATCTTGGAATTACTCCGCAAGGAACAGCTTTATGCTAAGTTTTCGAAGTGCGATTTTTGGATTCGCGAAGTCCAGTTTCTTGGACACATTGTTAATCAGGAAGGAATTCACGTCGACCCAGCTAAAGTGGAAGCTATCAAGAATTGGTCTACCCCTAGAGCGCCAACCGAAATCCGACAATTTTTGGGACTTGCCGGATATTACCGAAGATTCATTAAGGGTTTCTCGCAATTGGCTCAACCCTTAACAGCATTAACACACAAAGGAGTGCAATATAGATGGGGTGAAAAAGAAGAACGCGGGTTTCAAACTCTTAAGGATATGTTATGTTCAGCTCCGATTCTCGCGTTACCCAATGGGGTTGACGACTTTGTAGTTTACTGTGATGCATCCATCCAAGGACTCGGTTGCGTGTTGATGCAACGGGACAAAGTGATTGCCTATGGGTCCAGGCAACTGAAGGACACTGAAAAGAATTATACAACGCATGATTTGGAATTGGGAGCCGTTGTCCATGCACTCAAAATTTGGAGACATTACCTCTACGGAACAAAGTGCACAATATTTACCGACCACAAAAGCTTACAGCACATCTACGATCAGAAGGATCTCAACATGCGACAACGACGGTGGGTCGAGATACTGAATTATTATGACTTAGCAATCAAATATCACCCGGGAAAAGCCAATGTTGTGGCTGATGCATTAAGTCGAAAAGAGTACGAAAAGCCTCGACGAGTACGAGCGCTGCAACTTACCATTCACACGGGATTGCCGGATCGGATCCGCGATGCCCAACAAGAAGCTTTAAGAGAAGAAAACTTTGCAGCAGAAGCACTGCGAGGGGTGGATGGTAACTCCGAAATGAAGTCCGACGGACTCAGGTATTACAATGACAGAATTTGGGTTCCTTTACTTGGAAATCTTCGTGAGCTCGTGATGGACGAGGCTCACAAGTCAAGATATTCGGTGCACCCCGGATCGGATAAAATGTACCAAGATTTGAAAAACTTGTATTGGTGGCTGAACATGAAAGCCGACATTGCGCGATATGTGGCTAAGTGCTTAACATGCTCAAGGGTGAAGATTGAATACCAAAAGCCTTCTGGATTATTACAGCAGCCAAAGATCCCAGAATGGAAATGGGAGGATATCTCCATGGATTTTGTAACGGGATTACCTCATCGATCGAATCGACCAGATGCGATTTGGGTTATCATTGATCTTTTAACCAAGTCTGCACACTTTATCCCAATGAGAGAAAGTGATAACATGGATAAGTTAACAAAGCTGTACATTGACCGAATTGTGGCACGTCATGGAGTGCCTAAGACTATTATCTCCGACCGAGATCCTCGATTTACTTCCCGACTATGGCAATCTATGCAAGAAGCATTGGGTACCAGACTGGATATGAGTACAGCTTATCACCCGCAGACCGATGGTCAGACGGAACGAACTATTCAGACTTTGGAAGACATGCTCCGAGCTTGCGTTCTCGACTTCGGTAAAGACTGGGAGGCTCACCTTCCGTTGGTGGAGTTCTCCTACAACAACAGTTATCATTCAAGTATCGGTACAGCACCTTTTGAAGCGCTTTATGGCAGAAAATGTAGATCGCCCGTGTGTTGGGCCGAAACAGGTGAGAAAGGACTCACTGGACCAGAACTCATTCATGATACAACCGAACGGATCATTCAAATCAGAAAGCGGATAGCCGCAGCACGAGACAAACAAAAGAGCTATGCCGATAAACGCTGTAAGCCTTTGAAGTTCGAGGTAGGCGACAAAGTACTATTGAAGGTATCTCCCTGGAAAGGAGTGATACGCTTCGGAAAGCGTGGAAAGTTGAATCCTCGCTATATCGGGCCATTTGAAATCATTGGGGAAGTAGGCCCGGTGGCCTACCGATTACAACTCCCTGCTGAACTCGATGGAGTTCACAACGTGTTTCACGTCTCCAACCTAAAGAAATGTCTGGCTGAAGACACTGAAATAATTCCTTTGGAGGAATTGAAAATTGATGAACATTTGAGATTTATCGAGCAACCGGTAGAAATCATGGGACGCGAGGAGAAAGCCCTCAACGTAGCAAGATTCCGATCGTCAAGGTTCGATGGAACTCAAAGCGTGGACCTGAATATACTTGGGAACGGGAGGATCAAATGAAGAAAAAGTATCCTCACTTGTTCGAGCAAACGTCCGCGGAAACTCAAGGTATGATTTAATTTTGGGGACCAAAATTCCTTTAAGAGGAGGAGGATGTGACGACCCTAAAACTTTTGCTTTCTTTCCCCAGCAACAACGACAGCCGAGGCTGCGAACGCTACGACGCAAGAATAATTTTCGGGACGAAAATTCCAATTACAAGAGGATGATGTGACATCCGAGAATTTCAAGGTTTACTTCCGTTAGACAATTCCGTTAGTTACGTTATAAGTGTTAACTTAGTAACTAATGCTTAACTAGGCCGAATACGTCCACGACCTTTGGTTGATCACCGAACCCGTCCATATGTGTTATGTGATTATTTATGTATTGTCATTATGTGCAACGTGATGAAAACGCATGATTAGTATTAGGAATAAAATGAAAATTTGCCTTTCTTGGTTTCCAGCGAAACTAACGGGCGAAACTATAGTGTCGCCCGGTAGCCGGTTAAACTATTGGATCTCATGAAATCAGAGACAGTTTCGCCTGGCCAGCGAAACTAGCCAGCGAAACTAGCCTCTGATATATAATGGCATAAAACCCTAGTTGCCTCATTTATTGCACCATTTCTCTCAAACACACACACTCACTCTCCTGGAATCTGGTCAGCCGAGAAAACCACCAAAGAAACACCATCTCAGCCTCGAGACAACATCTATTTGGATCCTAGATCGAATCGTGAGTCTCAAAAACCTTTATTTATGCTTTTCTATGTGTTTTTCTTAAAAAGCATGCCTAAAACTCTATGGAATCACTTGATCTTCTGATATGTTGCTTAGGAATGCTAGATCTATTGTAAAGTCTGTAACTTTACGTTTGAAATCCATCCATAATGAAGATTTATGATATTTAGGTCATTTTAGGTTTAAAATATGCTTTTGGTGATTTGATGATGAAAACCCATGTTTAAAGTGTTAAAGCTTACTAATTTATGTTGGTAAATGATCATACATGCTAAATATTGAATTACATGAAATATGGAAGCTGTTAGATTGATTTTTAGGCTGATTTGTGAATTTTTCGCGACCAGCGAAACTGTACTGTTCTCTGGGCGAAATTACCTAGCGAAATTATGTACATCTTCATCCAGCGACACTATGTAGCGAAACTGTAGTGTCGCCGGGTAAACCAACCAGACCTGTCCGAACGAAACAACCGAGCGAAATTCCCTGAACGAAAGTTCAAACCAGTTGCGGGCGATACTAGGCTAGCGAAACTGTGCCAACAGTTTCGAGCGAAACTAGCCTAGCGAAACTGTGTCATCGGGTATTGCCTAGCGAAAGTGCTGCCCGTGCACACAGCGAAACTGTGTAGCGAAACTACTGGCGAAACTGCTGGAGAAACTGCTAGCGAAATTGTGACCAGAACCCAAACTTGTGCAACTTGCGTGAATGCTATGCCACGACCTACATGATTATGCTATGATGAAACATGTTATGATTTCTGTAATATGTGAACCCTTGTTTATGATTAACCATCGGTGTCGTGTGTCGGTATGTCGAGTCGTAGTTCCAACGTTCTATGTTATGGGCCATAGTGACGTTAAGTAAAGATTAGACACAAAACTAATACTTAAGACCTAAACGTGTTCATAGGTCTTCGTTAAGCAAACTTGGATTATATAGCAAGTGTAGCAGTGCAACCCAAGGTGAGTGTCACTAACCCGATTACCGTGAACCCGTTTGGGTCACACCGAATAACCAAATGAAAAACAATGCTGACAACCTCGAGAGTGCTATGCACCTCCCTGATGAACTTGAAAACTTGGAGTGCTCGGCACCCACTTGATGAACTTGAGGTGCTTTATGGGAAGCACTTGTGAATTACTTAAACAACTATTTCTGAAACGAAACTGAAAACACTTTTGAGATTCATGAGAATCCGGTAAACCTTTTTAATATGGCTAGCATAGGTTAAAGTCTAAACCACATGATATCACATGATTTCTAAGGATGCCTTGAAAACTTAAAAGTCCTCAACTAAATTGTACCATTAATTGTAAAGCGAGGGGATGTTGGGTAGATCTACTGGAGTTTGACAAACTCCGCCCCGTGGCACGGGGAGTGCACGGAGGTACAATATCAGCCTATCTGACCGTGATCCCGAGAGGACACGGGGGAGGCAAATCCGTGATGACGTAGGTCCGCAAATCCTGATGGCACGGCCACTACAATAATAGTTAGCTTTGGTACAAACTTCCTTAGTGCATGGAACAACGGATTAGCTACCCGCGATATTGGTTGAGCACTTTAACTATACAAAACTAGTTCATACCCGATAATGTATGTTACGGATAATACTCTTACTAAACCACAGAACTATGATTATGGATATCACTAAGCATTGCTTTTCACAAACAAATATTACATAAGTATATGTTGACACGATTATGATTATTAGACCGGGCCACTGCGTGACAAGCCCACTGTGAACTCACCAACCGTTAGGTTGACACTTGCGTGGTTTTCACTTTTACAGATCGCTGAAGAGTATCCGCTGGAGGTTGGCATGGCACTTGAAGATTTCTTATTTTAAACACAAATTTGGGAATTTAATAACAATTCATGTTTTGTAATTTAAGCACGTGGTTAGTGCTAAGATACTTATGTTTATTTTCCGCTGCGAACTTTAAACTGTTTTATGATGAATGCTTGGACTTAACTCTGATTCGTTTAGTATTTGTAACTAATGGTTGTGGTCCTGGTTTGCTCGCACCCCTTAACGGTATAAACTCCGTTAGTGGTTAATTGGGGGTGTGACAGATCAGTATCTAGTCATCAGACACACCAAACCATCTATATGCACGATAAAACATGTTGAAAATAAGGTTTAACAGCCCAAAAGTTTTTAAACAAGTTTATTATAGTTTCGCGGAAGCGAATTTAGAACAACCAACTTAAATCGTTTTTCGCCCAAGGCGACAAAAGATAATAAAAGTTCAACAAACCATACAGACCAAAACCAAGTTATGATCCTAACGTGCTCCTTAGCTCTCCTAAGGACCTGAGAAGAAACGTGTAAAGTTTCAATGCACGGTTGGTGAATTCACAGAGTTTAGCAAGCAAATAAACAACATTTATCTGAAAATAATAACTTAACCAGTTACCCTCAACGGGGCTTAACCAACCCAGGATTTACACATCTTGAAAATGATACATAGCATTCGATATACTTGGGTTAGCTAGACCACGGTATTTGTAAACCCATTGGCCTTCATGAACTCCATTTCAGACAGATTTAAGATTTTTCCTTCCGGTCAAATAGGAAAATATAATATCCGTTCCTCTCCCCCAAAGGGTAAGTAGGGGCTAGAGCGACTAGCTTGAGCAGGGTTTGTCAGACCCAACAGATTTGTTTCACATTTCCTCGTTATCAAACTATTACTAATGACACATGTTATTAATGGAAGGACTGACTTGCATGTTTTCATCTATGGTTTACAAACTAGTATATAAAATAAAGTTTTGCATTTCTCAACAGAAATAGTTACCACATTTCTTCTACATCAAAAGCTATAAAAGTTAAAAAGTGGCGCCGTGAACTCACCTTAGGTTGAAAAATAGATATCCAAATAGTCAACGCCTGATAAAGATGGTGAATCCTCCTAGACTTCACCTATGACACAAAACAGTGTGAGTCTTGACTGACTGTCCCAACAAAGCACGAACAATAGACAAGTTGACTCGAATACACTATGGTGATCATTTTAGGTTTTCTAATATTTATCCTAACACTTATATCACATATAGAATGTTACATCGCGAAAAATATTAACGCGTCACAATCTATTACAAAGTCATCCCGCTATACGATGTAAGAACGACATGGCGACCTTACAAAGTCTTGTCATTCCCACCGAGGTAGGAGACTTAGTACTTGTACAAACTTATGTCCCATAATTAATTTAACCTAAAGCATGTAAACACATAGCCAAGCATTTACAAGTTCGTACGCATGCGTCACATAATTATATATTTTTTCCGGAATATATATATATATATGTATATATATATAGGGTTGGGTTCAAATGAGAACTTTTTGTTTTGAGAACTTTTGAGAACTAAATCTCAACCACAAATTCTGTAGGGACCACTACAATTCATGGGAGGGGGATACATGTAAATAAACTTGTGGCTCAAATTAGTTCTTTTTAGTTCTCAAATCAACTTGGTTCTCAAATGATCCTCTCCCTATATATATACATATATTATATATATATATATATATATATATATATATATATATTGCATGTAAACTAATTTCATGACAAAACCACATTGTTATCACATGTTAAGCCTCATGGATTCATTCATGTTTCGCACATTTCAAGTCATATCATGGGTTCAAAATCACATGAATGAACATTACATTGACCTACTATCATGTTTGCACGATAAATTCATATAAATTATTTAAATGAATTATTTCACATACAATCAGTCATGAAGTTTGCAAACTTTATGGTCCATCATGCATCCATTAATATAAATCATGCAACTTTATCATAGATCCATCATCAATCATACACCTTTATCCTAGATCTATCATGCATAGTCATCAAAATCAAGTTTTTACAATAGATCTTACGTAAAGTTTACAACTTTATCGCATATAAACCCTAGATCTAGCATTATCAAGCATCCATAACAAGAATCATATGTAAAAATCAAACCTTTCACTTGCATGCAAGCTCCTAAACCCTAGATCTATGCATGGATCATTATCAACATTACAAAGATCATGTTTTTGCTTCCAAGATGCAAACTTTATCGTTACAAATCCTAGATATATTCATGCAAGCTTCATATCATCATCAAGTCATCCTAGATCTAACATAAAATCAAAGATTGAAGCTTTTTCAACAAAATTAAGAAAGAAACAACATACCGATGATTTACGATGCAACTAGAATGAAAAGGGACTTGGATTTTTAGAAAAAAAAATCAAAAAAAGGTTGAATCTTGGTGCAAGAACTCATGAACAGCAGGTGGGAGACATTTTTGGTCGTTTAGAGTGTGAGAAATGAGGTCGTGGTGGCTAATGATGCTTACATAGCTGAATAGTTAGGGTTTGTCGGAAATTACAAAACAAGCGTATTGCTTGTTTCATTGGGTTGCTTTAGGTGATACACCTAAAGCTCCCGTCTGGCAGCCCCTTTCACTTTTGTTGACTTCTCACATTTTTTGATGTTTTGATCACGACAATCAATGGTTTGGCCTTTCCTTTATTTATCATCATTTTTATCACATAAAATCCAATAAAATCAAGTATCCATATGCCATATAACATATTACGATTGCACAATTAAATTCACGCAACAGTTTCACACATAACAGTTTTCAGTTAATCACCAATGTTTCGAGACTTAAACTTGTGTGTGATGTTTGTGATGTGTCTCAAGGCTAATAGACTTTTCTACTACCTTAATTGACATACTACGCCTATATCCATGTTTCTCAAATTTTCCGGTTCTTATTAGTTTTATCCGTTTCTGAGGTTCGGGTCCTACCTGACGGGCCAGAATGTCATATCTTTCCCCTATTAGAGAAATTTTGTCCCAAAAATTAAGATCTCAACCACGTTGTCGAGGGTTTCAGCTTCATAAGTTCAAAAGTTCCAAATCCGTTGTCGTGATATAAAATTAAGCTATAGCGTTTTACTCAATAGTTAAAATAATGTTTTACTCAACAGTAAAAATAACGTTTTAATCAACAGTAAAAATAATGTTTTACTCAACAATAAAAAATAATGTTTTACTCAAAAATAAAGATCATAGTTTAACAGTTTTACTTAATAGTAAAGAATTTTTTATCAGATTCTTACTTCATTGCCTCCTTTTAGGAAATTTTTTCCTGAAATTTAAGAAGTACTTCCTGCTGTCGACATGGGCTACTTGAACAAGTTTGGATATTTGTTCATCATTTGATCCTCGTGTTCCCAGGTAACTCTGGACCACGCTTCAACTTCTATCGAACTTTGACAATTGGAATCTTACTCTGATGGGATGGGTTGGTAACTGTTTCACTTGGAAGTCTACCTTTACTTGCCTCACCATTAAGCCTTGCTACTTCTTCAGCCAGTTGAGACATATATTTTGCATAAATCATCTTGTCTTTATTTACTTGTTGTCTATCCTTATCTACTTGCTATTTAAGCCATCTCCTGATCTCCACCATCTCATCCATTTTAGATTGTGTTCTTTCTCCCCCAACTGCTACTCCATTTTGTTGCTGAGATAGAGATGAGTCTTGACCTTGCCAAGATTGGTAATTTCTTAGGTTACCCTTTTTTTTTGCCCTTGTTGGAACTTTTCCTGATTGAATCCACCTTTCTAATAGCCTCCTTGATTATAATTCTATTAATAATTATGGAATGACTAATAACCAACAATGCCATATCGGAAAGGTGGTTGATTATTGAAGTCCGCCTGATAGCCATAGGTGAACATCTCCTCATCGGTGCTTGACGTATTGACCTCCTCAGTTCGAGCTGGTTGTGATTGGAAATTGGCAAATGAATGCCCTAGCTCATGAAAACATTCACACACCTCGTATTTTTTTTTTAGAAACATGAGCAACTTCCTTCACCCCTTATTGGTTCCAATTGGCCATTTTTCGCTCAAGAGCAGCTAATCTAGCTATTGTATAAGGCTCACTTGCTGACTTCACAGACACCAACCATGCTTTTCTGCTTGCTGAGACTTGAGCCTTGGAACTCTTGCTCAACCTTTCCAACTGGCCTAGTCTGCATCTTCATGATTTGCCAAGAAAGTTTCATTGCTAGTTGATTCCACATATCTCATTTCTTATGGTGTTAACCCATGATAAAAATGCATTTGCCAGCTACCACTTCTCTATGCCATGATTCAAGCATGATCTCATAAGTTCCTTAAAGCGAGTTAATGTGTCATATAGGTCTCGCATGTTTGCTATTGAAATTTGCATATAGCAGTACACTGCTCACTTGTCTTCCGCTTTGGGAAGTAATCATTAAAGACAAGTTATTTAATCTATTGCCATGTTTTGATGCTTGCAGATGGTAGAGAGTTGGACCATTGCTTTCCCCGATATTTTAACGAAAAACTAAATACTTTCATAATTACCTCATCCAATGTAAAGCCTTGCCCTCCCATGGTACTAAATATAGTATTAAATATTGTAAGGTGCTCGTATGGCTCTTTAGTGGCTCCTCCTCTGAAAGTAGGAATGAAGGCAATGTATGTGGTCTAACCTCGAATGAGCGACCGTTTCAATGAGGAGTGACTATAGGAGATGGCTTCTCCATGATTATTGGCCTGAAATGAATGTCAACTCCTCCGAAAACTGGTACTTATGGATTATAATACCTTTTGCCATAGTTTTTGGGTGGCGGTTGAACAATCCCATACCCTCCTTGATAATATTGTTGTTTTGGTGGATATTAAGGGTACTGCCTCTATTGTTGATTGCTGACGATTAGTACTTTCTAAAGCATAAAGCCTAGAACTATGCAATGCAAGCTTCAAATCAGCAGCAATAATTGTTGATGAAGCAGGAGCAGTAGTAGACGTGGTAGAAGCAGAACTTGATGAGGTTTTGATAATTATCTTTCTTACTGCTAGAGCACCAGAACGTTGAACACCAGCAGTGGTTGTGGTTGGTTGATTTGAAACTGAAAACTGTTTATCAGCAACTTTTTGCTTCTTGTTAGGCGGACTGCTATGATAAGATTTTCTTGCATCAACAAGGAAAGATCCCCTTGGCACCAACATCTTTGGTCGAGACACATGTTTAATTCTCTTGCCAGTATATTGCATTGGGGCTTTACCTTTATCAGCAGCCACAGTCTTTGTCACTGATTCCTCCATAGCTGGAGTATATGATGGATCATCATCAGAATCTCTATTAGCAGACTGTTTTGATATGTTTTCATACATAAAAGTATCTTCATTTCTGGACTTCTAGTTAATCAATGTGTTTCTCGGAACCTTTCCGTACTGACACATTTCTGGCATTAAGTGTAATTGAGACATAATCACCAGAATTTGATTCAGTATCAGACGAACATGCATCATCATCTTTATCAGAATCATCAACATCATTCAACATCTCTTCATCCTAAACATTAACACCTTCACGTTCAACTCTTACTTTTCAATGATAGGATCTTGAACAACTTGCTCTTGATTTTGTTGCGGGACAGGTTCTTGGATTAGTGGATCTTGCACATTTGGTTCTTGCACATTCGGTTCTTGATTTGCTGGTTCATCTTCATCTGAATTTTCATCATCTTTAATCGGATTACCCTTGTTGTTATATTCTAATTCATCATTGGAACTATCAGCATGTCGGGGTGCACCATTTTCAGGAGCCACATAGTCTGGATTGGCAAGGTGACCTATCAATCTCTTCACCGGTGGAGGTACATTCGCCCTTTTTCTTTTCTGATAGACCGGTAATTTCCTGACAACTACTTGATTCATATGCTTCAAAATCTATATAGAATTTGCATTCTTCGAAAGATTCAGATAATCAGCATCAAAAATCATCTGAACGAATCTAGGATACATCAAACTTTTCTTTTGCTTCACAGTGATGTTTTCTTTCATGTACGCGAAAATCCATCCAGAAAAGTTGAAGTTTCTGTTCATAACTAGGGCCGTAAAGAAGGAAAGAACTCTCATATCAGATTCTTCATGCCCTCTCAGTCAGTTTCCAAAGCATCTAATAATCACGTGTATCAAATACTTGTAAGGAGGAGACAGATTGGCTTTGACGAACCATTTGTTAGTTATGTTTCCACCATATTTGATTCTTCGAAGTAAACCGACCAGATCAGGTTCTTCAAATTCAATAGGATAATCAGCATTGTCGTTGAATTGTAACACTCCATGAATATCATCCTCTAAAATAACAATATTAGTCTCTTGAACCCTTGATCTTATCACCGGAGGAACAACCGAACAATCAACCTGAGCTTCATGCCAAAAAGTATTTAAAATATCCTTATATGGCATACACTCATGTGTTGCAGCATAAAAAATTCTTGATCTTTGCATAAACTCAAAGATCCCCCCGAAATCAGGTCTCCATCTTGCAGATGCACCGAGATAAGCACAGATATTGTGTTCATCGTTTAATTTTAATTCAGCTGCCATTTCTGAAAAGTTCGCAAAAGTAAGTCCCATTAAATTTGTAATGAATAATAAAAAATGCTATCAATTGACTCTATTTCGACTTGAAACGCTTGAACTTTTAACTTGTGACAAAAACCAAGTCGGCGTACCACATCACGTACCACTTTGGTCATACGGACCAATCTGGTACGGATGTACCAAATTTCGTTGACTGTGTACCAAAAAAATCCAACGTACCACCCGCGTACCACTTTTGGACCACGTACCAAATCTGGTACGTGCGTACCACTTGGTACGGCGGTAGAACAGTTACCGAATACTCATTCGCGAAGTTTAGTTCAAAAATCGTGTTTAACACAAAATCAAGCATTGAGGTTATGATCTATGGCAAAAACCGACTCTAATCATGTGTTTAAAATTGACTGAGATACATTTTAACCGACTGAACCAACCAAGTGTTCGGTTTTGCGAAAACCCGAAACTTAAAACCTAAATTTAATGAGATTTCGAAGATGAAAAATCCAAGACCATCACCAGATTTGCAAATCCAATACCTACCTATAGCAACAAAAAGTTCGAGCAAAGGTTCGTTATATCTCGAGAAATCAGTGAAAACAGGTACGGAGCAATTAGGGTTACGCAGAGTGTGTTTAAGAGTGGTACGGTGTAAATGACAAATGTGTACCAAACAAACCCTTTTATATCTCAGGCGGTGCGGCCCAGTGTGCCATGTGGTACGGGCGTACCACCCCGAGTATCACTTTGGTACGTGCGTACCAGTGACAATTTTCAATTTTAACCCTCTAACTTTGCAGTTTTGTCATTTTGTATCCAAAAATCACAATTTTTTTTATTTTGCACATTTTAAATGATGATGAGCTGATTCAAGCTTCGATTGTGGTTCAAACAACAAGAAATTTGCCATTACTGTATCCAGTTGATCAAAAATAACGTAGAAGCAAAATATTTTTGTATTTTAACAATTTTATATCAAAACACACTAAAATCTTTTTGATTTTCGAATTTATGCTAAAACACACCAAAATTCTTTTTGAGATTTTCTAAAAACAATGAACCAACAGAAATACAACAATGTGAATGCGATAAATTATGTTTTTTTTAAGAAGATTGCAACATGAGATCATATCAGTGATATGCACTTATCACATTTCAATTTCAATATAATCAGCATGCAAGTCAAGTTGTCCACGAATACAACACGTTCATGTTTATTTTAGCCAAACCAAATCATTGTTTATAGCTTTCTAATATGCATTAGGTATATTTTTCAAGCACAGAAATCATGGTACCCATAGATTCAAGTAATTGATAATCTGACTTATGATATTTTTGCTATTTCTTTTATTCACCACAGAATGTATTCACAGATATAAGTTGTTCATAGTGTGTCATGCAAAAAGAAAGCAGAACCCTAAACAAACAACAATCAGGTCGGCCTTGTGAGCACGTAGAGAAGGTCCGATTGTTTAGGAAAATAAGAAAGCAAAACAAGTTGAAATTGTATAATTCAATAGCAATCACGAATAAAGTGGTATCTAATGTCAATGTGCTTAGTATTGGAATGTTGCATGGGGTTTTTCGTGATTGATATAGCAGCCGAGTTATCTATATAGATAGGAGTAGTTAGAAACTTCAAAACGTAATCGCGCAATTGCTGTTGAATCCACAGAACCTGTGAACAGAAACTGAAAGCAGCAACATACTTCGCCTCCACAGTAGATGCCGCGACGGAAGTTTGTTTCTTACATTGCCATGACACGAGCCTCTCCCCCAGAAATTGGCACCGGGCGGTAGTAGATTTGAAGTTGATTTTACATCCGCCATAATCTGAGTCTGAGTAGGCTGATAACTCGAACTTATTATCATTAGGATACCAGATACCAATATTTGGATGACCCTTCAAATAAGCAAAGTTTCTCTTTACTGCTAACAAATATGAAGCTTTGGGAGCTGCCTGGTACCTAGCACACATGCAAACTGCAAACATTATATCAGGACGAGAAGTAGTTAGGTAAATAAGAGAACCAATCATGGCACGAAACAATTTTGGATCAACATTGTCACCAGTTTCATCTGGTGAAAGTCCATGAGAAACCTGAATAGGAGTATTAGGAATCCAGACATCATCAATCTTGAATCGCTTCAGGATATCCGACACATACTTCGTTTGATGCAAAAATATGTCATTTGTGGATTGATTCACCAGGAGACCCAAGAAGAAACCCGTCTCTCCCATTGAACTCATCTCGGATTTAGTTTGCATCACACGCTCAAACTCTTAACACAACTTATCATTGGTGCTTCCAAAAATAATATCATCCACATAAACTTGAACCAATAGCAGATCTTTCCCAAACTTCTTTGTAAACAACGTGCAATCAACTTTGCCATGTCTGAACCCATTTTTCAGAAGATGTGTAGATAACGTCTCATACCAAGCCCATGGAGCCTGATGTAGACCATAGAAAGATTTATCTAGTTTGTACACACGCTCAGGAAATTCGAGATCATAGAAACCAGGAGGTTGCTTCACATACACCTCCTCACGAGTTTTCCCGTTGAGAAAAGCACTTTTGACATCCATTTGATACACTTTGAACCCGTGATATGTTGCGAAAGCCAGAAAAATTCTGTCAATCCTGGCTACAGGAGCATAAACCTCATTAAAATCAATGTCTTCAATTTGTGAGAAACCTTGAACCACTAATCGAGCTTTGTTTCTGACGATGATACCGCGATCTTTTTTTTTGCATTCAAAGACCCATTTAGTACCACAAGGTTCTTTGGAATTTACGCGTAAATCAACGAGATGCCAAACTCCCAATTTTTGAAATTGCTGCAACTCCTTCTGCATAGCCTCCACCCAAGAAGCATCTTGCGACACTTGGTCTACATTTGTAGGCTCGACTTGGGATAAAAAAACAAGAATGAAATACTTCATTTTGAACCCTAGAATCCTGAATCTCAGAAATCAAAGCATCAACAGAATCAGACAAATGATGTCGTGTGTGTACTCCAGAAGTCAGATCTCCAATAATATTCTCTTGAGTATGTATGTTATGAATCTGAAGAGTGGTTGTGTCGGGAACCACAATATTGCCTGCAAGAGTATTCACATTTTCATCTGCATCCTTTGAGCTAGAAAGATCACCAATCGGTAAAGTAACCGGAACCGAAGAACTAGTTCTTGGTAATGTAATCGGATCATCAACCGGTACCGATTCAGCTTCATGAAAAGTGATGTCATCATCATCATCAGATGAACTCATAGTTTCTAGATTAGAAACATGCTGGCTTGATGAAGTAGTAATAGAAACACATGGAAGCTTCAAGTTACAACGATCCATGAATATTCATTGTATGCAATATAGGAGCAGTTATAAGTTCTTCATAAGGCTCATCCACAGATTCATTACGTGTAACCAAGAAAGAATCAAATAAATGATTGTAGTAAAAAACAGGAAGATTCTCCGTCTTGGGTGGTATAAAAGTATGTCTTTGACAATCAACATTCAAGTGACACTCAATTGTCTTTGAAGCAGGAAAATAAACCCTTCTCATTGGATGTTGATATCCAACAAAAATGCCATCAACAACCTTTGCCTTAAACTTTTCACCTTCCTTGAGAATAGTGCACTTACACCCAAACGGCTCTAAAAAACTTAAATTCGACTTATGACCTTTCAGCAAGTGGTAACTTGTTTTGTTCAACCGTTTTACAATCACAACACGATTTAGCACATGACACGCAGTATGAATGGCTTCAGACCAAAAAGTAATTGGTAAGTGTGCATCATACAACATTGTTCGTGCTGCCTCAATCAGTGTCCGATTCTTTCTTTCAGCCACTCCGTTCTGTTGTGGAGTATACGGTGCACTAAACTCTTAAACAATACCAAGAGCATCACAAAATGCTGTCATTTTTGCATTTCTGAATTTGGTACCATTATCAATCCGAATGCGACAGATTTTGTACTTGTACATAGATCCGAACTTGGATAACAATCTCTGAATAGTATCCGGAGTTTCATCTTTCGAATGCATAGACGCCACCCATGAGAAACATGAAAAGTCATCCGTGATCACCAAACAATAAAAACAACCAATAATGCTACGAACATTCATAGGACCGAATAGATCCATATGAAGGATCTCCAACGGTGAAACTATCGTATTAATTCGTTTGGAAGGATAAGACTTTTTCCGTTGTTTTCCTTTCTTGCAGGAAACACACACATCATTAATCGAGAAATGATTCTTAGAAATTCCATCCACCAGATTATGATTAACTAAATAATTCATCTACTGGTAGTTGATGTGCCCCATACGGCGATGCAACAAGATCAACTCTTTTTCCGTGGCTTTTGAGATGAAACAAGTAGCCGAAACAGCAGATGAAATTTGATTCATATTTAGCACATACAGATCTTGAAACCTTGGCGCATGCATCACGATCCAATCTTCAGGAATTTTCATTTCGGGTTTCAGAATTAAACATTCAGAACTTGTGAAAGCAGCAGTGTACTGCTTGTCACAAATCTGTGAGACACTAAGCAGATTATGTTGCAGTTCTTCCACAAATTTAACTTTATCGAACGTGACTTTCTTGTTACCCATTTTGCCTTCACCGGTTATTATTTCACCTTTATTGCCAGCAAAGGTAACATTCCCGCCATTAATTGGTTTCACATCGGAAAGCAGGGAAATATTACCAGTCATGTGCCTAGATGCTCCACTATCAACCACCCAAAAGTTGTTGATAGCTGGCTTTCGAGCACCCTGCCCAGGGTAGCAAATAATTAGTTGGAATCTGGACCCAAGATTTCAGCTTTGGGTCGACCGGTATCCTCAGAGTAATCTTCAGTGGCTTTTGAAGACAGTATTGGCAGCCACTTTTGCCTTAAAGACAGAATAGATGAATTAGTGGTGGAATCAGAAGTTGATGAACTACAAAATGACTTTTGAGTATGTTTGAAAAATTTTCCTCTCTTGAAAAATTGTTTGGTAACCACTTTCTCATCTATAACCTTTGGCTTCGAATCGAATTTTGAATCTGAATCAGATTTATCACTATTGATAGCGGAAGCACGTTTCATAGCCAAAATTGGACATCAATTACGTAGATGACCACGCTTATAGCAATGATAACACCTCCTACGATCAATAAAGAACATAGGAAGAGAATTTCCAGAATCATTTGAGGTGTTATCATCACTCATTTGCTGAGAAACTTTCTTAGGTTCTTTGGTCTTAAACCTCCGAGATTTGGAAATCGGAAGAGGTTTTAGCAAAGGAGTAATATACCCAAATATGTTATAGAACCCATACTCATCCACCCCACACTGATCAGCATAACTCTTTGGTTTGACCTGTTTGATTTTATTTTGCTCAAATTGCCCAAAGTCATCATAAAAATTACAGTCTTCACAAAAACCATATGATTCATAGTCAAAGCTGTTTGATTTTTGGGAAAACTGACCACCAGAGTTGTAAAAACTCTTTGGTGAGTAATTTGAAGGTTTTAACTTTGATTTAAATTTCTGATATCTTTGAGCTGGTGGAGAGTATGATCTGTTGTGAGAGCGCCATTCATTTGACTTGGATTTATAAT
Organism: Deinandra increscens subsp. villosa; assembly: GCA_039602395.1. Lineage (NCBI taxonomy): Eukaryota > Viridiplantae > Streptophyta > Magnoliopsida > Asterales > Asteraceae > Deinandra > Deinandra increscens. Next base: position 59,908,086 of record JBCNJP010000009.1, on the reverse strand, counting down.
CTGGTAATGAATCATTTTCCACAGTTTAATGATCAGACACAACTTGCTCTTCAGACGTAGCATAGAAAACTTTAGCAACTCGTGTTGGATCAACACAACACAGTGGAAACATCGCATCAGAAAAAATGGTATCACTACCTTTGAGACAATACAATTTCATTTTCTGAGAGGATGATTCACCAATCTCAGTTTTACTTATAAGTTTATCAGACTTTCCACACTTGGTGTCACATCTGTTGACACTTTTCTTTCCATGCTTCTGAATATTTTGAGGTTTCTTCTGATTGACCTCAGAATTTTCAGAAGTTGATCCAAAACCAACACCACTAAATTTCACCGATTTTGTAGGAGGAGCCGGAATGGAATTAACATCAGGTGTGGTTTGATTGCTTTCAGTTACGGAATCCTTTTCATAAAACAGATCACAACCTTTGACAAATTTTTCATTTTCAAAAATTTTTTATTTTCTTTTCAGTCTCCTTAATTTTCATGGCTTCCTCCAAAGGTGTCAATTTCACACCACTTTTTGGTTTAGTCTCAGTGACAGGTTTGTCACCTACAGAGTCACATGATTCAGCTTGTTTTAAAGCATCATGGTTTGATTTGGACACATATTTTCCCGGCCTTTTCTTATAAGTGACTTTGTGTCTATCAGATGATCCAATCAAGTTCTCAGTGAACTTGGAATAGTCAAACACAATGGATGGTTTGGTCTCAATGTCAGATGGTTCCAAACCATGAACAATTGGTGGTGGAACTGAATTGCATCCCGACTCTTTGAACACTTCTTTTAAAGTTTCATCTTCGCACAAGAAACTTGCAAAGGAAGTTGAATTTTTGAAATTTTCAATTTGACGTTGAAGATCTAAAATTTCAATGTTTAATTCAGAAATTTTAGCATTAGCTTCTGCAAGCTTCTTTTCACAAAAAATGTATTCCTCAGTTTTGTTATTCAGTTCAATTTCCGTGTTCAGAGTCAAGGCATAATCACTTTTCAGTTCAGCCTTTATGGCCTCCCACCTTTGTTTTTTGTGAATTCTTCTGCTAACATGTACTTGTCATAATACAAAACCTTCTCATCAGAAAGTTCCTTCAATTGGTTAGAAGTTGACATGCAATGTTCACAGAGTTTAGAATCAACCTGAATATTAGCCATGAAAGCTTGTTGACCATCTCCAAAGAAATCTTCTCTTGGAAGCTCAGAATTGTCTTCCATCTTCACATTTTGATCTTCAACACTGCATAGAAAAGCAGATTCATCAGAAAAATCTGCACTCCAATCGTAACCTTCACCAGTTTGAGAAACTAATGCTTTAGAGTCTGAACTTGATGCATTAGCATTTGCATTTGAACTAGATGGATTAGAATTACTCCATAATGCTTTAGCACTTTGAGCCGCATATTTCTGATACAGTTTTAAAGTTTCTTGCTTCTTTCCATTACTACATTCCTTGGCAAAATGACCATAATTCTGGCAGTTGTAGCAACGAACTTTAGATTTATCGAAACCAAGTTTTCCTTCCAGATTAAGATCCTTGTGTCCCGTCCTTTGCATGTATTTCTTACCCCTCCGGACAAGCATAGCCATTAACCAATTTATATCCATGAGTTCTAAGTCATTGGGATCAATCTGCTCATAATCTTCATCAGTTAGTTCAGCACTTGTCAGCTTTCCTGCCACTACACCATCATAAGAAGAAATCATTTCCGAAAACAACGCCATGAAGTCATTTGTAGTTTTTGCTGAGAAAACACTCTGGTTTGATGCAAAAGCAGATTGATTTGTGTAAACTGGATATGTCACAGCAGCCTTGTGAGTATAAGTATCTCCAGAAGAACCCCAAGATACATTCGCATGACCAGACGAAGACTTTTCCACATAGAATGCCGTAGTTGGAGGATTTGAACTTGCTTTGACTTTTGCATGCATAGTGGATGCATTTTCCCCCAAAATATACATCTGAAGTGTTTTAACTCTCATCATATCCAATTCCTGTGCCAAAAAATTCCTGGTTAAATCATCATATGATACATCGTAAAAACCTTTATCATGAGTTAATAGCAAAATATATCCTTCCCATTTGGCTAGTAAGGCATCCAATAACTTTTCTTTCAACTCATTTGCTTCCTTCTTTACACCAACAATTTCAAGCTCGCTCACCAAATGTGACAATCTTGAAACAAGATCATTGATTTTTTCGTTTTGAACATGGCAGAAGTTATCATATTACCTCAACAAGACTTTCTTTTTGCTTTTCTTGTACTGGGCGTTTCTTTCACATTGGTTACATACTGCATCCCACAACGCTTTCGAAGTTGTGTGCATCTTAAATTGATCAAGAATATCTTTCAGTAATGCCATTGACAGATTAGAATAAGCTTTTTTCTCCAATTTGAAAGCTTCTTTTTCAGTATCGTTCATTTTGTTGTATGGCTTGATTTCACCAGTTGTAAACTTTGGCACAGCATACCCATCCAACATAGGAGTCAAAACCATAACATCAGGTACACCTATGTATGATTCATAACGAGTCTTCTAATTGTGAAAATCCTCGAATTTCATCAACTTAGGAACCTTGTTCGTGGTTCCATTCTCGTTGTCGTAGTTAAGTAGAGCTTGAACCGTTGTTGACATTGCAACAAACGCTTGGAATGGATCCATGATGATTATATCAAAACTGACTTGGCGTACCAGATGATCGACTTCCGTACTAAATCTACTTCATAGTACCAAATTCACTACCCGTACCACTGACCTACCAAACAACTTCAGGCGTACCACCTACGGACCAGAATACCTCGCGTACCAAAATATGCAACGTACCAGACTGGTACGGCGTAACCGTCTACGTACCAATGAGTAACCGTCACGTACCACCTAAGAAGATTGCTTAGCGTACCAATTTGAATGGACCAAAACACTGAAAAAGATTGCCTTACGTACCAGCGGCGTACCAAGGTTTTCTACAGACGTACCAACGGCGTACCAACTGAAATCGAACTCATTTTTTATATTTTTGGTTTCTTAACAGGAATTTGACACAGAACTCAGCTAGCAAACTCAAGGATCATTTTGAAATCAATTTTTGTATTAAATACACTCAGAATCGAGACGAAATGAAGAGAATTGACTCAAAATCCTACTTTCTCTCTCTAGACTTCGAAAAACTGACCAAAATCACATCAACAGAGCAACCAAATGCTCTTATACCACTTATATAACCAGATTCGGATCTTACTATTGCGTGATTTGATCAATTCTATGAACACGAAGGTAAATAAACGATTCTTTGATTGATATTGAGAACAAACGATTACAGATAGAACCAGAGAGAGAACACTATGAAAACACACAGTTAAGACTGAATGAACTCGCTCTTCTAACTCTGAACAAAAGACTAGAATATATTTATAGTCACCTGCCCAGCGTACCAACTTAACCAACATACCAGTTGGTCCGGAGCTGCGTACCAACTGGTCTGCCCACTGGTACGCTGGGACAGAAACTTTACAAAACAGTCAATACAATTCAAAACACCTATACCTAGCATCAGACACTCTAACATGCTCTAACAGAAACGTTGCCAATGTACCATCATTTCCCAATCATGTCGGATACAATTTCTCAATTTTTTTAATGTTTTTGTCTTTTCAAATTGTCTCCCCTTTATAATGATAAACTCTATTTTTAGATTTTCATTTTTACATTTTAAAAAACAACACACTATTTTCATATTTTTCAAAGAAAACAAACTCCATCTCAAATTGAGACGGTGTGAAAAACTAAAGAAAATTGGTCAACCAACACGTATACTTGCGTTTTAGCATTTGAAAACACAGGATTTTGAAAATGATTTGGAAATTCATTGTAAATTAAAACACGGATATTCCACCACCAGCAATCTTTCAATTACCGATAGGTCTTCCTGAAATACCTGCGGACACTAAATAAAACATTAGTTGTTGTGGGATCGACCCCATTCAATAGCGTCAGGTTGCCAGGTGTCTTCCACGTAGTCTTTGTTGGCCTTGGAAACTACTTTTGGTTTCCATATCATTGTAGATGAAAATTTTGAATCAGAACCTGAAAAACTATCAATCGGCGTCTTTGGTTTGGACCAAAACGACTTACTAGTTGATTTGACCTTTGGGGACCAAGTTTTATTAAAAATTTGACCATTGTTATCCACATATTTAGCATTATTGTGGATATATGCAGTCGTCAGACAATTTGCAGCCATATGTCCCGGTCGACAACATGCATAACAAATTCTTTCACGAATTTTAGAATCATTAGAAAAAGGTCTTGAATTTTTAAAGAATGATCTGAACCAAAATTATCAAAGAAATCATTAAAAGAATCATACCTCGGAGATTGACTCCGCGATGAAACTTTGTAGTCCGATGATGAACCTCCAGAATAATAAGAATTACTCTTGGAATAGAAAGCAGCAGGTTGCTTCTTTGGAGGTTGAGATTTATTTTTATTCTTAACTTTCAAAACATTTTCTTTCTTCTTTGGCTCTTGAGCTTGAACAGGCTTCTGATAACGGTTTGTCAGACCGTTTCAAATCCCTAACTTAGATTAATTTTGTAGTAGTGGAAGCTAGGGTATCGAACCTGAGGAATATGTGGAAATTGACTAATTGATTAACTAAATTAACTTAAACTACCGATTAACCTAAAATTACCTAAAATTGCCACTTGGCTGTTTTGAATTGTTGGGGTGATTTAACTAACAAAGTAACTAACTTTAACCTAAAGAATTGATTAAATTCAAATGAGACAAATCTAACCACTTCTGGATCCTGGTTGGCTACCGATCTAAACAAACCTAATTACTAACTAGTGACACATAGACATGCCCCCCAATTGCTTCCTTGACCTAACAACCTAAGTTCCTAAGGAGACCCGGTATGGTTGGCAAACCGGGATGCGGTTCCAAATGGAGCCGCATGGCTCGCCCGGCTAACCACCCCACCTCACCCGGTTCAATGGCCGGCTCCCTCCTCGGCGGTTCCTAGCGGTTTCGAGAAGCCCGGCTAAGCCGGTGGAATGTGACCGTTGGACTAGCCGTTACAACGGCTAGTTTGTTTTTTTTTTTGTTTTTTTTTTAAACCTTTTTAACACATTATAAATACCACCATATTTCACCTATTTTAAACACACAAACATTGCTTCAACAAAAACGGGAAATAGCGGAAGAATATGGATGGGATTGCCCATTTTAGGTTTTTATATTTTTTAAAAATCTAGTATTGTTTTAAGTTTTTTTTTTTTTAAATTCCAAGTATTGTATTGTTTAATTTCTAGTATTAAATGTTTTGTTTTTATTATATTTGTTATTATATTAAGTTGTTTAAATAAGAAAAAAACAAAAAAAAAATATGGAAAACGGTTTTGGTTTGAAGCCACACCACCACCATACCATGTGGTGTGGCTTCACTTGGCTCCATTTTGTGGGGATTTGACATGGCCGAATACTATTGGTTGGTGAGCATGGCTTCTCCAAGCCATGCCACCACCATACCTCCTCCCCTAATGGGCTGATTAGTCCTGCCGCAAGAAAGTGCTAGATCAATAAACAGTGGACCACTAAAACCCTAGGTTACTAGTTAAATTTAACAATTTCGCATGCGGGTGTTCAACGGTAGCAAGTATTCCGGAACAACTAGTTTAGCAATTGATTAGTCATAGAACGATTCCGCCAACCAATCACCAAAAGCAGTTAGTGGTGATTAGCCGGACATGGCTAATGAAACACGCATGATTATAATGAAAGATTGCCTTAAAAACAGTTACCGAATGATTGAATTGCTTCCAAATCTCCAAAACACAAGTGAAAATCGCAAAACCCTAAGCTCTGGCCGTCTGGAACAATGATGAAAAGATTACAACTAAAACTTCACAAACAAGTTTAAATAGCAAAACCCTAATTTTCTTCTGTCGGCCAATTCGGGGCGTACCGCCCTAGATTATTGGATTCTGGGCGTACCGCCCGGATTTATTCTTCCGGCTGCTTTCTACACTTTAGGGCGTACCGCCATGGTTTCTTCACTTCTGGGCGTACCGCCCAGTTCTGGATCTCAGGAACTTTCTTCAATTTCTTCTAAGTCTTCACTCGTTCCCGCTCGATTCTCGATCCCTGTACCAGCAGCTTCCAGTTCTTCATAAAAATTCCATTTTTAGCTCATTAAGCTCATGGTACCTCAAAACATGAAAACCCATGAAAATGCAACATAATCCAATCATTATTATAAATAAATAAGACAAAACAAGCATAATAATGACGACACATTGGACTAACATCATATCCCCACACTTGACTTTTTCCGTCTCGGAAAAACTGCCATGGAATCATAATCGGGAAATCAATTTCAAATCATTCAACAATTTAATATTTATCAACCAATTCACTTCAACATTCCAAGATGTATTCATATATACTAATTGCAATCGCCGATATTTCTATCCGACTAAACCCAACCACTGATCTTTGAGCCCCCAAGGTGTTTGTCAATTACCAATCATTTGTATCAACTTGCCTATGTGTCCCACATTCAGAAAATTCTAGCTCAATCTAATCCCGACTCATATTCGGTCAAAGTAAAGGGTAATAAAGATGTATTATTTATATTTTCCCCACCCTAGTTAAACCAGATACTCATATATCCCAAAAATGATGGATTTGAATGGATAATGAAATTGCTTGAGCATTTATTTGACTACTGATGCTTCTATTTTTTTCTTTTCTTTTTCTCTTTTTTTTTCTTTTTTCATCATTTTTTTTTCATAGTTGGTTAATTTTAACTATATTTACCAACGGACATCATCAGAGGCATTCTTTCACAAGGTCTTACCCTCGAAATCATACGTGAGTGTTTTGCCCGCGAGATCCGGAACATCATCAGAGGTATTTTTTCACAAGGTCTTACCCCCGAAATCATACGTGAGTATTCTGTCCCTTCACTCTAATTCATTAACCAATTTATTACCTAATATGCTCAAAAGATGGAAAAATGGGGCGCCGTTATTTCTCGAATTTGCTTTCGCAAAAAGATCATAACGTGCCAGTTTATTCTGAGGATATATAAGTCTCTAATTTAAAAAGGTCTTTTTCCTCCTAATCATCAGTTTCAACCTCACTCTAACCTCTAAAATGGGAACCTACTAGCAAACCGAATTATTTACATTTTTATACACAAATAAACACCAAGGGATAATTAAGCTTTACTAAATCAGTTGGGCCTACCGACACATCACAGATTAGATATATTTTCCATTCTCTCCTTTCTACCACTTTTCCCTTTTCTTTCTTTATTTGTATCTTAATTTTTATTCTGAAAATCGACTCCCAATTGTACTATCATTTTCCATGTACCGGCAATTAATCCAAAAACAGATTTGACTCAAACACTTAAAACTAAAAATGACTCAAAAATTGCAAAATCTTTTTGGATTTTTGATGTTTTTTACTTTTATTTTTTATTTTTTCAAAATAAACACAACTACCTAAGAATTTAAACAACTTAAAAATAAATAAATGACGTCCTGTCCCCCTCCCAACACTTAAGATCGACATTGCCCTCAATGTGATAGGAAACACGCACATAACGAATAGACAGACACGAACGATAAAAAAAATTAAAAAAAATAATAAAATAAAATGCAAAAATAAATAAAAATAAAAATAAATAAATAAAAAGTACAAGTTGGAACAGACTCCCCTGATATCATAGTGAAAGCTCCTCGGAAGACGTCCAACACCCTCTCGCACAGACCGTGAATTCCAGAATGCGGATGGAAGAAGTAATGTATGGATATCACATCTCAATCATGGTGCTACCACAGAACAAACACATCATGCCATATATACAATCAAAAAGAAAACACAACCACCCCAACCGGTTACCCCGTACAGTACCCCTAGTTATCATATAGTATAATATCATACAGACCATGATCTAGCAAAAACAAAATAACCAAAAAGTACAAGGGTAAAAGAAACAAAACCGATCGGCAATGGTAGTGACATCAGCATGATCAGCACCTACTCCTCGTCACCTCCAGCATCATCTCCAGCAGCATCATCATCTCCTCCAGCATCTCCACCAGCATCACCCTCAGGCTCCTAAAAGAAATCAGGGATAGCCATACCCTGATGGGTCATCATACAGCGCATCGCCCGCTCTATCCTCTCAAACCGAACATCCACATAATCCAGCACAGCATCCTGAACCATATCCAACGTAACCTGATCGGCCCTCGGCGGCCTCTCCGGTCTCGGCCTCAAAGGCCTCTCCACCTGATGCAAGATCCTATGCCGCCTCGCGGCCCTAGCTGCCTCATCTCCCTGTACGATCACACCCCTAACGGCCTCCCACTGCGGGGGATCAGTCATAGTCACCATAGAAGCCAGCCGCATGTCACCTAACTCGTACGGAGAAGTCTCAGCCCCGATAGTCAAATGAGTCTCCAAATACCTACCCGGCTCAAATACACCTAAACGCCTCGCCAACCTAGTAACATAGGGCCCCATACTCAGATGGACGCCCTTCCCCGACGTCCTCCTCCTCGCAAATGATGAAATCAGAACCCCAGCAATATTGAGGTCATGGCCCTCAACGATCGATCGCAGCACCGCCAAATCTAGCTTCGTGACCTTCTCGACGCCGGAACGACGACCGAGAATAGTACACGCAACTATCCTATGAATATATCTAATCACCGGATCCCTAATCTGCGACTCTACCACACTATCCAAATACGGGACCGATCCAATCGCATCCCAGAACGCTGTAAGCTGCAAATCAGTAACCCCCTGGGGTGTGGTCGGCTAAAGAGCCCTCTCGGCATAGCAGCAAACGCCGGTGCCTCAACCTCCTCCTGGGTGTACAACCCTGAAACGACCGCGAACTCCGGAATACTCATATGATGAGTCCGACGGCCCAAAGCAAATGATAACGCGTTCCCATCTCCGAATTTCCCCGGACCCACCTGAAAAGTCGCCAAAAACTCAACAGTAAGCTCCACATACTGATGGTCAGCCGGAGTCAATGCTCTCCTCCATCGGTCAGTAATCAGTCCACGAATCCTCTCCAACTGCCCAAGCTGAGCCAACAACCCCTAGTCGATCGTACGATGGTGCAACAACGGCATCTCAATGAACCTCCGCATCTGCCTGTCCTCATGCGAGTCGCGCTCGAACCTCAGAAGTGAATGGTGCGCGTGGTTCCTCCTCGCGACGGGTGGCGCCAACACATCGGCCTCTGGCAAGATCTCGGGCCCCCAATAGTTGATAATCCTCCGTCTGAATGGGGGGACCGGAACAGCGGCATCCGGATCTCCACGCCGCCTCCTCTTGGGACCGCGTGTCCCGGAACTAGAGCCCGGTTGGTCCGACATCCTGATTCAAACGAGTTAGCACAATAAAAATAAAAATGATATAAACCGGACCTTCCTGCAATTGATTGTCACATTTCCCAAACTATTTTTGTATTTTTCGATTTTTCAATTTTTTTGGTTTTTTCAAAATTTTATAAAGAAAAACAAAATTAAACAAAAAAGAAACCTAAAACTAAAACTGAAAATCAAAAACGACAAAAGATTGGGTTTTTTGGAAAAATTGAAAATTCTGTGAAAATCGTTCCTGGGCGTACCGCCCAAAAATGGTCCAAATGGGGCGTTACGCCGCCCAATTAATCTGGCAGGAACCCTAATTGCAATTTTGGGCGTACCGCCTAAATGTGGGTAACCTAGGCGGTACGCCGCCCAAATCAGCTCGGAAAAAAATGAAATCGGCTTTAAACCCGAGCAATCCAACCATCTAAACTCTCCGACAACCTCATCTCACATATAATCGGTTCACTATCAGTAGCAATTAATCGAAAACGAAAAAGAACTAACCTAATTAAAGCAAACTACTCTAAGCTACACAAAATTAAACCAAAAGCGACAAGAAACGGAACCTGCGGAGCTCGGAATGGACTGTGAACTACTCGGTGATTACGGCGGCGGTCGGTGGTGGTGGTAATTTTTGGTGTAGCGGCGGTGGACGGTGGGTTGTCGCTAGAGAAAGGTGAAGTGGTGGCGGTGGGTTGGGTTTTCAGAACCGACCCACCCGACTGTGTTATATATTTTTTTTTCTCGTTTAAAATCCGGGCGTACCGCCCAAAGTGTGATGGTTTAGGGCGTACCGCCCGATTTTTAAAAACTGCAATTTTTGAGAAAATTTTCGGGCGTACCGCCCAGACTAGGGTAATCCTGGGCGTACCGCCCATACCCTATTTTGGCAGAAAGTTTGGAAATTTTGGGGCCTGAAAAATTTTCTATCTCTGGGAAAAACACCACTTTTGCCCCACCGAACATGTGTACTGCAAAAATTTGATTAAAACTTACCTGGAACGCAGTATATGATACGAATTCACTTCCGAGCTTCCCGATTTCCTGAAAAACACACCAAAACGTAAAATTTAACAAAACTACGAAAACACACCAAAAATGAAACGAAAAACAAACCGTTGGGTTGCCTCCCAGTTAGCGCTAAGTTTTTAAGGTCTTCAGCCAGACCGTACTTCCCTTTCACGGAGGCTCAAATATGTAATTGTCACCCAACTTTGACTTAGTAAAGGAACGCTGAGCACATTTCCCGTTGTCATCATCGCTCCATGCCAATACCTCAACGTGACCTTCCTCCTTCATTTTCCCAGCTCCTCGACCATCATCATCGCCTCGATCATGCTTGGAATTACCCTGGAATCTCTTCGTAGCCTTCGGGCCCTTCTTATTCTTCTCACAACTACTTTCGACCTCCTCATGACCGAGAGATGCCACCATACCAACCGGGTCTCCCGTATCCCCACACTTGGGATCATCTATCTCTAATCTTGCAAACCTGTCAACCACAATATCACCTTCCATTGTATCCTCCTCTATTTTACTAGGAGGACACTTGTCAGTAGCAAACAATATCGGAATAGTATTAATAACCGAATATTCAAAAACATGATTAAATAAATTTAAAGATAATACACGGCTACCAAACTGCATTGTGCATGTGTTCGCTCTGCAATCAATTTGTGTGTTTGCGGTGGACAAGAATGGTCTCCCAAGTATGATCCTTGGTTGATGTCCCGTATCCTCATAATCCACTACCAAGAAGTCCTCGGGGTAGTAAAATTCACCAACTTGAACAACCACACCCCTCAACATACCTCGTGGTTTCTTTGATGATCCATCCGCAAATACTACCTTTGTTTTGACCTCTTGCACGTCGCCCAAATGAAATTTCTCACATATGCTACTTGGAAGAACACTCACCGATGCACCAAAATACAACAATGCCTTGTTGGTTGAGAACTCTCCAAAATTAACCGGAATCAATGGTGTCTTCAACTCTTCGAACTCTTCCTCAACCTCACTCGAGTCTTCATCTACCACCGTGTTGATTGCACTAATAGGAACTCCTCGGACATTCTTGATACCTGAGGTAGAAGCTTGGTGAGCTGGGTTAATGTTAGTATCACTAGGCAACTTACCTGGCTCTCGTCTTGAATTCTCAGCAGCTAGTTGACCCAACTGTTTCTGCACAGCTCCCATTGTCTTGTCTTGAAGCTCAAACCTCCGGTCAAACCCTTGAACTTTGTCAGTCAACTGCCTGTGGCTAGCGGATAATTGCCTTTGTTCATCAAATAGTTGCTTCTGACCATCTACAAGAGAATTCATTTTCTCCATCAAGGCGGCAAATTAGGCTTGCATCCCATCTTCCGGTGCTGGTGTCGGTTGAGCTTGTTGGTAGCTCCTTTGGGGCGGATTTCCACCTTGAGTATAGGTGGTCCGTTGGTAGCCCCCTTGGTTGTAACTGTTGAAGCTCCACCCTGCACATTAGAAGTTTGAAAGTTAGGATTCAACTGATTATTAGCATTACCATACCTGAAAATTGGATGATTGCGAAGGTTAGGATGGTAGGTGTTGGAATTCATAGCTCCCTGAACATAGTTGACATCTTCGCTTTGCTGAACCACGGTGGAACATGCATCAACCGAATGGCCCAATTCGCCACAACCCGTGCACACAGGAAATTGTGCACTTGCCTTCACTTCTTCTGTTGCTCCTCCCAACTTCATTTGTGCTACCTGTTTCTCCAACATGAGCGTCTGCTGACGAAGCTTCTCGATCCTTTCCTCCGCCTTATAGTCAACGGATTTGGCCGATGCGGATCTCGACCGTCTTCCGTTTTGAGCAAGCCTCTTGGAAGTGGAACTCAACCTCTCCATATGTCCCCAATCTACCTCTTCCGTGTTAGTTAAGAAAGTACCATTACTGATGGAATTCAAGTCTCTGATATCTTCTGGAAGGAGGCCATCATAGAAGTACTTGATTAGATCCCAAGTGTCGATCCCATGATGTGGGCATTTGCGCAATAAGTCCTTGAACCGGTTAAATGCCTCGTGAAATGGTTCCCCGGTGTGTTGCTGGAAGGATCGGATCTCCTCTTTGACTTCACTTGTGTTGCTCATCGGGTAGTATTCCTCAAGGAACACTTCTTGCATTTGGGCCCAAGTAAAGATACTCCCAGCGGGCAAACTTTCGAACCATCTCCTCGCCCGATCTTTGAGAGTGTATGGGAAAAGCATCATCTTGACATCGTCCTGTGTGAACCCCGTGGCTCCAATAGGTATGCATATGGACTCGAAGCTATGAATGTGATGATATGGCTCTTCAGTTCTTTTCCCATAGAATTCCGACAAATGGTTTAAGTATTGAGGTCGGACCTCAAATGCTCTTCTATTAGCTCCGATTGGTGTGACTACCGCACATGCACTCGGAACAACTATTGGCTTAAAGTGACTAGCCACCCCTTGAACCGGTGGGTTCACAACAAGTCTCGGGACTCCACCTTCCACTTGAATGCGAGCTCCCCCATTGTTTTGATTGAATTGTGGCACTCCTCTTGGGGGAGGGGCGTGTGGCGCTTGTGGTGCAAAATTTTGCTGTGGAGCTCGTGCCCGATTCCTTGGAGCTTCAACATATGGATCCGCTCCATACCCATATTTGTCGTCATCTTCATTTTGGTCATACCCATCTTGCTCCCACTGCGCCTCTTGCCTTTGCCAATCTTGGTCCTCGTACACGGGATTTTGTCGGAAGTGGGGTGGGTTGGCATTTTGTGGTGGAACTCGGCGGAATATGGGTGGTTGTTGTTGGTGAGGTGGACTTGGTTGCCTAACCCGGTAGTGGTAACCTTCCTCCTCATGGTATGAGGATTTAGGAGAAAGAGATGGTAAGGAATTGTGCCCGTGCACCCTAAACGGTGGAACTTGACCTGGAGGAATGTTTGGGTCTTGAGCTTGTGGCATGGCGGGGTTCACTGGCTCATTTTGGGGTTGGTTTTGTGGTTGGTATTGATGTGGATTGGGGTTTGCATTTGGGTTGGGGTTTTGGTCGGGATTTTGGTTTTGGTTTTGGTTTGGGTTGAGGTTGAGATTCGGGTTGGGGTTTGGATTCTGGCCCTCCATTTCTCTTCTGTTTCTCTGTTCTGCTCGGTTCTGCCGAGCTGTCCTCTCAATCTCCGGATTGTAAATCAGCGGGGATGTCTTGCGGGAATGCCGCGTATGCATGCACAATCACCTAAAACCTGCAAAAACGGTCACAAAAGAGCAAACGAATTACGCAGCACTGTTCCAGGGGGTGTAAATAATGCAATAGAACAAGAAAAATCGAAACTTGGATGGTCAAAAATTTCAAAACTTTCTGTGAAAAATGACCCAAGGCGTACCGCCCAGGAATGGAAATTTCCAGGCGTACCGCCCAGAAGTGAAATTCGACAGAAATTAATATATATATATATATATATATATATATATATATATATATATATATATATATATATTAGTTGCAGAAAGTAATTACTGGAATAAAAACACTATTTTTGGGTTTTTTGGATTTTTTGAAAAAATGAAATAAAAATGCAAATTAAACAAAAATCAACTAATCAAAAAGCGCACTAATTCCCCAGCAACGGCGCCAATTTGATAACGGTTTGTCAGGCCGTTTCAAATCCCCAACTTAGATTAATTTTGTAGTAGTGGAAGCTAGGGTATCGAACCTGAGGAATATGTGGAAATTGACTAATTGATTAACTAAATTAACTTAAACTACCGATTAACCTAAAATTACCTAAAATTGCCACTTGGCTGTTTTGAATTGTTGAGGTGATTTAACTAACAAAGTAACTAACTTTAACCTAAAGAATTGATTAAATTCAAATGAGACAAATCTAACCACTTCTGGATCCTGGTTGGCTACCGATCTAAACAAACCTAATTACTAACTAGTGACACATAGACATGCCCCCCAATTGCTTCCTTGACCTAACAACCTAAGTTCCTAATGGGCTGATTAGTCCTGCCGCAAGAAAGTGCTAGATCAATAAACAGTGGACCACTAAAACCCTAGGTTACTAGTTAAATTTAACAATTTCGCATGCAGGTGTTCAACGGTAGTAAGTATTCCAGAACAACTAGTTTAGCAATTGATTAGTCATAGAACGATTCCGCCAACCAATCACCAAAAGCAGTTAGTGGTGATTAGCCGGACATGGCTAATGAAACACACATGATTATAATGAAAGATTGCATTAAAAACAGTTACCGAATAATTGAATTGCTTCCAAATCTCCAAAACACAAGTGAAAATCGCAAAACCCTAAGCTCTGGCCGTCTGGAACAATGATGAAAAGATTACAACTAAAACTTCACAAACAAGTTTAAATAGCAAAACCCTAATTTTCTTCTGTCGGCCAATTCGGGGCGTACCGCCCTAGATTATTGGATTCTGGGCGTACCGCCCGGATTTATTCTTCCGGCTGCTTTCTACACTTTAGGGCGTACCGCCCTGGTTTCTTCACTTCTGGGCGTACCGCCCAGATCTGGATCTCAGGAACTTTCTTCAATTTCTTCTAAGTCTTCACTCGTTCCCGCTCGATTCTCGATCCCTGTACCAGCAGCTTCCAGTTCTTCATAAAAACTCCATTTTTAGCTCATTAAGCTCATGGTACCTCAAAACATGAAAACCCGTGAAAATGCAACATAATCCAATCATTATTATAAATAAATAAGACAAAACAAGCATAATAATGACGACACATTGGACTAACATCAGCTTCTTGTGACAAACAAATCCTAATCCTTTGTGCTTAGAACCAGAAGATTTGGATGATTCAGCTTGAGAAGTACCAGCAGTAATTGTTTGATGTGCTCGTTGAGTAAAAGTGACCTTTAGCTCTGATATTTTGTTCTTTCACCAAACTCTTGACAAATTCAACTTCAGATGATGGAGCACTAGAATTTCCAGTCACACTCTTATCAAACACAACTTCATTATCCAGTAAAGATGAATCAGATGTGAACTTCGGAGCTTCACCAAACTTTTCTTTCTTCTTTGTTGACTTTGATTTCTTCCTCTTTGCAGTAGTTGCAAACTTAGAATAATTTGTAATTCAACCTTTGGATCAGGAGAAGTAGAAGAAAATTGAGATAAATCTACTGGTGCAGGAACCTTGTGAATATCATCTTCCTTAGCACTATCAACACTTCTATCCTTCTGATACAAAAAGTTCAACAAAGTTGGTGGTAGATTGCAATTCTTGACCTGTCTCTGTTAATCTAGAATCTCCAATTTCAATTCAGCAATCTTTTGTTAAGCAGCGAACAAATGTTTTTGAGACTTAATGAGTTCATCATTTAAATCATTGTACTCATACATTTGTTTTTTCCCATCATTTAAATCATTGTACTCACTCATTTGTTGTTTTTGAGACTTGATGACTTCATCATTTCACATTCTGCAAAAAAAACTCTTCTCAAACACTTTCCCATTTCTTTTTAAAAATATCAATGTCTTTTGTCAGAACTTCATTCTTGTCATGAAAATTAACATTGTCAACTCTTAACTTTTCAACTTCATTTTGAAAAAAAATAATCACTTTATCAGCAACTTCAACCGTAATATCATTTACTCTTTCATATTTTTGTTGAAGTGGATAAGTTTTCTGAAATAAAGCCTCAAAGTCTTCAGCAGCTTCCTGAGCTTCAGCTTTGGCTTTCTGACATTCTTCAAACAGATAAGCTTTTTCTTTTATCAACTTCTCATGACTAGTATTCAAAGAATAATATTTTTCTTGAAAACTTTCCAATTCTTGCTTCAACACCACAATCTCTTCAGTTAGCAACTTGAGATCTCTGTCCAAATTTGCATTTTTGTTGTTTCAACAACACACTTATAACAATTAAGATCTTTTCTTTGTATTTTTCTGCCACATTTGCTTGGCTTTCTTCAAACTTTATTACTTTTGAACTCATTTCAGAATCAGTCAGAATACTATCACTTATATGACGAGTTGTCAAAGTAACAGCTTCATTATATGTTTTAGCTTCACTGATGTTGAAATTACAATTTCCATTTCTTCTAAATTCATGATCTGCATTCCAAGCAAATTCATTTGGATGCCAAAATATTTCAGCTATTCTTTCATCAAGAGAAACAAAAGCTTTTTTTATCTTGACTTGTTGAAGCTTTTACCAAGTGAGCATGTTGACCAGACTTAAACTTATTATCGGTAGATGTTGGACATTCACGAGCAAAATGTCCATACAATGAACACTTGTAACACTTGACCTTTGATTTATCTAATCTGATATTTCCATCTTGATTCAACCTCTTCTTCCCGGTTCTGTTAAACAATTTCTTTGTTCTTCTAACCAGCATAGCATACTGCCAATTCAAATCCATCTCTTCACGATGATCATAACCGATTTGATCATGATAGTCTTCTTCGGTCAATTCTGCATTACTCACTGAACCAGTAATAACACCAAAATATGACGAGACTAAAGCAGACATCAATGCCATATAATCTTCAGTTGTTTTAACAAATAAGGCATTGTGTGTTGATGAACTTGGAACTGAAACAGTACATCCAGAGGAATAACCAGAATATAATTGTCAGCTTTCCGACAATAAATGTTGTAGGATGTGCAGAACTTAAAACATTAGACTTCACAGCATGAGTGGTAGAATCATTTTCTCCATGATACACAACAGGATTTTGAATTTGTGCAAGCAATGACTTGTTTACTGTCAATTCCATATCCCTAGCTTGTATTCTTTCAAGCAAATCATTGAATGACAAACTCGGATATTCTTTATCATGCGTAATTATCATAACATAATTCTCCCATTTTTCAGGTAACGCATCCAACAACTTTTCCTTCAAATTAGCATCTTCCTTTTTGACATTTAACAATACCATTTCAGTCATCAAATGTGAAAACCTTGTATCAGATTTGGAATGGTCTCGTGTTTGATAATGCTTGAAATTATCAAATTCTTTCTTCAAAACCTTTTGACGACTTTTCTTGTATTGATCATTACCCTCACATCTTTTCTAGTAACGCAGCCAATAAATCTTTAGCTGTATCGTAAGCAGAAAACTGATGTAATAACTCCTTGGGTAATGCCATCGTCAAAGTTCCAAAAGCCTTTTGTTCAGCTTAATATGCTTTCTTTTGTTCAGAAGTCAAACTTTTCTGTAAAATTGGTCTTCCATTTCCACTTGTTAGATACACATATTAATCCGTATATGACAACCAAATATCCACATCATTCGTTCCGACATATGCCTTGAATCTTTTAACCCAACTATGATAATCTTCCATTCCAAGTAATTTGGGAACTTTCTGATTTGTTCCTATTTCATTATCATAGTTCAGCATCTTTTGCATCATGTTTTGCATTGACGTTTGCATTGCAGCGAATGCTTGAAAATATAACATCACGAATAATTCTAATTACTGTTTACCCGAACTTAACCGAACTAAAAATTGTTTATTCGAACTAATCCGAACCGAATCCGAACTGAAATGATCTGAAGTGATCCGAACTAGTTCCGAACTGAAACAATTGAACCAAACTGTGACTTCGGATACACGAACTCAACTGAACTGAGATCAACCAAACTGAATCCGAACCAACACTTAGCTAAAACGAACTCACGCAAACTCAGAAGAACTCTCACTTCGCTTAACCAATAATACCCGAACCCAACCGAACTCACACATCAGAGCGGTTATTTTTTAGACACACAGTTCTTCACCCGAACTCAAACGAACTGGATCATTTTTAATCAAATTTCACAATTTTGAATGTTTTTAATGAGATTTACAACAGCAAATCAGATATACTCAAAATGAATGATTTAGAATTTGACTTTTCACTGAAAATACACCAGAAATGATCAAATGAAAGCAAAAATGCACTAGTTTTTAAAAAACCCCTAGTTTTTGAACTAAAAACTCAAAAAAAAAAACAAACAGTTGAGATTTGATCAGTAGATTGAACTGAAGGCTTTGATACCACTTGTAAGTTCGTGAGATGTGGATCCTCTACTCGATCAATGATCAAACGTGTAATTCGAGTATGAAAACGAGACACAAAGAGTAAATACAATGTAGAATTGTATTGCTTAACAACTAGAGTACAAACACAGAAAAACACACAGAAGAATGACTAAGAAGTTGTGAAACTATACAAGACGAAGCTATTTATAGTTGCCCACACATGTCCGAACACGAATTCACATGAACTACCACTTCGGGTCAGTTCGTGTGCACCCGAAAGTTCGGGTCAGTTCGTGTGCACCCGAAAGTTCGGGTCACTTCGGACACAACCTCTTTTGTAGCATTGTTCTTGTACTTGATACTTCACACACATATACGCATACTTCACACGACGAACATATAATGCTCTAACAAATACGGATCTGAAATTCGCACGTGGCGTAGCAAGTCATACGCCCCTTTAGCCTTCCAACTCTACTGCTTGTAACGAGTCAAACGTCCCATAATCTGCACATGGTATAGCAGACACCATAAGGGTGTTTGATACGCCACCTGGTTAAATTTTGTTGAGTGTTTCTTGTTTTCACTCATTTGCACTTTTAGTCCATTGACTTCTTCAATACTTGACTCCTTATGCAATTTCCACCGTTTGACCTACAAAATGCAATATAATGCAAAGTAAATATGTTTTGATGCAAAAGACCAATAAAGACATGCATTTAACTATGAATAAACATGAAATACATAAACGCAATAGTACTTGTCACACAGTCACTTTTCCTTCTGTTGAGATTTAAACAAAGGATTTCGTTCTAACCTATCACTTGATGTCAAGGCACTGCAAACACCGACGCAAGATTTTTAATTTGTTGACGCATTCACACGTCCCTTCTCCTTCAATTGTATCTTCCAGCGTTCGGCTCTGATCCCATTTATAGATGGGTTTCCCATGGTGATTTGTTCTTCATGATTGAGTAATCAATATAACCTCCACAATCGTCTAACGTCGCTTACCTATTTTAATTACGGCACTTTACGGACTTCTAACGAACTTGAACTTGACTTGGACTTAATGGAACGCTACATGTAGGCTAGTCATGGGTTCGAACCCAAGCCGAAACACTAATGGCCTTTGGCCTAAACATAATTAGCAATCCTATTCCTACGTCCTTATTGACGCAAATACATAATAACAATAATAAGATGTACAAAGACTACAAATTAAACTACATTTTAATCTAATAAGGACAAATACATCAGGATAATATTCTCAGAAAAATTAATTATAAATAGTGAAATACAGAATCAATTAATAACAATCAAAGTATCGATGTCTTATAGGATTAGCGGCGATCATTTAGAGCTCTAATCAGAGGTTTCATATGTTTTCAAAGAAAATAAAGTATACAAATATGTATATTTGGCTACTTTCCGTAGCGCCAAAAGTCCATCTCTCCATGCAACGGGAGTTGATTGATTTGGTGCATTGATGAAGATGATGATGCATTTGTGTTGTTTTCATACCTTACCATCCTTTTCGATGAATCACCATCTTCGTTGGCCGCACCAAGATGCGAAGTCACGAGCCTATCCATCATTCCCCACTCGTTTCCGGTAGCATTAACCGGTTCACATGTTCCAGCCTCTAAACCAGGCTCACAACCCTGGTAACCAACTTGAAGCTGGTTCTCACAGCTTCCACTGTCACACTCGCCATGGTTTGACATTAGTTGTTTAACCATGGCGGGTGAATCTTCAGATGGAAAATTTGAGAATTCGTAACCCAAAGGCTTGTGTGTGGGTATGAAGTTTTGAGCTTGGAGATGGGGATATTGGTGAGGAAGGTGACCATGGTTGAGCCCAAGATCGACGAATGTCTGTAGTTGTTGTTGTTGATCTTGATTGTATGCTAAGTATTGATGGTTGGCATGTGAAAACGAACCAGGATGGTTTGAGCCATGGTTAAGTTGATCGGACCCAAGGCTACCTCTTGACCCTTCGCTCCCTCCAACCTTGAACAGATTCTTCTTCTTGAACACCCTGCAAATTACCCATCCATCTTCCTAGAAAAAAACCAGTGAAGATCAATCTTTTGTGTCGTTTAAGAATTCAAGAAAAATAATATTTGAATCACCCCCTTGTGTGTGTGAATGTTGTTTGTATATGTGGTTCTGTTTGGAACTTTGGTGTAGATCAAACTAGCTTATTCATTTATTCATTTTGGACGGATTAATTATATTCATACACCATGTGACTGATCTATTTGTTGTGTGAAAATAGTCAGATGGCTATTTTACTTAAAAGTGAAACAATCGTTTGAAACATTTTTAAAGGTTAAAAAGGTGAAACAATTAGTTGTTAAGGTTTTTGTCTATGGGAGACATTTAATTTTTCAAGTTGATTTGAAGCGCCAAATAATTACAGACAATAGAAATCTCGGAGATTCGAAAACACGTCGTTAAATTAAAAACATAGTTGTAAATTGTCGATAGGTAATTTGACTTTTGGATGGTGTGAAAAAGCTCTTTATCCTCTTAATTAAACAATTTTGAGTAATGGTAAGCTAGTCCCAATAGCTCAAATTAATTTAAAGCACACTTTTTTTTTTCTTTTTTTTCTTTTTAACCCTTGAAGACCACCGGCCTCTTAGTTGAGCATGCTGGTTAGCGGTGTGAGGTGAGTTAATTTTCCGGTCATGGGTTCGTTATGTTACAAAAAAGAAATTTATATCCCAACTTAACATGTTGCAAAATAAATTAATTGAATTTCATCCTTTAAAATCAAACAAATAAAGGAGTTGTTGCAGAAATCTGTCCACAATTTCAGTTACATTTTCCATCACAATTAGAAGATAATTCATTTTCGATTCTCTAAACACAGGTTTAGTGGAATCCTACTAACATGTTCAAATGGTTTCAAAATGTTTGATTTCTTGAATCATGATGAGTAGAGGAAAGAGATGCAACTTACAGGAGACGTGAGCGCGGGATTGAGAGGATCATGTTGATCGTCATTATCTTCTAATCGATATTCATGCATGATCCAATCCGTCTTTTGACCGTGGGGAGCTCGACCACGATAAAACACAAGGGTTTTCCTCATACCAATCTTCTCAGAAGTGTTACGGATGCATTTGTCTCTCCCAGTTGCCTTCCAGAAACCGGCATTTGTCGCTCGGTTTGTCCTTGATCCTGTCGGGTACTTCCTGTCTTTGTGGCTGAAGAAGTACCACTCATTTTGCGGTGTGGATCCGATGTTGCATCTCTCTAAAATAATTGTCAATCCATTGTTATTTATCAAATTGTCTAGTTACAAGCTAGCATGTTTAATGGTACGTGAAATTAAGTTAAATAAAATAGATAATTAGTAGAGGTCCTCAATGGAAGTACACTTAATAGCTGGATGTGTCCACAAACAAAAAGTTTTAGATTCCGGTGTGCATATATATACATAATACTGTTTTTTTTTATATAATTTTCTTTTAACAATATAAAAGTTATTTTATAAGAATGATAAATATGCTGTTGTAATGATTTTATTTTAGAAAATCTAAAAACTAGTGAATGTTCACAAGGATTATTAAATATGTGTTACTTTATTACCTGTCAAGAGTTCATAAACTTTTTCTATAAACTTAATATAAAAAGAATAGTTAATCAATAGTAATAAGTTTTATGAATAGTTAGTATAACAAAGTCAATTAACACCTTCAATTAGGATGCACATCTTTATATAAAGATTGATCCTTTTCATAGACCTAAAATTTAAAACTTTTTCATATACTATGAACATGAATAGCTCCTCTAAAGTGAGATACTTTGTATCGTCTAAGTAGTGACGTATTTCCTATATAGACATCGTGGTATCAATAAATCACACAATATATACTAATTACCCTGTGAAAGAAACCTATTCTACTTGCTTGTAATTTAAATCATAACAATTACATTTAGGTCAAATGGAATTAATCAAAGGAAACTGTCAATGTTGAATATTTATTTTAACCGCTAGAATTACCATGTCTATAATTCGTATGATTTAAACACAATCTTTTTCTTAAAAGAAAGTTGTCACTTTAGTATAAAGTTAATATATAATTCAATCATGAAATTTGGAAAATATATATCACCATATAAATCATGAAAAGAAAATATCATACACACAAACACACATATATATACATATAATTCAGTAATGATGAGATTACCTTGAAGATCCCATGGCTCAACCTTGTTCAAGTCGATTTCTCTAATAACATCCATATCAAATTTCTGAAACGAAATCTTCTTCTTTAAGTAGTAATGCAGAAGCTCTTCGTCGGTTGGGTGAAACCGGAACCCTGGCGGAACGCCGCCGCTTGATGACGTCATAATTCACACACTCGTGCGGTAGCTCTCTCTGTCTGTCTTAATCTGAATTTTTACATGAAAGAAAGATGATATATCAGTCTGAAAGTGATGCGAAAAATGGTTTTATATAGCGTTTACAATTACGTGGGTGTCAATGAATTGAAGAAGGATGTGATATGAGGAAAGTTGACGGCCGGTCACGCCGCCGGTGGTGTAGCTTAAAGCTAACGTTCATCGCAAGCCACCGTATTTGGACTCTTAGACACGATCCATGCAATTTCCATCCATCTACTTACGCGCATGGCTCTTAGCGCGTGTACCCACTTTCCAATTGTATGTAGAGTTGTAGAGTTGTAGACACTATCAAGTTATTTACTTTTATTTTTGTTTGTAAATATTAAAGAAAAAATATATCAGGGTTTTTTCATAATTAACGTAGGATTAAATCGTGTACATGCTGATCATGAAACCATAAGGGTTGGCGTGGGTCTCTACTACATATATATAATACGATGATAAAAAGTTAAAAACCTATTTTTTACGACTTGTTGCGGTAACATTCATACCGTTTTAGCGACAAATATAGGATGTACTATGTTAGCTTCGGACTTATTTTTTGAACGGAAATTTGGCTTAGTGATGTGTCGAAACTGATTACCCTGGACCTATCCATTGTCCTGAGTCCGAACCTCATAGCAAGGGAACCCAGGAGCTCCCCGGCCCCATTTGCACCATCAGACGGGAATTGGACAAGCCCGTAAACCCTCCCTTGTGATTCGGCATCAAGCATAAGGCTTAATCATTCATTGTCACCAATATATCACAAAGTGGTGTGAGTGAGATTAGAACTAATTGGGTCTTTTCAACCATAAGGTATGAGTTTAACCACTACAGCAACTTTGTTTAATCGTTAGCTTTAGACTTGTTATGAAAACATTTACTATGTATATATTTTTCAACGAATATTTATCGTCTAATTGAGTTTTTCTATCAATTTTTACTATGGATTTGTATATGGTTTTTGTGTACCAATTCTACTATCTATGGAATTTTGCTATGGGTGCTATTATGAATCTTGTTATGGATTTCATAGTGCAAGGCATGATTATATGTATGTCTAAGGTTTGATTTATTTTTTTATAGAATATAATCACAGAATTTCTTCTTATTCATACCGGTTTTAGCGACAAATATAGAATGGGTGGTGTAATATCCCCGTTAGTGATCCATATTTGTCGTTAAAAAAAGAAAATAAAAAAAGGCATATGATAAAACCAACTACATCGATCTTTGGTTTTACTTGTAGGTTAAAGTTTCGTGTCTAATCAATACCCCACGTATGTTTAAGGAAAACCCTTAATTAGTAACAAGTCAATGTATTAGATAAGTAATTTGACGATATTAGTGGTATACGGAAAATAACCCAACTATTTAATTAATACATTGCCGTTTTCATAGAACTCACGAGACATAAATACCGAGCTTTGAAAACAATGTACAAAGATGAAAAGGAATGATATATTGAACTTTAAAACGTTGAGCCTTGTTTCGAGCTCAAAAACAACGTACATGCTTAAAGTTGTATTTGTACATCAACATTCAATATTCTCACTAATATATGTCTTATCTCGACTTACCGTATCGTTTGTTGGTTTTAGAGCATTCACAGCCTATTTTCTATAATGGTTGTGTGTAAACTTTAAAATATAAGGTGTAGTTGTGAGTAGAAAAATGATAAATATTTAACGAAAAATTTAGTAAATCTGTAAAATTTGAGGTTTGAAAAAGATTCTAACTTAATTTATAACTGATAGTGTACATATTAATAGTACATATACCGGTGTTCCTTTTCATGAAGTTAGGTTGTAGTCCTATAAAAACAAGAATAATATGTATTTACAAATAGTGTTAGATTAGTGAGCATTGATAAACTTTGGAAAGCAATACCTTGTTGGTAATAGGGATCGATCAACAGTTTTTAATTTCACTAATTGTTGGCGGTGCAAGGCACTTGCGAGTGTGACGCGTTTTGGTATGCATAGATGTGTTATTAAATGAAACAAACGATCCCGAGGAATAAATATTATAAACAAAATAATTATTGCAATGTTTGATTGTTTCCTAAGCAAAATTCATGAAGAAGAGAGAAAAACACCTCCTCAACCTTCTCTCGAGATTTGTATTTTAAATTTTTAATATGAAAATATATCAATCCTAATGACCAGCTATTATAACTAAAATGATATACAATTTAATTAGAGTCGATTGATTAGTATTTTAATTTTAGTAATATACACATACAAAGTATATGTTAATTAACTTGTTCAATTTTTCTCCGGTTATATGCAATTATTCATCGAGCTGTGAAGACTGAATTGTTATCACTTATCAAGTTCGTTAGACATCTTGTATGTATCACTACAAGAAATATGAGTATTAGTGGCGACATTATTAGTGGCGATATGGGCATTAGAGGCGACGATATTTAGCGGTAACACCTTTAGCGGTGATATGTCGTCGATATATATTGATGTCCAATCCGTATGCGCTCCCAAATTTTGCATCTGACCTTGATTACTGGATGGATCTGACGGTCTGAGTTTAATCGTACGTTTAGAATTAGCGGCGACAAGTCGCCGCCGTCGGCAGAACCAAAGGGGGTCAGATTTGACTCTCTGGCGAGCCAAGGTGTACCCTCCGGTGGCGAGCCAGGTCTCTGTGATATAGGTACAGAACTTCTGTCATTTTTTTTTACTTGACCCTCCTTTGTCAGTGAAAAGTAGCTGAAATGAGAAGAGAAAAAAGCAAATAAAACATGTTTGAAATTAAATATTGGAGTTTCCTTTGGTTTTTGAATCGATGTAAGTCTCGTAACATTAATTGGGAATCGTGGTATTCCTTTTGTTTGTAATGTTCCTTGTTGGCGGCCTCTAGCTTCTTGCTAGGGGTTCTTTGCCCGTTCTAATGCATTGCCGTTCAAAAAAAAAAACATATTTTTTAACCAGTTGTGTGGCTCACTGGCTCCAATGAGGGTAGTGGTTGCTCTGTTAGTCCGTTGTATAAAAAAAAGAATTGAAAAAGATAACCAAAAGAATTGAAAAAGATAACCTTATACGATGGATGATTTGGGCATTTAAAGTTTAACCAATAGCCCAATACCTTATTTAAATGCTCTGCAATTTTTTATTTGATTTGTTAATTTATTTATTATTCCTTTAAGGAAAATATCTACATAAAACTAACAATTATACAATAAACCAAAAATCAACCTTTTTTTCTCTATAACTTATTTATATATTAATAATTTTTAAAAGAATTTCACCAAAAAGTCTATAATTTTATTAGTTTTATATATGGGGAAAAAAATTTAAAAAATAAAAAGTTTAGTGAGTTTTTATTAATGCATCATGCAATAGTACTAATAGTATTGCATAATACATTATAATTAAAACTACTTAGGCTGTGTTTGACTCGCCATAAGCTAGCTTTTTTAAAAAGCCCCGTTTGGTAATGTTAAAAAGCTAGCTTATAAGCTAGCTTTTATAAAACTAGTTGAAGTAGTTTTTCAACTAGCTTTTATAATAATTACAGTTTTACCCTTTCCTAACTTATACATATTTCCACTTTTAAATTTTAATTTATTTATATACATGTACTTTAATGACATTTTACATTTTTCATCTAGTTTATCAGCTAGTTTTAACCAAACACTAATAGCTTTTAAGCTAGCTTATAGTTTATCAGCTAGGAGCTAGCTTATAGTTTATCAGCTAGCAGCTAGCTTTTCAGCTAGTGCGCCAAACACAGCCTTAAAAAGAAGAAACTTACCTTAAATATGGACGTGGTTTATGCGAATAATGTAAAAAACAAAGAATTGGCATTCATAAACCAATTTTATATTATTGTTGCATGGTGCATTATTAATTTCAAGCTAAAATCCGAATTTTATTTTATTTTTAAAAAGAAACTCAAAAATGTTTTTAAAGTTTTTTCTTTTTCTGGTATTCTTAAAATCATGAAAGAAACATATACAAATGTTTAAAAACAATAATTTTTTTCTTAGTTTTTTTATTTTTTGCAAAATATTGGTTTTCTATAAAACTCAACCCTATTCGATCCTCTATTCTATTATGTTTATGTAGTTTTTTTGTTTGTTATCTTTTTAAAGCTATTATTATTACATACATGTGATCGAATAACATTTTTCTTAAGTAGACATCTCTCTTTGTAAGATATTTTTATTAAAGATTTACCTATTATTAAATACTTTAAATAGTTTTTTCTAACGGCGTTTGACACTATCATAATAATTTAGTGAGTCTTTATCAGACGAAATTATAATCATTCATACTATATTTGACATTTTAAGGTTAACTTATCCAACAATACTATCAAGGATGAAACTCCACACTTGGAAAAAAACTCTTTAGTCGGGTTTTGATCTTCAGACCTCAATGTTTTAAAGTCTCAACCATCATCCCCATGCCAGCTCGTCTAGGAGCAACTTATTATAGATGGATTGTTAAAAAATATATATATTGGACCCTATTGTCAAAAAGTTCTAGTTTCGTCACTGGTCGCCGCTAATGCTTCTGGAACGTTTTTAGTGGTCTAATCTCCCTCCAGCCTCTTTCTCTTTACCATTTTCCCAAATTTTCTCACCTAAATCGTAGCTGGCTTTTTCTTTACAGTTCACAGCTATTAAGAGCCGATTTGAAGTTCAGGTCTTGATCCACCTTTGATATGAAGCTCTTATTGATACTGATATCCAAAGGAAAGAGGTTTTTTTTTTATTTCTTTATTTTTTATGTCTTACAAAACAACTAGACACAATATTTATTCAAATTATTAATTCATACAAAAGGAAATAACAATAATTTTTGAGTTGTCAATTAGGACAAATAATTTGAGTGATTGAAATTATGAGATATGATATGACTGACTGATGCTTTAATGGTCTCTAAAATAACTTTTATTTTAACACTTCTCTCAAGTTGAACAGTGTGATTTCTAAAATTCTACTTGACCAAACAATTAGCGAAGATCCCAGGCAATATAAATATTTTAGCATGGAGAGCGGTGCTTGGGCGCTTGCCGACAAAGGACGGGCTGACCCGAAGAAACATACCCGTCACGAACCCGTTCTGCGTTCTTTGTGATGCGGGGCTAGAATCATCGGATCACTTATTCACGGCATGCACGTTTTCCGCCATAATTTAGGAATTGGTGACTCAATGGTGTCGTCTTTCGTCGGCGGTTCTGTTCTCTTTCAAAGACGTGGTTAACTTCCACAATTCGGATTTCGTTCCTCAAGACAAAAAGATGGCAATTAATATTATTGTTCTCACGACGTGTTGGTGCATATGGGTTGAAAGGAACAAAACCATTTCGATCATCGTCCTCCGTCGCTACACCGGGTGTTGGTTGAAATTAAGAATTGGAGTTTTTTATCGTTTAGTAACCGATGTAAGTTCCGGTCCATTTTTTGGAATGACTGGATTTCCTTTTCTTTGTAATGTTTTTTTTTGACCGTTTCTAGCTCCTTGTTAGTGGTTTTGCCCGTTTTATTGCATCGCCTTTCCAAAAAAAATTAGCGAAGATCCTTTCATTAACTTCTCTGTAGATCCGGTACTTGAAATCCGTCGTCGTCGATATCGCAGCCTTACATAACTAGGTATGTGTTGAAAATAAAGAAGGAAACTTGTAGAAAACTTTATTATTAAATCTCATGAATACATTGTGTCATAAGGGTCTGCTATTTATAATGAGCAGATTACAAACCGACTAAGAAAAAAGAATAATGATAAAATACTTAAACAATAAGAAAATAGATACCTATGGCTATCCACATCTAGCCTTATTGATAAACATAAATTTAAACTAAAATATTTAACTTTGAATTATCTCTTAACACCCTCTCTTAATTCAAAGTTTCTTTACTCCCATCCTTTCTCTTAGATAGCTAAACTGCTCTGTTGCTAATGCCTTGGTGAGCACATCAGCCACTTGTTCTTGAGTATAGCATGCCTTCAGCTCCACTTGTTTTGTATCCACCAAACTTTTAATATAGTGATACTTGATATCTATATGTTTGCTTCTGTTATGAAAGGCATCATTCTTTGATAAAAACACAGCTGAAGCATTGTCACAAAAAATAGTAGTAGCTAGCTTCTGCTCATGTCCTAGTTCCTTCAACAACTGTCGAAGCCATACGGCTTGGCAAGCTGCGGCATTTGCTGCTACATACTCTGCTTCAGTAGACGAAAGTGCAACCACTGATTGTTTCTTTGAGCTCCATGAAATGGCTCCTGTTCCAGTTGAGAAAACATTTGCCGATATGCTTTTTCGATCATCAATAGAACTCGCCCAATCACTATCTGAGTACCCTTCCAACTTTATTTCTTTTCCTTGTTCATACCATATTCCATAATCCACTGTACCTGCAACATACCTGAGTACATGTTTTGCCGCTCCATAATGACATGAAGAAGGATTCTGCATATACCGAGATATAAGACCAACTGCAAAAGCTAGTTCCGGTCGGGTATGCGTGAGATATAACAAGCCTCCTACAAGACTCCTAAACATACGACTATCAGTGGGTGTTCCTCCATCATCAAATTGCAACTTTTCCCCACTGTTCATGGGTGTTAAAGATGGTTTGGAGTGAAGTAGACCAAACTTTTTTAATAGATCTGTTGCATATTTCTTTTGTGACACAAAAACACCATTTTCTCTTTGAACAACTTCTAGCCCAAGAAAATATGATAGCTTTCCAAGATCTGACATCTCAAACTCCTTCATCATCATGGCCCTGAACTCCATCAATAGTTCCCTCGAAGAGCTTGTATAAATAATATCATCAACGTACAAGCATACAATGATAAGGTTGTCATTGCTTATTTTCTTCACATAGACTGTTGGTTCACTTTTTGTCCTCAAATACAAATGTGTTTGTAAGTACGTATCGATCCGTTCGTACCATACACGAGGCGCCTGTTTTAAACCATATAGGGCCTTGGGTAGCTTGTATACCTTATGCTCTTGGCCCTCAATCTCAAAACCGGGCGGTTGAACGACGTACAGCTCTTCTTGAAGAGGGCCATTTAAGAATGCGGACTTTACATCGAACTGATAAATTTCCCAACCTTGTTGGGCAGCAAGTGATAGAAGTACTCGGATAGTTTCAAACCTTGCTACTGGTGAAAATGTGTCTTCATAGTCGATACCATACTCCTGTGCATACCCCTTTGCTACTAAGCGAGCTTTATATTTCTGAGTCTTTCCTTCCGCCGAGACTTTTACCTTGTACACCCACTTAAGTCCAATTGCCTTTTTGTCATCAGGTAAGTCAGTTAATGACCAAGTTTTATGGTTCTCTAAGGCTTTCAACTCCGTCTTCATCGCATTTATCCATTCTTCATGAGCTGCGGCTTCTGAATATGAGTTTGGCTCCATAATAGTTAGCGCAAACTGACATGTGGGTTAATGGTTCACTTTGGCTTGTTGAACCAGTGTTTGCTTCTGCTTTTAATACATAGTCATTTAATCTAGTGGGTAGTCTTTTTACCCGATTACTTTGCTTTGGCTCTGGAACATTTGTTGAAGAACTCGATTCTTCGTTTAAGTTGTTTTTGTCTGTCGTGTCCGGTTCATTCTCAAAATCTTCCCCCTCATCACCATCACTATTCGTCTCATTTATATGGACTAACTCTGGTGACAAACTATGTTCCTCTTGTCCATCCGAGTTCCACTTGGCTAACTCGTCAAACACAACATCTCGACTTATAATAACTATTTTCTTAACCGGATCATACAGTTTGTACGCTTTACAGTTGGGTGAATATCCAATAAAGACACATTTTGTGGATTTTGGATCAAGCTTCTTCCTGTGTTGCTTGGGTGTTAGGGCATAGGCAACACAACCAAACACTTTGAGAAGATGAACAGATGGTTTTTGATCATAATAGATTTCATAAGGTGTTGCTTGATGAACTCTTGTAGGTGACAAGTTCCTTAAGTACACAGCAGTGGATATGGCTTCACCCCAAAAATGATTACTTAAGTTTTTGCTTTGTAGCATGCTTGTTGCCATCTCGACAATCGTTCGATTTTTCGTTCCGATACTCCATTTTGTTGAGGAGTATACGGAGCGGTCAAATCATGTCTTATTCCTTCATTGTCAAGAAACGTTATAAATTCTCTTGAGCAGTATTCTCCTCCTCGGTCAGATCGTAGTGCCTTCACCTTCTTTTCTGTTTCGAGCTCAAGCTTGGCTTTAAATAACTTAAACTTATTAAAGACCTCTGATTTTTCACGTATGAAGTATACCCATGTCATCCTGCTAAAATCATCAATAAACAATACGAAATATTTTTTACCTCCTAGTGAGCGGGTCGGCATTGGTCCACATACATCGGTATGAACTAGTTGAAGAACTTGAGTGGTCTTTGATGATGATTCATGAGGGAATGGGCGCCTATGTTGTTTCCCAAAAACACATCCTTCACACGCTGGTAAGCTACTGATCAAGGGTAATCCATTTACCAATTGTTTATCATGCAACTCTTTGAGACTTACTCCATTTATATGCCCATAACGACGGTGCCATGTTATCGAGTCGTCTCCAATTGCTGCTAATGCCATAGTGGACCGTGTAACATCTAATGGGAAGGTGTTGTTGCTTGCCATGGGTATCTTACACACTACCTCACGAGTTTTCTTACTAGTAATGGTGCACATATTATCATCAAACAATAGGGTATGTCCAGCCTTCATAAGTTGACCTACGCTAAGAAGGTTATACCCAATTTCAGGAGCAAATTGTACCTCATGAAGAACCTTGGTTTTTCCCGTAGACATCCCAAGTCGAACTGTCCCTTTTCCTTCAACCTGCACACTTTTTCCATTCCCCATCCGAACTCTAGACTTTCGTGTGTCATCAATGTCTTTAAACAGAACCTTCTGATCGGTCATATGGTTTGAACAACCACTGTCGAGGAACCAAATTCCATCTTCTGATTTTTCTAGGCCTTCACCGACCATGAGTACTTCACTCGCTTCTTGCTTTCTACCATATACTTCTTTTTCATCATAACATGCGATGGCCATAAAAAGTTGCCCCTCGTCTTCTTCATTGCCTTCTTCAAACGCCGTATTTGCTTGGGGTTCATTCCAACAATCTGCTTTAACATGACCAAAGCGATTGCAGTTGTAGCACTGCACATTGCTTCGTCCCCGACCGAAGCCTCGTCCTCTACCTCGTCCTCTACTACGGAATGATCCCCGACCTCGACCCCGAAAATTACTTGATCCACCATCTTCTTTTGCTTGGAAAACCTGTTCTTCTACAACCTTCTGCACGTTACGGTTCACACGAACTTCATGAGCTTGCAGTGAGCCCATAAGTTGATCATACGTCATTACGGTCAGATCTCGTGTCTCTTCTATAGCTGCCACAACATGGTCCCAACGAACCGGTAAGCTTCGAAGTACTTTCTCAATGACCTTCTGATCAGATATCCCCTCTCCGTATGCCCTTTGCTGATGCACTATCTTCATTACTCTTGAGAGATATTCGCCAACAGATTCATTATCATTCATCTGTACCGTTTCAAACTCCCGTCTTAGCCCTTGTAACCTCACAGTTTTGATTTTGGAATCTCCTTGATACTCGTTTTACAGTAGATTCCAAGCCTGCCTTGACGTCGTTGCAGCGGCTATTCGAGAGAAAATTTCATCATGGACTCCTTGTTGTATAATTGAAAGAGCCCTTGCATCTTTCTTCCGATTTTCTCTCAAACGATTCTGATCAGGATCCGCGTTGTTATAACCTGTTGTCACATGTTCCCAAAGACCTTGTGACATCAGAATTGTCTTGACCCGAATGTTCCAGAAATCATAGCCTTCTCCTTTGAAAACGGGGACAGCAATCGTTGGACTCGTTTCTCTGTTGTTTGCCATTGCCGGAACAGACTTGGGAGAGGGAATTGTTGAATCAACCTTGAAGTCGCTGGACCTGTGGCTCTAGATACCACAATGTTGAAAATAAAGAAGGAAACTTGTAGAAAACTTTATTATTAAATCTCATGAATACTGATGAAGAATAAAATCCCACTCGTATGTAAAATGAAATTCTAGACCTCACTATTGAATTTATGAAAAGAAATAGGAGAGAATTAGGGATCAAGAAGGTTTTTATTGATTGAAGTCATGTGTACAAGTTTAGGATGAAGAGAACAAAACACGCACTAAAGGTGTAAAATCTCTCTTTTTCCAAAAAGTCCTTATTCTGATTCATGAATGCTCTATTTATACTAATAAACTTGGTCCGCAAGTTCCTTAGTATGAAATGGATGCACTTGCTGCCGGCTCCGTCGCAATTGCATCCTGTTGTTTCGGAGATATCTTAGCTTAGTTGTCGCCTTCGATTTATCCTCGCTGCTTCATTTGCATATCCGATTTTGACCTTTCCTCATCAAGTCCCCCTAGTCCATTAATTATTTATGCAATGATAATGGACTATGTGCTAGAAAAATCTAGGCTTTATTCATTTCGTTTGCTTTAAAAAGGGGGTTATCTCATTAAAAAACCTTGTTTGGAAAACCCTTTAGGAAAAACCAAAGCCTAGGATAAAAAAGAGTATAACCATGACCTTTTACTTTGAGCAAAATTTATAAAAATTTTATCGCAAGGGTCCTCCAGCCCCCCCTAGTCCTTTATGTTATAAGTTTATAACATAAGGACTTTAGGTACTTATAGAATCGGAAACGCGATTTTTTGATTAGA
This sequence comes from Deinandra increscens subsp. villosa, assembly GCA_039602395.1. Classification (NCBI taxonomy): domain Eukaryota; kingdom Viridiplantae; phylum Streptophyta; class Magnoliopsida; order Asterales; family Asteraceae; genus Deinandra; species Deinandra increscens. Next base: position 59,874,551 of record JBCNJP010000009.1, on the reverse strand, counting down.
ACTCGCATTCGCAAATGTTGTAGTAATCGACTGTTGGTTACAGCAAATGCAAATGGCATGCGTAAGCAATTGTCAGGAAACCATTAAGCGTGATGGTACTCCTTGTCAGTTTTTCAGAACACGTGTCAACACGAGGTTTGTTGACGAGACAATTATTCTTTTTTCGAATTTTTAAATAATAGATCTAAACCGTTTTAAAAGAGGTTTATATCCTTTATCCTCATAAATTCCCCAAATTCTTCTACCCTCTTTTAAATCTTCTTCCGGCACTCCCCTCAATCGTCTTCTTCAGTTTACTTTCCGAAGGTTAGTTTCCCTGGCTTTCTTTAATTTCTTTCCACAATGGCTTCCCCTGTTGTAAAAATGGATGAAGAATCATCGAAACATAACATGCATTCATCTTTTTCGAATTTAAGTCCAAGCGATTTAGATACTTTGATTGAGAAATACCACATCCCGTTATCTCTTCACCCTGTTTTGCCAGAACCCAATGTGTCGATTTTTTCTCTTCAAGATGGCAAAATTGGTATATATGCCGATATGTTTCGATTTGGAAATTATAGGCTTCCTTTTACCAAGTTCTTAATTCGAGCCCTATCATATTTTGGAGTGCATATCTCTCAGATGCACCCTCAAGGACTTTCTCGATTAAGTCATTTTGAAGTCTCCAGTAGGGCTGTAGGTGTATCTCTAAGCATTGTACTATTTAGGGCTTTTTATCGGATAACTATGGCCGGCGATTGGTATACTTTTGAACGCCGCCGTGGAATATCTAGGCTTAGCACCACTCTTCCCCCAAACCCTAGGTCTTGGAAAAATCAGTTTTTCTATGTGGATGATCGATGTATCCCTCCTACCATGAGATGGAGGGAAATTGATGACATTGTACATGATGTTATCCCAGAAGAAAGTGAGTATTCGAAAGTGAACTTTGATCGGTTGGTTAGTGTGGCTAGCCCCATTCGCGAACTTCCAGAATGCATATTGCTTGTTTCTAGGATTAGCAAGGCTTGGTTTGAGCCGGAATTGTGGCCAATTTTACAGTACCACCAAAGGGGTAAGCCTTACACTTGCAACTTTTAACAATAAACCGTGTATACTAACATAGTTATATATATTTTTTTTTTCAGAAATGGAACTGTATAATGCTCTGGGTTTGAAGAATTTTTCCGGCTTGGAATTGTCTGCAGAAAAGATTGATGAAACTACAGTACCATTTCTCGATCAAACTTCATCTTCTTTTTACGAAATTCGTCCTGAAGCAGAGACCATGGATGTCGATGGTACAAGTGTGAATGAGGGTAATCAGGAAACTTTGTCTATTGAGGACATGTATGATCAAATTGTTGGTTCAAAAATTGAAGAAGCCCCATCTGCGATCTCTTCGCAAATGAAAGTTCTCCCAACAAATAACATGGGTGAAAAAGAAAGGGACATTGCAAGTGATGCCACTGTTATCACCACCATGTCTCATGTTACTAAAGGAAAAATGCTGAAGCGTCCTCCTAAACCTCATGCTGGAAAGGATGTTCATAAGAGGAAGTCTCCACGATTGATTACTCAATCACCTTCAAAAAGCACTTCCGGAAGGATGGAAATGATTGATGATGATATTATGGCAAATACCGCTGAAACACCGGTAACCCCTCCTTATGATAAGGAATTTAATATTTCCGATTTTTTGCTAAATTCTCCCGATGTAACCGATCAAGCTTTAATTAATACCCCTCTTTTGCAGAACACTCAACCATCTTCCTCTGTTGTTGCTAAAACTTCCAGCTCATATTCCCTTTCTCAATCCTTTCCCCTACTTGGTGTCCCCACTTCCAACTGGCTTAAAAAAGACATTGAACTAGTCAGCATGAGGACAAGCTCAGCCAAGGAATTTTCACATGCATCTGCTACTGAGCCTTTTATTCCCAAGTGGGATGTGTTATCAAGTCAGTCATGCAAAGATCCGTCAGTTGCCAAGAAACTTTCTCTTCTAAGTAGCACACCAACAGACGTGTCAAGCGTTCATCAAGTCCCTCATGAGGTATTTGCCAATGAATTCATGACATCTCATGCGAAACAGCAGAATTTGGTGGCAGATTTGTATGAAAGATGGATAATTGCTGAAGCTAAAGTAGAGGAACTTGCAGAATCTCAGAAGAGGCACATGCTCTCTAAACTGAATTCCAGCTCCGTTGATGTGCAAGTGAAAACCAACACTTTACTGGGTGAAGTGGAGAGTTTGAAGATGCATAACCGAAAATTGGTTGCCCTTGAACAAGAAGCGAAAAGAAACTTGAAACAAGCCCAAGACAATGAACTTGTCTTAAAAAATCAATTTCTGGAAGAAAGAAACAAGCTTGAAGAATCAGTGAATGATGTTAAGAAAGGTAATGTATTCATATCCTTTATTATTTCAAAATCATCTTATATAAGTTTTAAGCAACATTAATTTGTATTAAATGTCCTTATTTACAGAGGTAGAAAGGTTAGAGGAGACTATGAAAGCCATGACTGCAGAAAGGGAGGTTTTACAGTCTGAGAACAAAACTTTAAAGGACAAAAGCAAGTGGCTCATCGCTGAAGGTCTTAGCCTACTTGCAAAAAGAGTTCACTCAGAAGTAATCCCTATGGCTTTAAGTCTTAACCAAGCTGTGAATGCTGTGGGTTTCAATGAAGGCATCAAATGTGGACTTGCACATGCATCGAAGAATGAGGTGGACATCAATTCTTTCAAGGAATACGATGTCAGTGCACGTGACAAAGTACTCGACCGCTTGAAATCTCTTCAATCCATGACTTTCAACATCATAGAGCAAGTGTCCCAGTTGGATATGTCTGATTTAGAGAAGATGAAAGAAATGCTGAAACCTGTCAACAGTTCCAAGCCTACCTCCTCTTCAGGTAATTAAAGTTGGTTTATAATCAACTTTGTCTTTTGTGGAAACAGTTATTCTCCAAAGTCCACCTATGCAGTGGCATCTTATACAGTTTACTTTTCTAATGTTTGGTATGGTATGGAATATTTGATTACTCTCGTATGTTAGTTGTGCATGTGTTTGCACTTCTAACCTTGGAACAATATGGCTAATGGACTTACCACTTTTAGTATTGGAAATGATATTATGCTTGTTTTAGGAACATTATGGTATCTTTAACAATTAGCGCTTAAACTTCATGATCTTTTTCGTAAAATTGCTTTGTAGTCTGCCTTATGAATAGTACATTTGCGGTAGAAATGTAAGTTATACACTTACGTTTGCAAATGGGGTTTTAACCATTCTTTGTTATAGGTCTTATGATGGTTTTATTATTTCATGTTATTGTACAGCTTTTCCTTAATGCACATTGTCTAATTTTATATAAATATCAGACTTTAAAGGATATTATGAATCCCTCTTCATAAATATTATGACCCAAACTTTTGGTGAAATTTTTATAAATCATAGGATAAATCCAACATATGTGTTTCCCTCCCATGAAATGCGTCCACCTCATAGAAGTACTAACCCCATAAATATTGAATCATCTTACTCGTTACATATTTTCACGTATAGTTACAGATCATTTCTTTATGGTATTCTCTTCTTACATTCTTTGGTAAGAAATGATTAACCCAATCGCTTGGATGGTTAATCCACAAGTCCAATTTTTACAAATTAAATCATAAAATGGCACTTGCGACCCTCGGGGTGCTCAATAGGAAGGATTATAGATGTTATTCCTGAATGAGTTGGCCTTCACCCCTTAAGCTTTTGTTAACAAATTTATGTTAACAAGGTGTCCGGCCTGATCACCTCTTCTTAACATGCACTCTTTTCTCATAGAGACAGTTAAGGACAAGATGAAATCATAACTTCATCTTGGGTTATTATTTCTTTCCTAAGAGATAATAACTCAACTCTACCATCAAAGAGTTCTACATAACTTGCTCATCTTATTGATAAGCGATTTAATGGACCATGTGTTTATGAAAAAGCGCACTTACATATGTTCATGTGCATATGAAATATATAAATGATGTTAAGCATACTCATAATTTTGCAATTGAGATATTATTACTTTAAGAAAACCATGTTCCATATTCGAAATACAAACAACTCCATAATTCTAACAACATTCCAACATCTAGTTACATATAGCACTTTCGGAGGTGAATTCCATTCCAAGCTCTTACAAGTTCAGTCCCATCAATTTGTTTAAGTATATATGATCCGTTTCCTATAGCTTTCTTAATGATATACGGACCTTCCCACTTGGGGGACATTTTCCCCAACGGAAGAGCATGGCTAACTTCATTGTTTCGCAAAACATATTTTCCTTCTTTATACTGGTGCACTTTTGCCTTTGCGTTATAATATTTAGCCATTTCTTTTTTATACCTACTTTCACGTATAGCTGTGATCTCTCTTCGCTCTTCTAAGAAATCCAAATTGGTTCTCAGCGCTTCTTCATTATCCGTCACTTGCATTTGCAAACGATAACTAGGCATCCCTATTTCAGCAGGTATAACTGCCTCAGTTCCATACACAAGACTAAATGGCGTTTCACCGTTACTTGTTTTTGGCATGGTTCGATGTGCCCACAGCACATGTGGTAATTCATCAACCCAGCTTCCTCCATACTTTGCCAATCTCATCTTTATACCCTCAACAAGACTTCTATTTGCCCTTTCCACCTGACCATTTGCTTGCGGATGTGCAACTGACGTAAAGATCTGATTTATATGAAGCTCTTCACACCACTCCGCAAATGGATTTCCAGCGAACTGTTGCCCGTTATCAGTTATGATGTACAAGGGTAAACCAAACCTACATACAATGTGTTCCCACACAAATCTTTTCACCTGTTTTCCAGAGATGTTAGCTAAAGGTTTTGCTTCAACCCATTTCGTAAAATAATCAATAGCAACTATGAGAAACTTTACTCCACCACTTGCGACCGGAAATGGCCCTACTATATCCATACCCCACTTCTGAAATGGCCAAGCAGATGTCACAGGGATAAGCTCATTTTTAGCTCGCATACTTACTGGAGCATGTATTTGACATGCTTGGCATTTTTGAAGTTCTTCAAAGGTACTCCTATACATTCCTGGCCAATAATAGCCAAGACCCATAATTTTTGCCACCACCATTTTTGCTCCTGCATGAATACCGCAAATTCCCTCATGCACCTCTCTAACAACCCATTCTGCTTCATTCGGTAACAAACATCTCAATAAGGGACCTAGAAAACTTCTTCGATACAAAACATCATCTTGCATTTGATATTGAAGTGAATTTACTCTTACTTGTCTGGCTCGTTCTTTGTCATCTGGAAGTTCCCCTTTTGTCAAATATTTTATTATTGGCCACATCCAACTATCTTCATATTTTTGCACATCCGCTGTTAACTTCAGATTAACAGTAGGAACTTCCAACAATTCCACTCTAATTTCCTTTGCAAGGTGTTCAAATGCCACAGATGCTAATTTACTTAGAGCATCCGCTTTCCTATTTTGACTTCTAGATATATGTAATACTTCGCATTTGTCAAAACTCTTTATGAGCTCTTGCACTTGCTCCAAGTATAACGCCATATATTTTCCTTTTGCTTCATATGTACCGGCAATTTGACTTGCCACTAACAGCGAATCCACGTATGCCATCAACTGCTTAGCCTTCATCTTTTTGGCCAACCTCAATCCTGTCGAAATTATCAATTTTAACAGTTGTTAATGTCGCTTCTAAAAACAACTGCATATGCAAATGTATATTTTAACGCAAGCGTATGCGCATCTGAAAATACTTCTTCAGATGCATTTGCTTAAAAGACGCATGAGTATTTTATATACTCATACTCATCCCCCCCCCCCTTTTTTTCTTTTTCTTTTTTTTTTTAACAAATTTTTTGTCCTGACCTGCTAGCAACGCTTCATACTCTGCTTCATTATTCGAAGTTGCAAAGCCAAATCTTATCGCATATGTCAATTCATCCCCCTCAGGACTTTTCAAAATTAATCCTGGAAAATAGAAGGATTGATTAATAGATCACAAACCAAAACATATGCCAATGTTATAAGTAAGAAATACTTATGATGAAGTTTTACCTGCTCCTGACCCATCGGAATTGGATGATCCGTCCGTATGCAAGATCCATATCCTTTCAGTGGGTTTAGGGGCAGAAACACAATTTACATTTGCTCCCTCTGGTACTTCGGCTAGGAAGTCAGCTATCACTTGGCCTTTAATTGAAGTGCGTTGTTTGAATTCAATATCAAAGGGTCCCAATTCAATAGCCCATCTCACCAATCTTCCCGACATCTCAGGCTTTCTTAAGATGTTTTGGATAGGAAAAGAAGTATAAATGATAATAGTATGAGCCTGAAAATATCTTCTCAGGCGACGAGTTGCTTGTACCAATGCTAAAACTACCTTTTCCACTATCGGATATCTTGTTTCGTAATCCTTTAACATCTTACTAACATAATAAATTGGGATTTGTTTTTCTTCTCGTTCCACCATCAATACAGCACTAACAGCATTTTCAGTTACCGCCAAATACATCACCAATTTTTCCCCCAACCTTGGAGCAGTTAAAGTAGGAAGTGTGATAAGATCCATTTTTAAATCTTCAAAGGCCTTATTAGCCTCGAGTGTCCATTCAAAATGGTTTCCTTTCAAACTCTCTTTTAGTACTTTTATAAACGGAACTGTTCGTTCTGCTGCTTTCGAAAGAAACCTATGTAATGCAACCAATCGACCATTTAAAGTCTGAATATCTTTAAGAGTTTTTGGTGGAGACATTTCCAACACTGCCTTTACTTTTCCCGGATGTGCCTGTACTCCATTATTATTTATCAAAACTCCCAAGAATTTCCCTTCCTCCATAGCAAACGAACACTTCTTAGGATTTAACTTCATGTTAATTCTTCTTAAATTTCCAAATGTTTCCTCAATATCCTCAATCATGTCTTTTTCTTCACAACTTTTGATAACTACATCATCAACATATGCCTCCAAATTTCTTCCCACTTGTGCTTGGAAAGTCTTATCCATCAATCTCTGATATGTTGCACCAGCATTCTTTAAACCAAAAGGCATCTTTTTATAACAAAAAAGGCCTTCATTTGTAATAAAAGCTGTTTTGTCCTCATCCTCCACAGCCATAGTGATTTGATGATATCCTTTGTATGCATCAAGAAAACACTTCCACCTATACCCAGCCAGAGAATCGACTTTAAAATCTATCTCCGGTAAGGGGTAACAATCCTTAGGACATGCCTTATTTAGGTCTTTAAAGTCTATACACATACGCCAGGAACCATCTGGCTTTTTGACCAAAACTAGGTTTGCAACCCAAGTTTGGTAATGTACTTCCCTTAATATTCCGGCTTCGACAAGTTTATCAACTTCGCTTTTTATAACTTCATTTCTGACCTTGTCAACAATTCTCCGCTTCTGTTGTACTGGCTTGACACCAGGATAGACATTAAGGTGATGTTCGGCAAAATGTTTCGGAACACCTGTCATATCCGATGGTTCCCATGCGAAGATGTCAACATTTCTTTTTAACAACTCAAATAACTTCTCCCTATATTCACCTTGTAACTTATTCCCTACTTCTATGACTTGATCCGGAAATTTTTCGTTTATGACCCACTTATCCTTTGTTAACACATCCTCTTGAATCACTTTAATGCCCTCTTTATCAGGCTTGTTCACCATTGCTATATGCATTTCCACATCCGATTCTACAGTTGCAATTCCAGCAGGTGTGGGAAAACGAACCATTCCATGTGGTATTGACACAATAGCCCCTATCATTTTCAATCCAGGTCTTCCTATAATGACATTGTGTGGTGACGGAGTTGCAACTATCACAAATGTCAGCATTACTTCTCTAAAAAACTTATCATCACCAAAGATTACATGCAAAGTGACCTCACCGATAGGGTGTACAATTTCCCCCGAAAAACCAATTAAAGGTGAATTATGAGGCTTCAATTTGTTTTGCACATCCGGTCCCATTTTCCGAAAACATGATTCATACATTATCTCAGATGCACTTCCTGTATCAAGATATGTTCTTTTTACTAGGAATCCAGCAATTCCAACAGTAATAACCACGGGGTTTTCTTTTGCATCTTCTCCTCTTACAGGGGGGAATATAATTTCACACATTTTCCAAGCCTCATCCTCTACCTTTGTTCGCACATTCCTATGCCATGTGTTAGGATGTTGTCTGATCATCCCAATGACATTTTTTGCATTTGCAATAGGACGGCCCTCTTGTATATTTTTTACCAAATGAGACAACTTTCCAGATTTAATAGCTTTATCTATTTCACTTCGCAAATGCCGACAGTCATTTGTGTCATGACCTCTGTCCTTATGGAAATCACAGTATTTTGTTGTATCTGCATTTGCACCCAAACGTGTTCTTTGAGGTGTAGCAAATTGTATCTTTTCTGTTGTCAAAATTTCACTAGGGGTTTTAGTTAACATTGGGAACTCTTCCGCCTTCTCCTCCCAATTTCTTTTATTTCTTCCAAAATTTCCATCCCTTCTTTTATCGTATGGTTGCATTCTATACTTTCCCCAAGATAGGTTTCTCTATGGGTAAGTATTTTCATTTGATCCAACACTTTTGACATTTGTATTTGCACCCTTTGAGGATGGCTTATGAGTATTTATTCCTTGAATATTTCCCGAAGCACTTCGCCCTTTGACATAGACTCGCACTCTATCCATCAACACTTCCATGGTTTTAGGCAAGTCCTCATGTAGTTTTTCTACTAAATGTGAATGCCTCACCCCATGACAAAAACCAGAGATCCTCAACTGGTCTTGGGCACCAACTATCTTCATGGTCTCATTATTAAAACGAACCACAAAGTTTTCGAGACTCTCATCATTCCTTCGCCGAATATTATGAACTTCAGTAACTTCTTTAGTACATTTTCGCTGCTGACTAAATTGTCGTAAAAACTTTTCTTTCAAATCCTCAAATCCTACAATTTGAGCGTTGGGCATGACAATGTAAAGCTCAATATAGTGAAAACGAGACAGAAAATTTGGAAGTGGCTGCTTGACACTGTGGTTCTTTTCCACCCGGCTGGGTTTACATGATAAAGCTTGCCTTCATAACGAATCATACCATACCCTGGCAGCCCCCGTAAATGTTTAAACCAACATGTGGCACCACGTTTCCTCTGACCAGCATTCCAAACGGGCCGCTGACCAAAAATCAAATACATGATCATCAGGATCTGACAAGCCTGCATATTTCTTTACAGAAGTAGGCATTTTCAATTTCTTCGGAAATTGTGCATTAGCAATCCAGTTATCAAACTTCGACTGCTCTTGCATTGAAGGTGGGAAATACGGCACAAATATTTTTGTCACTCCTGAAACATTCATACATGGAGTATTAACCTCATGAAATATATGCCTTTTTTTTTACAAAGGGCTTTCCGATATTATTTTTAAGTAATCATTAATCTCATACTCATATGAGCTTCTTCTAAGAGGATAAGCGCATGTGCAAATGCTCAAAGTATTGACACTTGCAAATATAAGGCCTCGCATGAAGGGCTTTTTGTCAGCACTTGCATAAGCGTCTAAAATGTTAGGCGTTCGCCAGGATAGGCCTCGCGCGGAGGGCTTTTTTTTTATAAACGCTTATGCACCGCAAAGGCATATTTTCAGTTTACCTAAATTGCATATGCGTATGCATTATACCACATGCCCTTTCCTCCCTTTTTTTTTTATTAAAAAAGGATTATAACGCGTAAAGTACACGCATGTTATATATTTTTGATTCTTATGAATTTTCCTATCATATCTTCAAATCTTCATCTGATTCCCAGAATTGCGCGCCATTTTTAATGAATATTCAAAAATTCAAACGGCACATCTTCAAATCTTCATACAATTTTCTGGAAATCGTTGACTTAATCCATATTCCCATAGTTATTTCAAATTCATTTATTTCTTAAATGAATTTCAAACAACGCGTCGATTTCATACAATTCATTATGAATCAAAAATATTCTTATGAACGTCTTCATAATTGATGACTAAAATTCTCGATTATGATAATTAATCAATATAAAAGCTGAATCTAAACAACTATTCCATCGACAAAGTTACCTGGAGATGCCGGTGTCTTAATGAGGACCGGATCATCCTCAGGATCATCTAGAACACTGTTCTGATTTGTCGTTTTTGGCACATCACGCTCAGGAGTAAATTTGAGCTTTGTTCGAACCTCCTGAAGCCACAACTCTCGATCCTGCTTATCTTTCAATTTTCGCAGGACCTCCAAATTTCGTATCAGGAATTCGTCATCAAATTCACTTAAAACATCATAACTTCGCAACGGATCATCGCCTTCTCGCTGATCCTTCATCGAACCAACAATGCCTTTTTCGTGACTTGAAAACGAAAACATTGAAGGTTTCTTACTAAATTCTCCACCAGATCCTTTGGAGCTCATATTGACCTTCCCTGCGCTCGATGATGTGAACACAGTGTTCTTCTTCGCTGAATCACCAACTAATTTCTCCATCCTTTTTCCAATTCAATTAATACACGGATGGCGCCAATTGATGAAGAATAAAATCCCACTCGTATGTAAAATGAAATTCTAGACCTCACTATTGAATTTATGAAAAGAAATAGGAGAGAATTAGGGATCAAGAAGGTTTTTATTGATTGAAGTCATGTGTACAAGTTTAGGATGAAGAGAACAAAACATGCACTAAAGGTGTAAAATCTCTCTTTTTCCAAAAAGTCCTTATTCTGATTCATGAATGCTCTATTTATACTAATAAACTTGGTCCGCAAGTTCCTTAGTATGAAATGGATGCACTTGCTGCCGGCTCCGTCGCAATTGCATCCTGTTGTTTCGGAGATATCTTAGCTTAGTTGTTGCCTTCGATTTATCCTCGCTGCTTCATTTGCATATCCGATTTTGACCTTTCCTCATCAAATACATTGAGTCATAAGGGTCTGCTATTTATAATGAGCAGATTACAAACCGACTAAGAAAAAAGGATAATGATAAAATACTTAAACAATAAGAAAATAGATACCTATGGCTATCCACATCTAGCCTTATTGATAAACATAAATTTAAACTAAAATATTTAACTTTGAATTATCTCTTAACAGTATGTACTCTGTTTTCTAGACTCCACTAATGATTTAGCAGTAAAATCATCTATCCTTTGATATTATTAGTTTGATTTCTTTTCAAATCGTTCTTACTAGTTTGATTTTTATACCTCTTGAGTGCAAATATCATTTGATATAAAACATGAAATACACAAAATCGTTCTTGCTGGTTTGATTTTGGTTCTGAATATTGAATTTTGAGAACTTATACTTTATTATTATGGGCTTAGTGTGATGTTTTATACTATCTTAACCATGCTTAATTTACTTTGAAATGGAAATATATCAACTGTTTAACTTGATCTTACCTTCATGTTGTTGCTTTTACTAAAATTTATTGTTCTAGGTTGCTCTATTTCAATGTTCAAAGCTTACGGAAATCATGGTTAGCCACATTGACGTTTTTCTTTGTTTCATTTGTTGTTTTTGTTTTCAACAGCGATCAAGGATTTGGCGTTTAATATCAGAAAGAACCTAAAGAATTCTTATACTATAAATTTTCGTATTTATGTCTCATATTGCTCACATGAACTTTAGTTTGTTCATCTTTATATAGGTGTTTTATTCGTGCCCACTGAAGTGTGTTTACTCTACTACCTCATCTACACAAGGTATATAATTCTTAGGACTTATTCCATGTAACATGTTTGTGTGTTTATAAAAGAATAAAACAATTGAAAAATGGTCATTTGAAACTAAAATTTGGCAGTTTTGTAATGGGGCCCTTAAATAAAGTGTATGAATTGTATATATATACAATCACAAACATCTCCTATGGTTGTGTGCCATTTTTTTACCTTACATATATCTTTTTTATATATCATGTGTTTCAAGTCATAACACTTCTTTCATTTAGCCCACTTGTTTGAGCTGCTATGTTTGTTTTCAGGAGCACCTGAGTTCGATTCCTCCTTTCATCGGATGTCTGCCCGATTTTTATTTTGACCTTCGTGATTTCTTGATCTTTTCTTGACGAAACACGTGGCTAGCCTATGACACGTGTTTCTCCTTTGGTTCTTTTAACTTACCACCTCATCCCCTCCTTAGGGTTTTCACCCCTCTTCTTCTCCCGATCTGCAGGTACGATTTCGAACTTTCCGTAACCCTCTCGATCGCTTCGTGACCTCCATCTTTTCTCGCAGAAGTTTTCATCGGTTTCGAAGAAAGTTACCCACCTGAAATCGCTAACGCTTATTGATTTAAGGTTCTTCCCTTTTGTCTTCCTCCTTATTGTTTGCTGTATCCATGAAATTTTACTTTTAATTCGGATTTTACTTTGAATTCTTGAAGTTATCTGCTTATCTGTTCATCGTTTGCTGAATCAAGCAATGAATGGCTTCAGATCCCCCTATCGATTCTCATTGTTATCATCATGTTAACTTTTTATTGTTTCTTTCAATGATTTCTTACACAGGGGTCGATCTGTTACTGTTTACTTTTGCCTCTCTATATTTATGATTTATTTTGGGTCATCATTTGTAAACGGCATCTGCATCTATAGTTATGGTTTTTTTTTGACCATAGGTGTAGTGATTGTAGACAGATTATCATTAGTTATGAGGTACGATAGTTTTGTGTTTAGGCTCCTTTTTAGGTTCAATTGTTGATAATAGTAGCAATACATGCTTGGGTTTTCTTTTCGATTGAGGTACCTCTTCTGGATAAGCAGTTAGTGTTCACTACGTGGTGGCGTACATGATCAGTCTTGTGATTTGCTGTTATTATTAAGAGTTATGAGGGTCTCTATTTGGGATTACAAACTAAAGTGTCTTCATAACTGCTATAATAGGACCAGTAGGAATCAACATTAATCCATAAGAGAGGTTTATCATCATGTTTTTGACATGTTTCATAGTTATTAAGTTTGCCCTTTTATTCATCTTTGTCCTCTTCATCATTGAGTTACCCGAGTTCTCGAGATTTCCAGTTGTCGTTTTTTATAAAATTGTTTATGAGTTTTCTATGGTTTGATTCATCTGAAGTTTCTTGATGAAGTATATTGATGGTGCCTCTGTTTAGGGTCTTTGTTTGCAATAAACTGGAACTCTTCTGCGCTTGCTAAGATGTTTGCCAGATATTTGTTTTTTATTTTAGGATTTGTCAGTTGATGTTGTGTGCTTTGAGAATAGGTGTTTTTTTTTGTCGTATTCATTGCTTTTTAAGATACAGGTGTTATAACGAGATTTTTTTTATCAATGACTTTTATTCAGCTGATTAGGATTGTTTAAGTTTAACACTTATAGAGATTGATTTAAGTTTAGTAAGCATTGTTTATGAAAGTTACTACCATGAAAGTTTTTATGTAACAGTGAGTAGCCAAAAACATAGGAGGTTATATTATGAAAATGGAAATTAGGTCTTAAACCTATGTATTGTGTCTTGAATATGTAGTTACTGTTGTTTCTAATCCGTTTGAGCAAACAACACAGTAACTACCCAGCTACATATGTAAAAGAATGTTTATATGTAACTCTTTGTTGAGTTTATTTTAGATTCCATCTCCTGTTCGTATCTGTGTTGTTTTGTAAACTACTCCTAAAATCTGTTTCATGTTTGTATTGTGCTTTTTGTATCTGTGTCGTTTTGATTAGAATATATTATTAATGTCACTGTAAAAGATTATTGATCACACTACTAACAGTCACCGCATTATTGGGTTTTCAAATTAAAGTGTATTGTTCATGATAACATTTTCTTCATAGATGTTTTATAACACAGATTGTATGTTTCCATCTTTAAATTTATTTATAATTTATGAATTCATCAATGAAGAAATATTTCATCTAGGTTTTAAGTTGTATATGCTAGATTTGGTTTCAATTACTACCATGAAAGTTTTTATGTAACAGTGAGTAGCCAAAAACATAGGAGGTTATATTATGAAAATGGAAATTAGGTCTTAAACCTATGTATTGTGTCTTGAATATGTAGTTACTGTTGTTTCTAATCCGTTTGAGCAAACAACACAGTAACTACCCAGCTACATATGTAAAAGAATGTTTATATGTAACTCTTTGTTGAGTTTATTTTAGATTCCATCTCCTGTTCGTATCCGTGTTGTTTTGTAAACTACTCCTAAAATCTGTTTCATGTTTGTATTGTGCTTTTTGTATCTGTGTCGTTTTGATTAGAATATATTATTAATGTCACTGTAAAAGATTATTGATCACACTACTAACAGTCACCGCATTATTGGGTTTTCAAATTAAAGTGTATTGTTCATGATAACATTTTCTTCATAGATGTTTTATAACACAGATTGTATGTTTTCATCTTTAAATTTATTTATAATTTATGAATTCATCAATGAAGAAATATTTCATCTAGGTTTTAAGTTGTATATACTAGATTTATTTTTATTTTTCTACTATAGTTTGTTGGTCAGATTGTTTTATTTATGTGAATGGTTACCGTCTGTTCCTCTAATCTCATTCTGTCTGTTTTTACTTTGACAAATTGCAGGTGAGTTGGGGCTTCAGATATTTGGATCCTTTAATTGTTTGATCTTTTATCAGTTTGCTAATTTCTCTCTTTTTCTTCAGTATCGTCGTTTACAATTACCAGAATTTTGCTTTCAGGTACGTGTCCTGATTTCTTTATGTGTTCTAATATTTCGGTAGAATGCTGATCTATAATTTTGTTAGCAGTCTGACATTTTCGTAGAAAGATTTTGATAATAAGGTTTTTTTCATGAAGTAAATTGATTGATTCATGATTCGGTTCTTTTAGGCTGGATAGGCAGCCATTAGTAAAAGTTAAAACATGGAATCCTCTTGGGTTTCTTGCAGAAAAGTTTATCAACAATATAGTTATATTCTGATTAAAAAATATCATTACATAATCATTATGTAACATGCTAAAAATAACACATAGATTTGCTCTTCATTCTTATCAAATACATTTCTCATGGAAACTCCAAATTTCTATATAGTTCGTATAAAAATAGTAGAATGTAAAACAGCTAGGTGCTTATTGAAACCAAATTATCAGTTTTCAACTTAAACACGTTATAAAAAACCATGAGGTCATACAATACCCATGAGATATGTTTCTAATCTAAATCCATTCTGTTAATGTGGAGCTTTCCTGTATCTCTTTATCACGACGTAGTCAGTATAAAAAATTATGTGTTACCTATATTTGTGTATGTGTTGTTGTGCTACATGCGATCCGTTTGCTATTTATGCCTCTGTAGGATCCTTTTTTTGTACCAATGGTTTCTCAACACATTCCTGTAAAGTCAAAAAAAAGATTCAAAAAATTCAACCTGCACGTAGATATGTCCAGCATACAGATGCTTTGGAACTTAATCAGTCTGTATCTGCAGATTGTGAAAAAATTCCTAATCCGTGTTTATTAACCTCTTTAAGTTCAGATATTGCATCGACCTCTACTGCAGAACAGTCTTCTGCACCGCGTAGAAGGAGAAACACACGTCTTCGTACCTCAACACTTCAGTCGTCTTCAACCTTTGTTGATAACCACGTAATTGAGTATGACTATCTTGGATTGTGTGATCAGTCTTGTGAACACTGTGGGGCCCTTTTTTGGTATGCGGAACGTGTTAAATCGAGTTCTGGTAGTCGATTACCTAGGTATAGTATATGTTGTCGTGGTGGTAAGGTTCGTCTCCCAATCTCATCTGATCCACCTGATTGTGTGAAGGCGCTTTATGGAAACTCTCATTTCCTTGAAAATATACGTAAATATAACTCAATGTTCTCCATGACATCGTTTGGTGCAGTTATAGATGATATAATTAATGATGGTAAAGGCCCGTATGTCTTCAAAATTCAAGGTCAGATCTTGCATTGGACAGGCCCTCTATGGCTTGATGTTAAAAAGGGTCCACGATTCATGCAAATGTATGTCTATGATACTGAACACGAGGTTCGTAATCGATTAAATGTATTTGATATGAATGAATATGGTGGTATGTTTTCAAAGGTTGTTAGGTTTATCATTTCTATACTTGATGACATCAACCCTTTGATAAAACTACTGAGAACCGCAAGGGATATATGTTCCACATCTTTTTTTCCCGATTTTGCTATTCATATATATGATGGGAAAAAACAACGCTCTTACAATAGCCCATCAGCTGGTACTTTAGGTGCAATCATTTGTGGAGATGATAATGATTCAGGAGATTTTGATATTGTTGTTCATAATAAATCTGGTAGGCCTCAGAGAATTAATATACTTCATCCTTCGTACATGGCATTACAGTATCCGCTTTTATTTCCGTTTGCTGAACAAGGTTGGTCACCAGAGATGCGTTTGACTCTTCCTCCTCCTGCATGTAATCGTCGTGTTACTATACCATCTCTTGATTTAGATCGGCCCGTTTCCAAACCTCCGTGTAATCGTAACACTCAGTTGATGCTTAACATGTTCTACAGTTTCCACATTCATGATAGAAAAAACGTGTACAGTTTACCATTACGGGGAGAGCGTCTCTTTCAGCAATATTTGGTTGACGCGTATGTTTATATTGAACAGAACAGGTTACAGTATATACGTCAGAATCAGGCTGATCTGCGTACGGAGTTTTTACATGGTATGTATGATGCCATTTCTCGTGGTGACACCTCCGGTAAATCTGTTGGTAAATGAATATTACTGCCATCTTCGTTTACTGGTGGTCCACGTTATATGTATAAACATTATCAGGATGCTTTAGCAATCTGCCGTGTTCATGGCAATCCACAGTATTTCATTACGTTCACGTGTAATGTTATCTGGCCTGAGATTAGTGATTATCTTACCTCTCCATCAGGTGTTCGGACCGTTAGTAAAAAGAGACCAGACACGATTTCCCGCGTCTTCCGTTTGAAGGTTGCAAGCATGTTGGATTATATACGAAATAATCGTCCTTTTGGTGCTGTCACAGCAGGTCACTCTTTTTTGTTATTCTTTGTTATTTTCTTATACCTCTTCTGGTTGTTACTACATCATTAATTTTTTTCTTAATCTACTCATACAGATTTATACACCATTGAGTTTCAGAAGCGCGATCTTCCTCATTGTCATATTCTTGTATGGGTTTCTAAAAAAGATCGTATTGTTGATCCAACAGATATTGATAGGTTCATATCAGCCGAGATTCCTGATCCTGGCGCTGATCCAGTTTTATTCCCGGACCTCTTGCTTTGGCTTTGGAAGTTATAAGACCTCCCAGTGCTGTTTCCAACACTCTGAACATTCATCGAGTTTTCAGGAGCTTCATCGTCAGCCTTTCTCTTGCCACTAAGGGCAGTCTTTTCGGTGACTCTTGCAGGAAGTGTACCTTTCTCAACTTCCTGATCAGTGAGCTTGTGAGCCAAACGGATGGCTTGTTGCACGTTCGCAGGGTTGCTGGCAGTCACCAATCCTTTGATTTGAGGCGCGAGGCCTTCCAGATAACGCTCAATGCGTTTGAACTCGGCGTCGACCATTGTGGGACATAGGACCTCATATTCATGATATCGTGCAGTGTACTGTTCGATTTCAGATCCAGACATCTTCAAATTCAGGAATTCACCCTCGAGCTTCTTGACTTGGTCACGTGGACAGTATTCTTCCATGATCAGCTCCTTAAATGCTGCCCACTGCATGTTATTAGCCGCGTCTAACCCAACCATCTGGATCTCAGCGTTCCACCAGGAGAGTGCAGCTCCTTCGAAGGTACCAGTAGCAAACTTCACCTTGCTTTCAGCTGGGCAGTTACACATAGAGAAAACCTTTTCAGACTTCTCAATCCATCTAAGGAGTCCTACAGCTCCTTCTTCGCCGGAAAATGTCATCGGCTTACAGTCCATGAAGGACTTGAACGTGCAGTGATGCTGGTTTCCTGATGCATAAATAGTTCGGATTTTAAAATTAAACAGGTCATGATATAATTGCTTTGTGCCTTAACCGGCATAATAGTTACCCTGTGCGGCATATGCAGCTTGGACGGCTGCCACCGCGGCTTGCACATGTTCAGTAATCATTGCTTGCAGCTGTGCAGGCGTCATGTTTATACCGCCTCTTCCGTTTCCTCTTCCAGACATCTTGCTGAATAGTTAAAGTAGCCAGTGTTCAGTCACAGTTATATTTTATACATATCCCATAATATGTATATTATCCAGTTCCCGTTATCCCACTATTAGTCCAGAAAAATTTTCGTACAAAATCGAGGCGTCGTCGAGGAACGTCGTAAATGCTATCGTCGAAGGTCGGCTTCCCATAAAGTCACCGTTGGCGTAGTCGTCGTAGTAGAAATCAGGACGTAGAGTGTAGCATCGTTTCGTTGTTGCTTTCCCCAGAGTAGTGTGCGTATTCGCGGTCGCATTTCGTATTCGTGTGAAAATTTCCTAAGGTCTTTCCGTTAGACTTACTTAGACACGGTCTATATATATACTTATATATATATACATATATCTGTACGTACTAAGCCTTTACTTACACAGCAGAGCGAGTATCCCAGGTTGGCACGTAAAAATTTTTGTCTTTGGGGATTTTGTTTGTTCGTTTTGTAACCAAGGTTTTCAAGTTGCAGTTTCCAAATCGTTTTCAAAAATGATTCCAGTTCTCTGCAACTTATGGCTCTGATACCAATCTGTCACACCCCCAAAAATACCACTAACGGAGTTTATACCGTTAAGGGGCGCGACTAGACCAGGATCCACAACCATAGTTACAAATACTAAACGAATCAGGGTTAGTTCAAACACAAGTTATAAATAAAGTCTCAAATACAACGCAGCGGAATAAAATACTGTCTTATAGCACTAACCACGTGCTTTACAAAGTTAACATTGTTTTAAAATTCCCAAGTTAAGTTTTAAACGGAAATAAACATCTTCTCGTGCCATGCCAACCTCCAGCGGATACTCCTTAGCGATCTGCAAAAGTTTAAACCACGCAAGTGTCAACCTAACGGTTGGTGAGTTCACGGTGGGCTTGTCATGCATTGGCCCGGTCTCATAATCTCAGTTCGTGTCAAGTATACTTACAAGTTATTTATTTGTGAAAAACAATGCTCGTAATTATTTCTTTGTTTATAAATGAAGTTTGTCCGTGACCACGTCATCGGGTATGTACTAGTTCCGTAAAGTTAAAGGACTCAACCGATATCGCGGGTAGCTAATCCGTTGTTCCATGCTCTAAGGAAGTTTGTACCAAAGCTGACTTATTTTGTGGGGGCCGAGCCATCCCGTACGGTGCGGACATAGTCATCGCGGTTTTTGCCTCCCCCGTGTCCTCCCCGGGACCACGGTCAAATAGGCTGATATTGTTCCTCCGTGCACTCCCCGTGCCACGGGGCGGAGTTTGTCAAACTCCAGTAGATCTACCCAACATCCCCTCGCTTTCACAAATTAATGGCACAATTTAGTTGAGGACTTTTAAGTTATAAGGCATCCTTAGAAAACATGTGATATCATATGGTTTAGACTTTAACCTACACTAGCCATATTAAAACGTTTTCAGTTTTGTTTTCAAAAACAGTTTATTTGTAGTCCACAAGTGTTTCCCATAAAACACTTCGGTTCATCAAGTGGGTGCCGAGCATCCCGAGTTCTCAAGTTTATCAGTGAGGTGCCTAGCACTCTCGAGTTTAGTTCAGCATTGTTTTCGTTAAGTTATTCGGTGTGGCCCAAACGGACTCACGGTAAACAGGTTAGTGACACTCACCTTTGGTTGCACTGCTACACTTCAAATAATCCGAATATTGTTGTTTAACGAAGACCTAGAACACGTTTAGGTCTTAAGTATTAGTTTCGTGTCTAATCTTTACTTAACGTCACTATGGCCCATAACATAGCACGTTGCAAATATGACTCGACATACCGACACACGACACCAATGGTTGATCATAAACAAGGGTTCATATGAATCAGATATCAAACATATTTCATCATGGCAAAATCATGCAAGTCATGGCATAACACTTAAGCAAATTTCACAAGTTTGGTTTTTAGGTCAAGTCTTAGTTTCGCTAGCATAGTTTCGCTAGGCAGTTTCGCTAGGTGCACGGGCAGCACTTTCGCTAGGCAATGCCCGGTGACACAGTTTCGCTAGGCTAGTTTCGCCCGAAATTGCTGACGCAGTTTCGCTAGCCTAGTTTCGCAGGGAAACTGGTTTGAACTTTCGTTCAGGTATTTCGCTCGATAGTTTCGCTCGAGCTGGTCTGGTCAGGTTACCCGGCGACACTATAGTTTCGCTGGTCAGTGTCGCTGGAAGGAGATATAATTTCGCTACTTAGTTTCGCCCAGAGAACACACAGTTTCGCTGGTCGCGAAAAACATACGGATTTGCCTAAAAATCAACCTAACAGCTTCTGATCATACATGCAATTCATTATCTAGTATCCATAGGCATTTACTAACATAAATCAAGCAACTTTAACACGTTTAACATGCATTTAGTCATCAAATCACCCAAAAGCACATTTTCACCTAAAATGACCTAATCTAGCATAAATCATCATCATGGTTTGTTTTTAAACGTAAAGTTTCTGACTTTATGGTAGATCTAGCATCCTAAAGCAACATATTAAGAGATCAAGCAGTTACATGAAGATTTGAGCATGCTTTAAGAAGAAAACATATAGAAAAGCTTAAAACATAGTTTTTGGGACTCACGGATGATTCTAGGATCGATGAATGAGGTGAGATGATGGTCTAGAGGCTAAGATCTTGGTCTCTTGATGGTATTCTCGGCTGACCAGGTTCCAGAGAAGTGTATGTGTGTGTTGGTTGTGAAATGAGGCAAATGAGGCTACTAGGGTTCATTAAGTTTATTTATATCAGAGGCTAGTTTCGCTGGCAGTTTCGCTGGCCAGGCGAAACTAGCTCTGGTCTCGGGTACTTTGATCAGTCTAGCCTGCTACCGGGCGAATCTGTAGTTTCGCTCGGTAGTTTCGCTGACTACCAAATTTAGGCAATTTTCACAAAATCAAGTATTTACAATTAATCATGCTATTCACAATATTAAGTCATGTATTTAATATCACATTGCACATAAAGACAGTCAATGATGAACACATAACACATATGGACGGGTTCGGTGATCAACCAAAGGTCGTGGACGTATTCGGCCTAGTTAAGCATTAGTTACTAAGTTAACACTTATAACGTAACTAACGGATTTGTCTAACGGAAGTTAACCTTGAAATTCTCGGGTGTCACAATATGCCATTAGATAATCGTTTTGTCATTCCCTATAATCGATCTCTTTGTCTTAGGTTCAATGCTCATATCAACGTGGAATATTGTGGGTGGAACATGTTGATAAAATATCTTTTTAAGTACATTTCAAAGGGTACTGATCGTGTGAAGTTTACTATTAGTAAGAATAAGTCCCAAAGCTGTGATTCTCAATCAAATGCATCATTGTCTACTGATGAAATCCAAAATTTCGTATATGGTCGCTTTATTTGTCCGCACGAGGCCGCTTGGCGTATTCTAAATTTCCCTATTCATCATAGAAACCCATTAGTTCAGGTGTTACCTGTGCATCTTGATGGGATGCAGTACTTATCCTTCAAAGATTCAGATCGTTTACAGGGAGTTATTAGTAATCCAGTTGCCAAAAAAACTACTCTAACTGAATGGTTATCTAACAACCAACATGATGAATCTGGAAGGCATCTTCGATATGTGGATTATCTGTCCGAATATCGCTGGGAACAAACAGGTCACGCCTGGCTTCGTAGAAGCACAAGAAGAACTCCATCTATAGGAAGACTTATATATATACATCCAAAAAAAGATCGTATTGTTGATCCAACAGATATTGATAGGTTCATATCAGCCGAGATTCCTGATCCTGGCGCTGATCCAGTTTTATATACCCTTATTACGGAATCTATGATGCATGGCCCCTGCGGCCATCTTTGGCCTAATGCTGTTTGTATGAAAGATGGTAAATGTTCAAAGTTTTTCCCGAAGACTTTTGAACGTGTTACAAGATTTGACGATAACGGTTATGTCTACTATAAAAGATCTCCCAAAATCTTTCCTGATCTTAGACCTAATATGCCATTAGATAATCGTTTTGTCATTCCCTATAATCGATCTCTTTGTCTTAGGTTCAATGCTCATATCAACGTGGAATATTGTGGGTGGAACATGTTGATAAAATATCTTTTTAAGTACATTTCAAAGGGTACTAATCGTGTGAAGTTTACTATTAGTAAGAATAAGTCCCAAAGCTGTGATTCTCAATCAAATGCATCATTGTCTACTGATGAAATCTAAAATTTCGTATATGGTCGCTTTATTTGTCCGCACGAGGCCGCTTGGCGTATTCTAAATTTCCCTATTCATCATAGAAACCCATTAGTTCAGGTGTTACCTGTGCATCTTGATGGGATGCAGTACTTATCCTTCAAAGATTCAGATCGTTTACAGGGAGTTATTAGTAATCCAGTTGCCAAAAAAACTACTCTAACTGAATGGTTATCTAACAACCAACATGATGAATCTGGAAGGCATCTTCGATATGTGGATTATCTGTCCGAATATCGCTGGGAACAAACAGGTCACGCCTGGCTTCGTAGAAGCACAAGAAGAACTCCATCTATAGGAAGACTTATATATATACATCCAACGTGTGGTGAGCCTTTCTATATGCGCATGCTTCTAGGTCATCAGCGTGGCTGTACATCATTTCAGTCTATTAGAACAGTTTCTGGCCTTATCATGCCTACCTACCGAGCTGCATGTGATGCATTAGGTCTATTAGGTAACGATATTGAATGGGACACTGCGCTTTCTGAGTCAACATGTTCTGCAACAGCTCCTGAATTCCGCTCGCTCTTTATACAGCTTCTATTATACTGTGATGTCACGAATCCTTTGTCATTATGGGAGAAATTATCATCATCAATGAGCGAAGATGTTATATACAGATTTCAGCAGGCTTCTCTTACTCATACGTGTGACGTGGATGCCTCAACTATTCAAGATCATGTCCTCTATGAATTAGAACTTTTGCTAAAATCCAGCTCAGGCGATCATTCACTACACGAGTTCGGTCTTCCTATGCCTTCCAAGAATCTGATTTCGTGTTTAAGTAATCGACTAATAAATGAAGAGAGGAATTATGATTCTGTTTCCCTTACATCTTTATATACAAAAATGTGTACAGATATGAATGCTGAGCAGCGTACTATATTTGATCTTTTCACCACCTCTGTATTAGGTAAAAAACAGATTCTTCTATTCATATACGGTCATGGTGGTACTGGTAAAACCTTTCTCTGGACTGCTATCATTTCAGCACTTCGTGCGTCTAAGTTAATAGTTCTTGCTGTTGCATCTTCGGGCATTGCGTCTTTATTGCTACCCTCAGGAAGAACTGCACATTCACGGTTTCGTATTCCAATAGATATCAAGGGCGAATCTTTGTGTAATATAACGGACTCACGGTAAACAGGTTAGTGACACTCACCTTTGGTTGCACTGCTACACTTCAAATAATCCGAATATTGTTGTTTAACGAAGACCTAGAACACGTTTAGGTCTTAAGTATTAGTTTGGTGTCTAATCTTTACTTAACGTCACTATGGCCCATAACATAGCACGTTGCAAATATGACTCGACATACCGACACACGACACCAATGGTTGATCATAAACAAGGGTTCATATGAATCAGATATCAAACATATTTCATCATGGCAAAATCATGCAAGTCATGGCATAACACTTAAGCAAATTTCACAAGTTTGGTTTTTAGGTCAAGTCTTAGTTTCGCTAGCATAGTTTCGCTAGGCAGTTTCGCTAGGTGCACGGGCAGCACTTTCGCTAGGCAATGCCCGGTGACACAGTTTCGCTAGGCTAGTTTCGCCCGAAATTGCTGACGCAGTTTCGCTAGCCTAGTTTCGCAGGGAAACTGGTTTGAACTTTCGTTCAGGTATTTCGCTCGATAGTTTCGCTCGAGCTGGTCTGGTCAGGTTACCCGGCGACACTATAGTTTCGCTGGTCAGTGTCGCTGGAAGGAGATATAATTTCGCTACTTAGTTTCGCCCAGAGAACACACAGTTTCGCTGGTCGCGAAAAACATACGGATTTGCCTAAAAATCAACCTAACAGCTTCTGATCATACATGCAATTCATTATCTAGTATCCATAGGCATTTACTAACATAAATCAAGCAACTTTAACACGTTTAACATGCATTTAGTCATCAAATCACCCAAAAGCACATTTTCACCTAAAATGACCTAATCTAGCATAAATCATCATCATGGTTTGTTTTTAAACGTAAAGTTTCTGACTTTATGGTAGATCTAGCATCCTAAAGCAACATATTAAGAGATCAAGCAGTTACATGAAGATTTGAGCATGCTTTAAGAAGAAAACATATAGAAAAGCTTAAAACATAGTTTTTGGGACTCACGGATGATTCTAGGATCGATGAATGAGGTGAGATGATGGTCTAGAGGCTAAGATCTTGGTCTCTTGATGGTATTCTCGGCTGACCAGGTTCCAGAGAAGTGTATGTGTGTGTTGGTTGTGAAATGAGGCAAATGAGGCTACTAGGGTTCATTAAGTTTATTTATATCAGAGGCTAGTTTCGCTGGCAGTTTCGCTGGCCAGGCGAAACTAGCTCTGGTCTCGGGTACTTTGATCAGTCTAGCCTGCTACCGGGCGAATCTGTAGTTTCGCTCGGTAGTTTCGCTGACTACCAAATTTAGGCAATTTTCACAAAATCAAGTATTTACAATTAATCATGCTATTCACAATATTAAGTCATGTATTTAATATCACATTGCACATAAAGACAGTCAATGATGAACACATAACACATATGGACGGGTTCGGTGATCAACCAAAGGTCATGGACGTATTCGGCCTAGTTAAGCATTAGTTACTAAGTTAACACTTATAACGTAACTAACGGATTTGTCTAACGGAAGTTAACCTTGAAATTCTCGGGTGTCACATCATTCCCCTGAAATTGGAATTTTCGTCCCGAAAATTATTCTTGTGTTGTAGCGTTCGCAGCATCAGCTGTCGTCGTTGCCATCGTCGCTGGGGGAAAGAAAGCAAAAAGTTTTAGGGTTGTCACATCCTCCTCCTGTTAAGGAATTTTGGTCCCCAAAATTAAATTATACCTTGAGTTTCTGTGGACGTTTGCTCAAACAAGTGAGGATACTTTTTCTTCATCTGATCCTCACGTTCCCAAGTATATTCAGGTCCACGTCTTGAGTTCCATCGCACCTTGACGATCGGAATCTTGCTACGCTTGAGGGCTTTCTCCTCGCGTCCCATGATTTCTACCGGTTGCTCGATAAATCTCAAATGTTCGTCGATTTCCAATTCCTCCAAAGGAATTATTTCGATGTCTTCAGCCAGACATTTCTTTAGGTTGGAAACGTGAAACACGTTGTGAACTCCATCGAGTTCAGCAGGGAGTTGCAATCGATAGGCCACCGGGCCTACTTCCCCAATAATTTCAAACGGACCGATGTAGCGAGGATTTAACTTTCCACGCTTCCCGAAGCGTATCACTCCCTTCCAGGGGGATACCTTCAATAACACTTTGTCGCCTACCTCGAACTTCAAAGGTTTACGGCGTTTGTCGGCATAACTCTTTTGTCGATCACGTGCTGCAGCTAGCCGTTGCCTAATTTGAATAATCCGTTCGGTCATATCATGGATAACTTCCGGTCCAGTAAGTCCTTTCTCACCCGTTTCGGCCCAACACACGGGCGATCTACATTTTCTGCCATAAAGTGCTTCAAAAGGTGCAGCACCTATACTTGAATGATAACTATTGTTGTAAGAGAACTCCACCAGTGGAAGGTGAGTCTCCCAATCTTTCCCAAAGTCAAGGACGCAGGCTCGGAGCATATCTTCTAAGGTTTGAATTGTTCGTTCCGTCTGACCGTCAGTCTGCGGGTGATAAGCTGTACTCATGTCTAGTCGGGTTCCCAATGCTTCCTGCATTGATTGCCATAACCGGGAAGTAAATCGAGGATCTCGATCAGAAATGATAGTCTTAGGCACACCGTGAAGCTTCACAATTTTATCGATGTATAGCTTTGTCAATTTATCCATATTATCACTTTCCTTTATCGGGATAAAATGTGCAGATTTGGTTAATCGATCAATGATAACCCAAATCGCATCCGGTTGATTTGATCGGTGAGGTAGTCCTGTTACAAAATCCATTGAGATATCCTCCCATTTCCACTCTGGGATCTTTGGTTGTTGTAGTAAACCAGAAGGCTTTTGGTATTCAATCTTGACTCTTGAGCATGTAAGACACTTAGCCACATATCGCGCAATGTCGGCTTTCATGTTCGGCCACCAATAAAGATTTTTCAAATCCTGATACATTTTATCTGATCCGGGGTGCACCGAATATCTTGACTTGTGAGCCTCGTCCATCACGAGCTCACGGAGATTTCCAAACAATGGAACCCAGATTCTGTCATTATAGTACGTGAGTCCATCGGTCTTAACTTCAGAATGGCCATCAACACCACGCAGTGCTTCAGCTGCGAAATTTTCCGCTTTCAAAGCTTCTCGTTGGCAGTCACGGATTCGATCCGGCAATCCCGTGTGAATAGTAAGTTGTAGCGCTCGTACCCGACGAGGCTTTTCGTGCTCCTTTCGACTCAAGGCATCAGCCACAACATTGGCCTTTCCAGGATGATACTTAATTGCCAAATCATAGTCGTTCAGTAATTCAACCCACCTTCTTTGCCGCATGTTGAGATCCTTTTGATCAAAGATGTGTTGTAAGCTCTTATGATCGGTGAATATTGTGCACTTTGTTCCATATAGGTAATGTCTCCAAATCTTGAGTGCATGAACCACGGCTCCCATTTCCAAATCATGCGTTGTATAATTCTTTTCTGTATCCTTTAGTTGCCTGGACCCGTAGGCAATTACCTTGTCTCGTTGCATCAACACACAACCAAGTCCTTGAATCGATGCATCGCAGTAAACCACAAAGTCGTCAATTCCGTCGGGTAACGCAAGAATTGGAGCCGAACATAACATATCTTTGAGCGTTTGGAACGTGCGTTCTTCTTTTTCACCCCATCTGTATTGCACTCCTTTGTGCGTTAAAGCTGTTAAGGGTTGGGCCAATTGAGAGAAACCCTTAATAAACCTTCGATAATATCCGGCAAGTCCTAAAAATTGTCGGATTTCAGTTGGCGCTCTTGGGGTAGACCAATTCTTTATAGCTTCAACTTTAGCAGGGTCGACATGAATCCCATTCTTGTCGACAATGTGTCCAAGAAACTGGACTTCGCGAATCCAAAAATCGCACTTCGAAAACTTAGCATAAAGCTGTTCCTTGCGGAGCAATTCCAATATAAGACGCAGATGCTCCTCGTGTTCTTCCTTTGACTTGGAGTAGATCAATATATCGTCGATGAAGACTATCACAAACCTATCGAGGTACGGCTTGCACACTCTATTCATCAGGTCCATAAATACGGCAGGTGCATTGGTTAGCCCAAACGGCATAACCAGGAACTCGTAGTGACCATACCGAGTTCTGAAGGCAGTCTTGGGGATATCCTCGTCACGTACGCGAAGTTGGTGATAACCAGATCGTAGATCGATCTTTGAGAAATAGCTTGAACCTTGTAATTGATCGAAGAGATCGTCGATTCGAGGAAGTGGATACCGATTCTTGATCGTAACTTTGTTAAGCTCTCGGTAGTCGATACACATTCGGAACGTTCCATCCTTCTTCTTAACAAACAGTACCGGAGCTCCCCATGGAGACGAACTCGGACGAATAAACCCCTTGTCGAGTAGCTCTTGCAGTTGTGAGGAGAGTTCGTTGAGTTCACTTACAGCCAAACGATACGGAGCGCGTGCAATCGGAGCGGCACCTGGAGCCAAATCAATCCCAAACTCAACTTGTCGAAATGGAGGCAAGCCAGGCAGATCTTCAGGAAATACGTCTTGGAAATCGCGTACTATCGGGTAATCATCAATCTTGCGCTCGGGATGTGTCGTGTCAGTGACATTTGCAAGAATCGCGAAGTGACCCTTACGGAGGCATTTCTGAGCTTTAAGGAATGAAATAATACCAGTTACTGTTCCTCCTTTTTCTCCTTGGACCGTTAACACTTTGCCGCCTTCGAGCGGAATACGAACCACTTTCTCTTTACATAAGATTTCAGCCCGATTCTCAGATAACCAATCCATTCCTACTATGACGTCAAAACTACCAATCGGGAAAGGCATAAGGTCGATTCCTAGAGTATGGCCCGCTAGTTCTAACTTACAGTCCCTAACTATTTGGGTCGTATCATGAAGTTTACCATTAGCTAGCTCTACCACATATTTAGCGTCTAGGGCAATCGGTTTAGCATTAATCAATTTAGCAAATTTAGTGGAAATAAAACTTCTTTCAGCACCAGAATCAAATAAAACAGTAGCAAAGAAACCGTTCAAAATAAATTTACCATTAATCACATTGGCGTCATTGCGAGCTTCTCCCTGGCCCATGACGAAAGCTCGACCTCTACCATTTCCACCGTTTCCGTTCCCACCATTTCCATTACCATTACCTCCGCCGTTACCATTCCCACCGTTATTTCCCTGATTGCCATTACCTTGTCTTCTTAGCTGAGGGCAGTCTCTTTTGATGTGACCTTGAGCACCACACTCAAAGCAGCCACGGGCTCCCCCATTGTTGTTGTTCTGGTTCTGACCGTTGTTCCCATTGCCCCGATTGTTCCCATAGTTGTTCCCTTGATTTATGTTGTTCCTTCTGGGACGGTTTTGTTGCTCGGGTAAAGTTGCCCAACAATCTTTCGCTTCGTGGCCTCCCTTACCACACCTTTCACAGCTCAGGCTCTTCCTACAAACACCAGCATGATGCTTCCCGCATCTGTTGCACATGGGTAGGTTACCCTTGTAGTTACTCTGACCATTTCCGCCCTGGCGGTAGTTGCCACTGTTATTCCCGGACCTCTTGCTTTGGCTTTGGAAGTTATAAGACCTCCCAGTGCTGTTTCCAACACTCTGAACATTCATCGAGTTTTCAGGAGCTTCATCGTCAGCCTTTCTCTTGCCACTAAGGGCAGTCTTTTCGGTGACTCTTGCAGGAAGTGTACCTTTCTCAACTTCCTGATCAGTGAGCTTGTGAGCCAAACGGATGGCTTGTTGCACGTTCGCAGGGTTGCTGGCAGTCACCAATCCTTTGATTTGAGGCGCGAGGCCTTCCAGATAACGCTCAATGCGTTTGAACTCGGCGTCGACCATTGTGGGACATAGGACCTCATATTCATGATATCGTGCAGTGTACTGTTCGATTTCAGATCCAGACATCTTCAAATTCAGGAATTCACCCTCGAGCTTCTTGACTTGGTCACGTGGACAGTATTCTTCCATGATCAGCTCCTTAAATGCTGCCCACTGCATGTTATTAGCCGCGTCTAACCCAACCATCTGGATCTCAGCGTTCCACCAGGAGAGTGCAGCTCCTTCGAAGGTACCAGTAGCAAACTTCACCTTGCTTTCAGCTGGGCAGTTACACATAGAGAAAACCTTTTCAGACTTCTCAATCCATCTAAGGAGTCCTACAGCTCCTTCTTCGCCGGAAAATGTCATCGGCTTACAGTCCATGAAGGACTTGAACGTGCAGTGATGCTGGTTTCCTGATGCATAAATAGTTCGGATTTTAAAATTAAACAGGTCATGATATAATTGCTTTGTGCCTTAACCGGCATAATAGTTACCCTGTGCGGCATATGCAGCTTGGACGGCTGCCACCGCGGCTTGCACATGTTCAGTAATCATTGCTTGCAGCTGTGCAGGCGTCATGTTTATACCGCCTCTTCCGTTTCCTCTTCCAGACATCTTGCTGAATAGTTAAAGTAGCCAGTGTTCAGTCACAGTTATATTTTATACATATCCCATAATATGTATATTATCCAGTTCCCGTTATCCCACTATTAGTCCAGAAAAATTTTCGTACAAAATCGAGGCGTCGTCGAGGAACGTCGTAAATGCTATCGTCGAAGGTCGGCTTCCCATAAAGTCACCGTTGGCGTAGTCGTCGTAGTAGAAATCAGGACGTAGAGTGTAGCATCGTTTCGTTGTTGCTTTCCCCAGAGTAGTGTGCGTATTCGCGGTCGCATTTCGTATTCGTGTGAAAATTTCCTAAGGTCTTTCCGTTAGACTTACTTAGACACGGTCTATATATATACTTATATATATATACATATATCTGTACGTACTAAGCCTTTACTTACACAGCAGAGCGAGTATCCCAGGTTGGCACGTAAAAATTTTTGTCTTTGGGGATTTTGTTTGTTCGTTTTGTAACCAAGGTTTTCAAGTTGCAGTTTCCAAATCGTTTTCAAAAATGATTCCAGTTCTCTGCAACTTATGGCTCTGATACCAATCTGTCACACCCCCAAAAATACCACTAACGGAGTTTATACCGTTAAGGGGCGCGACTAGACCAGGATCCACAACCATAGTTACAAATACTAAACGAATCAGGGTTAGTTCAAACACAAGTTATAAATAAAGTCTCAAATACAACGCAGCGGAATAAAATACTGTCTTATAGCACTAACCACGTGCTTTACAAAGTTAACATTGTTTTAAAATTCCCAAGTTAAGTTTTAAACGGAAATAAACATCTTCTCGTGCCATGCCAACCTCCAGCGGATACTCCTTAGCGATCTGCAAAAGTTTAAACCACGCAAGTGTCAACCTAACGGTTGGTGAGTTCACGGTGGGCTTGTCATGCATTGGCCCGGTCTCATAATCTCAGTTCGTGTCAAGTATACTTACAAGTTATTTATTTGTGAAAAACAATGCTCGTAATTATTTCTTTGTTTATAAATGAAGTTTGTCCGTGACCACGTCATCGGGTATGTACTAGTTCCGTAAAGTTAAAGGACTCAACCGATATCGCGGGTAGCTAATCCGTTGTTCCATGCTCTAAGGAAGTTTGTACCAAAGCTGACTTATTTTGTGGGGGCCGAGCCATCCCGTACGGTGCGGACATAGTCTACGCGGTTTTTGCCTCCCCCGTGTCCTCCCCGGGACCACGGTCAAATAGGCTGATATTGTTCCTCCGTGCACTCCCCGTGCCACGGGGCGGAGTTTGTCAAACTCCAGTAGATCTACCCAACATCCCCTCGCTTTCACAAATTAATGGCACAATTTAGTTGAGGACTTTTAAGTTATAAGGCATCCTTAGAAAACATGTGATATCATATGGTTTAGACTTTAACCTACACTAGCCATATTAAAACGTTTTCAGTTTTGTTTTCAAAAACAGTTTATTTGTAGTCCACAAGTGTTTCCCATAAAACACTTCGGTTCATCAAGTGGGTGCCGAGCATCCCGAGTTCTCAAGTTTATCAGTGAGGTGCCTAGCACTCTCGAGTTTAGTTCAGCATTGTTTTCGTTAAGTTATTCGGTGTGGCCCAAACGGACTCACGGTAAACAGGTTAGTGACACTCACCTTTGGTTGCACTGCTACACTTCAAATAATCCGAATATTGTTGTTTAACGAAGACCTAGAACACGTTTAGGTCTTAAGTATTAGTTTCGTGTCTAATCTTTACTTAACGTCACTATGGCCCATAACATAGCACGTTGCAAATATGACTCGACATACCGACACACGACACCAATGGTTGATCATAAACAAGGGTTCATATGAATCAGATATCAAACATATTTCATCATGGCAAAATCATGCAAGTCATGGCATAACACTTAAGCAAATTTCACAAGTTTGGTTTTTAGGTCAAGTCTTAGTTTCGCTAGCATAGTTTCGCTAGGCAGTTTCGCTAGGTGCACGGGCAGCACTTTCGCTAGGCAATGCCCGGTGACACAGTTTCGCTAGGCTAGTTTCGCCCGAAATTGCTGACGCAGTTTCGCTAGCCTAGTTTCGCAGGGAAACTGGTTTGAACTTTCGTTCAGGTATTTCGCTCGATAGTTTCGCTCGAGCTGGTCTGGTCAGGTTACCCGGCGACACTATAGTTTCGCTGGTCAGTGTCGCTGGAAGGAGATATAATTTCGCTACTTAGTTTCGCCCAGAGAACACACAGTTTCGCTGGTCGCGAAAAACATACGGATTTGCCTAAAAATCAACCTAACAGCTTCTGATCATACATGCAATTCATTATCTAGTATCCATAGGCATTTACTAACATAAATCAAGCAACTTTAACACGTTTAACATGCATTTAGTCATCAAATCACCCAAAAGCACATTTTCACCTAAAATGACCTAATCTAGCATAAATCATCATCATGGTTTGTTTTTAAACGTAAAGTTTCTGACTTTATGGTAGATCTAGCATCCTAAAGCAACATATTAAGAGATCAAGCAGTTACATGAAGATTTGAGCATGCTTTAAGAAGAAAACATATAGAAAAGCTTAAAACATAGTTTTTGGGACTCACGGATGATTCTAGGATCGATGAATGAGGTGAGATGATGGTCTAGAGGCTAAGATCTTGGTCTCTTGATGGTATTCTCGGCTGACCAGGTTCCAGAGAAGTGTATGTGTGTGTTGGTTGTGAAATGAGGCAAATGAGGCTACTAGGGTTCATTAAGTTTATTTATATCAGAGGCTAGTTTCGCTGGCAGTTTCGCTGGCCAGGCGAAACTAGCTCTGGTCTCGGGTACTTTGATCAGTCTAGCCTGCTACCGGGCGAATCTGTAGTTTCGCTCGGTAGTTTCGCTGACTACCAAATTTAGGCAATTTTCACAAAATCAAGTATTTACAATTAATCATGCTATTCACAATATTAAGTCATGTATTTAATATCACATTGCACATAAAGACAGTCAATGATGAACACATAACACATATGGACGGGTTCGGTGATCAACCAAAGGTCGTGGACGTATTCGGCCTAGTTAAGCATTAGTTACTAAGTTAACACTTATAACGTAACTAACGGATTTGTCTAACGGAAGTTAACCTTGAAATTCTCGGGTGTCACAATATGCCATTAGATAATCGTTTTGTCATTCCCTATAATCGATCTCTTTGTCTTAGGTTCAATGCTCATATCAACGTGGAATATTGTGGGTGGAACATGTTGATAAAATATCTTTTTAAGTACATTTCAAAGGGTACTGATCGTGTGAAGTTTACTATTAGTAAGAATAAGTCCCAAAGCTGTGATTCTCAATCAAATGCATCATTGTCTACTGATGAAATCCAAAATTTCGTATATGGTCGCTTTATTTGTCCGCACGAGGCCGCTTGGCGTATTCTAAATTTCCCTATTCATCATAGAAACCCATTAGTTCAGGTGTTACCTGTGCATCTTGATGGGATGCAGTACTTATCCTTCAAAGATTCAGATCGTTTACAGGGAGTTATTAGTAATCCAGTTGCCAAAAAAACTACTCTAACTGAATGGTTATCTAACAACCAACATGATGAATCTGGA
Source organism: Deinandra increscens subsp. villosa (assembly GCA_039602395.1). Taxonomy (NCBI): domain Eukaryota; kingdom Viridiplantae; phylum Streptophyta; class Magnoliopsida; order Asterales; family Asteraceae; genus Deinandra; species Deinandra increscens. Next base: position 59,841,011 of record JBCNJP010000009.1, on the reverse strand, counting down.
AGGCATCTTCGATATGTGGATTATCTGTCCGAATATCGCTGGGAACAAACAGGTCACGCCTGGCTTCGTAGAAGCACAAGAAGAACTCCATCTATAGGAAGACTTATATATATACATCCAAAAAAAGATCGTATTGTTGATCCAACAGATATTGATAGGTTCATATCAGCCGAGATTCCTGATCCTGGCGCTGATCCAGTTTTATATACCCTTATTACGGAATCTATGATGCATGGCCCCTGCGGCCATCTTTGGCCTAATGCTGTTTGTATGAAAGATGGTAAATGTTCAAAGTTTTTCCCGAAGACTTTTGAACGTGTTACAAGATTTGACGATAACGGTTATGTCTACTATAAAAGATCTCCCAAAATCTTTCCTGATCTTAGACCTAATATGCCATTAGATAATCGTTTTGTCATTCCCTATAATCGATCTCTTTGTCTTAGGTTCAATGCTCATATCAACGTGGAATATTGTGGGTGGAACATGTTGATAAAATATCTTTTTAAGTACATTTCAAAGGGTACTGATCGTGTGAAGTTTACTATTAGTAAGAATAAGTCCCAAAGCTGTGATTCTCAATCAAATGCATCATTGTCTACTGATGAAATCTAAAATTTCGTATATGGTCGCTTTATTTGTCCGCACGAGGCCGCTTGGCGTATTCTAAATTTCCCTATTCATCATAGAAACCCATTAGTTCAGGTGTTACCTGTGCATCTTGATGGGATGCAGTACTTATCCTTCAAAGATTCAGATCGTTTACAGGGAGTTATTAGTAATCCAGTTGCCAAAAAAACTACTCTAACTGAATGGTTATCTAACAACCAACATGATGAATCTGGAAGGCATCTTCGATATGTGGATTATCTGTCCGAATATCGCTGGGAACAAACAGGTCACGCCTGGCTTCGTAGAAGCACAAGAAGAACTCCATCTATAGGAAGACTTATATATATACATCCAACGTGTGGTGAGCCTTTCTATATGCGCATGCTTCTAGGTCATCAGCGTGGCTGTACATCATTTCAGTCTATTAGAACAGTTTCTGGCCTTATCATGCCTACCTACCGAGCTGCATGTGATGCATTAGGTCTATTAGGTAACGATATTGAATGGGACACTGCGCTTTCTGAGTCAACATGTTCTGCAACAGCTCCTGAATTCCGCTCGCTCTTTATACAGCTTCTATTATACTGTGATGTCACGAATCCTTTGTCATTATGGGAGAAATTATCATCATCAATGAGCGAAGATGTTATATACAGATTTCAGCAGGCTTCTCTTACTCATACGTGTGACGTGGATGCCTTAACTATTCAAGATCATGTCCTCTATGAATTAGAACTTTTGCTAAAATCCAGCTCAGGCGATCATTCACTACACGAGTTCGGTCTTCCTATGCCTTCCAAGAATCTGATTTCGTGTTTAAGTAATCGACTAATAAATGAAGAGAGGAATTATGATTCTGTTTCCCTTACATCTTTATATACAAAAATGTGTACAGATATGAATGCTGAGCAGCGTACTATATTTGATCTTTTCACCACCTCTGTATTAGGTAAAAAACAGATTCTTCTATTCATATACGGTCATGGTGGTACTGGTAAAACCTTTCTCTGGACTGCTATCATTTCAGCACTTCGTGCGTCTAAGTTAATAGTTCTTGCTGTTGCATCTTCGGGCATTGCGTCTTTATTGCTACCCTCAGGAAGAACTGCACATTCACGGTTTCGTATTCCAATAGATATCAAGGGCGAATCTTTGTGTAATATAACGAAGAACACTCAGCTGTCGCAGTTGTTAAAAAAAACAAGCCTTATTGTTTGGGATGAGGCTCCAATGACGGACAGAAGATGCTTCGAGAGTCTGGATCGGACACTTAAAGATATCCTTGAAAACCCTTCACAGCTTTTTGGTGGTGTTTCTGTTGTACTTGGTGGTGATTTCAGATAGACCTTACCCATCAAGTCAAAATCAAGTAAACACGAGATTATTTCTTTATCACTTCCAAACTCAAAACTCTGGAAATCTTTCAGACTTATGCGATTACATGAAAATCTTCGTGTTTCTCGATCCTCCATGAATCCAGCAAACCAAAAAAAATGTCAAGATTTTTCTAACTGGCTTCTTGCTGTTGGTGATGGTATCATAGGTGAACAGGATGATTTATCAAGATCTGAATCTAAATTATTACTTATTCCATCCTCATTTTTAATTCCTTATTCTAAAACAGCTTTAGGTGACCTGATTAAGTTTATATATGATGATAGTTTTTTTCCTTAATCCTCTGATTTCTTCTTTATCGGATAGAGCAATTGTTTGTCCCAAAAATCATACTGCTGATATGCTCAATAATATTATTCTTGATATGTATCCTGGTGAAACATTACCCTGTTTAAGTGATGATTCGATGGTACCTCATTCACAAAATCAAACTGATTCAGATATAATGTATCCTTCCGAGTATCTTAATCTTTTGAACTTTCCAGGCATACCACCCCATTCACTTTCTTTAAAAGAAAAATCACCCATTATGTTACTTCGTAACATAAATCAGTCATTTGGTCTGTGTAATGGTACCAGACTTATCATTTCAAGATTGATGCCGAAGCTTATCGAGGCAAATGTATTAACAGGCACTTCAATCGGAAGTAAAGTTTATATACCACAGATTGATTTTGTTCATAACAGTAAAGAGCTACCCTTTGTTTTTAAACGGAGACAGTTTCCTGTTCGTACCTGTTATGCTATGACTATTAATAAATGCCAGGGACAATCACTTAATAAGATTGGTGTTATCTGCCTGAACCTGTTTTTGGACACGGTCAGCTGTATGTCGCCCTATCTAGAGCAACCTCTCCTGACGCACTGAAAATGCTAATTGTGCCTGATGATCAATCAAGCCCTCATACAACAACTAATGTTGTTTACTCGGAATTTTTAGCAGAGCTTCAGGAGTCTGAGGTCATAGTAATTTTGTTATATTATTTATTTCCACCTGTATCTACTAATTTTTTTTTTAAAATTTTTAATGTTTACATAATTTTATAAATAATGTCAGAGATTGTTAGATCTCAAACTCTAATTTACGTGTCTCTTTCCGTTTATATTAACTGTATTACTGTTTTTGAGGCCGTTTTAGTATTAAAAGAAGAAATCTTGAATAATAGCTTTAACTAAACATGTTATAAGTTATAATCTATGGTTTTAAACATCATTTTGCTTTGTTGTTATTATTAAAAATTATTATAGCCTCTATTTAGGATTAGAAAATAAACTGCAACATATTGATTATCTTGTGTAACTTTTCAACAGATTAAGATTAACATCCTTCCTGTTCTTTTGAGATGCGGGTATCATAATGAAGTTTTTTTTGGTCACTGATTGTTATCGTTTAAGTTCAACATTTATAAAAATTAGTTCAAGTTCAATAAAGATTGTTTATAATGCAACTGTGACTAACAAAAAACATAACAATTTATATTATCAAAGTGTAAATTGCTTTAAGAAGAAGAGTCTTTTGTTCTTATGTAAGTTTGGATATTATTTCAGTTTCTTTGAGATACATATTTTATAGTGAGGGATTTTGGATCATCGAGTGTTAGCCACCTGATTAGAATCGTTTTAGTTAAACACTAATACAATACTAAAACATTAACCTCTAATTTAATCTGCTGGTCATGATAATTACTCTTATTGTGTACATGAGAATTTAGGTAAGATATGGCAGTAATATCTTCATTTAGTAGGTGTATTATATGATTTGTTTAGTCACCAATATATAGACTAAATAGAAAAACTTTCTTGCCTGTCCCACTCCTAATACTTCTTTGAAATTATCTTCTTACCTTTGTAAAGAACATGAACCTTTATTGTTCTCCTGACTATTGTAAAGTTAGAATAAACCTTTTTCCTAAGTTTCTGTTTGTCTAAATATTCACAGATCTGTCCTGTCTCCACATGCCTAGAAATATTTTGCATTAGCATCAGCAGTAACGAATTTATACATTATTGTAACTGTCAACAAAATCATCTTACAAAAGCTCATTGTTTATGACATGTTTTCGAAAGTAAATAGTCTCTGATGGAACTGTTTCACCCTGTTTAAAACCATCACCCTCTTAAAGCTTCTTATTGGTTAAATCGGCAACAGTTTAGTTTTAGGCTGCATCAACTTTATTATTCTCAAAATCAGTTTAAACATCACATGGGTGAACAAAATGTTATTGTCCGCTATAATCACAATTACGCCCCCTTCTTTTTTACCTCTGTATATACCTGTACTCCTATCTTCGGTTATTTAAATGTCTCAGAAAATGTTACTCACGTTTCCTTTCTTATTTAACATATTAAACTTTCATTGTTTCAAGTTTTTGATTTCTCTTTACATTCATTGTATCTTATTTATATTATTGTGTTAACACATAGACACTTATAAAGTCCTTTACTTACAGATCACTTTAGAATATTTGGTAATCCTAATCAGTGCTTCATTGACTGTTATTTAGTTAACGTATTACATTTTTTATATAAGTTCAGGTACATGACAATGCAAATCATTAACATTGAAGATCTTCGTGAAACTAATCCCGAGATTTCCATTGAGGTTCGAGTGATTAGACGCTGGGTGACACGTCTTGTACCAGATGAGACTTGCTACATCTTTGCAGATAAACATGTACGTTCTCAGTATCGAAAATTATTATTCATACTGCTTCCAAACAACATTTTCCTAAACTTATTATTTAATAGGCCGATGGTATTCATGCTGTCGCTGCACCATCTTACAAGTCAGCTTATGATAGTGCACTAGTAGTACAAGGATGTTACAGAATCTTATGTTTCAGCTGTGATGATCCTCCAACTTATCTGAAGACCATAGATCGTCCTATTTCCTTAAGATTCGGTTCAACAGCAACCATAACACCACTGGAAGATTCACTGATATATCCAAAGCTTTATTTTGATTTCACAGAGTACGAGAACCTGATTGATTCTACGCCTACCGTTGATGTGTACACAGGTATATTAACTTATATCAAATATTTAAAAAAATGATGCTCTGACAATATTCCGGTTTATTTCAGATTTTATAGGTCTCATAGATCATGTTGTAGATGCTAAAACGCAAGATAATGCTCCCTATATCCGTTTATTTCTGAAAGATGGGAGGTACGTCTACGCTATAAAAAAATGCTTTATGTCATATACATTTTCTCAGCCTCTATAAGAGTACAACCTAAACAGCTTTAACAGGCTTTAGTTTTATGCCCTGTTAAAAAAATACCTTTTCCATTTATGTTAAGCACCCATCGTTTATAATCATATTAAAAATCTTTCTCAGTCACATGTAACAGAAACAATATCACAGCCACTCTGTGGAAAGAAATAATTGTATCTACTGAGAGATTTAACAGGACAACACTTGATACAACCCCACGTCCATGTACAATTGCTGTAACATCTGTTAAAGTTTCAAAACATAAAGGTTTGACTCTGAATAACAATATTCCTCTACTATCATCATAACTCTCAACTTATTCATTTTAATTTTCACATGATTGTAGGCAAGTTTCAACTAACATCAACTCCTGCAACATATACGTATATAAATCCAGTCTGTGATCAATCGACAAGGCTCATAGAAGCGTATATACCTCATTTGTAACACAGATTTGCAGTCTTGATAATACTTTCTTATTTTATAATTAAATTTTTTTTCTTATTTTTAATAGGAATCAGCTCGGTCCTCGAAGATCCATGCTCAGTCACAATGTTTTCTCTTCGTCAGCCTCAATTGAAAAGAAAAGCTTATTATCTCTTCTGGAACTCGATCGCCAACAGTTGGCGGTACTTTTCATTATTACCTTTACTTCAGTAAACCTTCAGCTGTTTATAGGTTTAAACTTTCATTTTACACAATCTATGACAGGGGCAAATGTACATGTGCGACGCCAGAATAATTGATTTTATTGCTGGTATTCCATGGTTTAAAAGATATTGCAACATAGTTTCATGCCAGGAAAAAGTTTCCGTTGCCAATGATAAATATTTCTGCGTGGGTCATGGACTTGCTGACAGCTGCCGATACATGTAAGTTAAAAATCTATATACTATTTATTTTCTCTAGATTATTAATCATATCTCATAACTCTATTACGTATTGATCAGCAAGATTACGATTCATAACAGCCCCTACTGACCATCACATATATAAAATCAATGCAAACAGATTTCATATCGTTCATCACATTTCTATGATTATACGTGAGGCTCTATTATTACCTGCAGTTCATAGCTTTATTTTCTGCCTCCCTTATCTCCTGTTTAGTAATATGCATAAGTGTATTGTTTCATATCAGCAGTCATAAACTAGAGAGATCATAAATCAGAATACTGATGTCAATCTCTGTTTTCTATATATTTGAATGTATACCATTACAGTGTCAAAGTTTCTATCTCTGCTAGAGAGATCATATCTTTGAATATATTTTTTGGCTATTACTTATAAAACTCAGTTCCCTAACTCTCTGCTACATACACCTACTTACAATACCTGTATATAACAGAGATGAACAGATATTATCAAACAAAATTTTTGAAATTCTCTTATGTTATCTAGGCTAACTTTTGCTATACATAAATTATTTTTACGCTTCATGGAAATGAAAACTTTAGTGTCAATTTTCCTGACACACAAAAAAAATTATTCAGTAATTATTTTGTTTGGAAATTAGAGGTTTTAGAGCAACTAATATTTGTTGATAGTGATGACAATTAACATAGGTTTGTAGCTGCTCTTGGGGAAAGCAACAAAAAAAAACGGTTAATGTGTTCTTATAATATAAAACTAAAACAAATACATCTAGAAAGTTTTATTTTCATTATTTTACCACATATGTTTCATGCCTAATTTTTTTTTTGTTTTAGGTCATAAACACTTTTACCTTCATTATACTGAAAATTTATTATGCTAATATATACCGTAACTTCCTAAGACAAATCTTTCTCAGCCTAATCTACACGTCTTCATATAATCGTTTACAAGGTTCATGGTATACAGTGTATGGTTTAAAAATTATAATAAATTTATAAACCTAGCTCGAAGCTTGCTCGATGCTGAAAATAAACCAGTAATTGACGATTCAGTTTACGTTAATGGTTATTAGCTGTTGCTTTCATCCGTGTCACTTTCACAAGAAAGTGTAATTAAGTTAGGATTTAGGATTATCTATATGTTTATTATCTTGTGAATGAGCAGAAAAAATGTTATTTTCTTACCACCATACCTTCGATAATCATCGGATCGAACAGGATGTCATTACATTAGGATTTAGGACTTCCTTTATGTTTGTTATCTGTTCATTAAATAGGTATTCTTTTATGTGGACAGTATATATATGTACTGATCAAATGACCAACCTAATTAATCCTTTGTTAATCTTTTTGTTTTGAACTTTTAAACCATGCTTCATATACTGACTAACAGGTTATACAGGATTTGAATCCTCTCTTTTGATTTCACTTTTCAATGTGAACACCCTTCTAATTTATTTGAGGTACTGCTGCTGCATATGAAGCAAAAGAATGATAATAGAGATTATTATTATGTTGCTCATTTTTTTCGCAAACATGAGTACCGATACCGATTCTGTACACATACTAAGTTAATTTGCTTTACAAAAGGCTGCCGATTTATCATATCCTTTTTATTTAACTTTTCGCTGTTGTAAGATCTTTAAATTACGCGGCTCAGTTTCTTTCAGCATATTTGTTTTGACTGTCTATTTATACCCACCTGTGTACAGGTTTATGCCTACCACAATCATAGATGACAAGACCACAAGTGCAACCGCGATGCTTTATGATGAGGCGGTACAATCAATTGTAGGCCAATCATGTTTTGATTTAGTTTCAGCCTCTTCATCCGCTGATCCGATGATATTACCCGAGCCTCTGCTCGCAACCAAGGAGATATACTTCACGTTTTTCCTAAGGATGAAACCGAACACAAAAGCAGGTATCACGACTTTCATCATCGAAAAGGCCGAACCCATCACCCCTGCCTCAACCTCAGTAACCCCTCAGACACCCCAGGTTGCAGCTGAGGCAAACCGTCCCCAGATTGTAGCTGAAACCAACCGTCCTGTTACTGGTGTTGCCAGACCTCATTTTCAAGGTATTGCGTTAATTTTTTGGATCCTTCCATGAACAGTTTCCTTTTCTTAGATGCTTATTTACCATATTTTATTTTCACTGAGTTTATATATTTTTGCCTTATTATTAAAAGGAATAGGAGTTTTTTTAAGTGCGCGATTCATAAATTTTTAGATATAACGGAGTTACTTACAAAATCTAGAACTTTAAGATGCCTGATAGTGACAATAAAAACCTAAATATGGTTGGGTTTCTTTTGGATTAAGATGCTTCTTCAATAATATTATTAAGGACATCCCTGAATGTAAGTTCACTTATTTGTGAGCCTTCTGATTTTTTTGCTGTTATTGAGAGTTATGTTTCTCTCTATTTCAAATTAGAAGATTAGGTGCAGCGTATTCATTATCTTCAGTGGCTTAAGATCAACATCCTTCAGTTAAACATCAGGCAAAAAAACGTAAAAGATTATATTATGAAAATCAATACGATACTAAAATATTTACCTCCAGTTTATTCCGCTACTCATGATAGTGACTCTCAATGCATACATGAGAGTCACAAATGTCTTAACTTAGTGTCAATGGTCATAGATTGTGATTATGCTGCTGAAAGGGGTAGGAAATCAAATCTGTTTGTAAGTTTATAACCTGTAATATTGTGAAGTTAGTGAATTTTCTGGGTCATACAAGAATTCATAGAAGAAGTTTATAATAATATTTTTAGCATGTTCTATACTATAAAAACAGTCTAAAGCTCCATCAACAACATTTCTTGCAAGAAATGACAGTTGACACATAATACATAGATTATGGATCATGGTATATGGACTTCTAACTTTCTTTATTGTTTCTTGGTTTCTCTAGCTTATGAGATTGTTACACCTCATAAACTTATTGATTAACTTAAAAGTTATGTTTTCAAGACATTCGCAACCAAATTAGTGACAATCCCTACCATCACACCGCTCGAGCCGCGTTGTTATAAGAATATATGTCTTTATATTTCTACAACCATCGCATATGAATATTTTGTTACATCACTAACACCAATCTTTTATTCACGTGTCACAGCATCGCCTTCGCCACAAAGCTCGAAAAAACAACGTCATGAAGAAAGCTCGAAGAAACAACATCATGAATGACCAGATCTTGTCTTCTTTGTAAAATAACTGTTTGTAAGATAGCTATACTATGAAGTCCTTTACTTTTGCAAACTTAACCTCCTAGCTTCATGTTTGATGACTCTATGTATAATATATAGCTGGTTTTTCTACTTAACCAATTATTCCACTTCTTTTACAGATCCGCGGCAACGCGCGGATTATCTCTAGTTGAAGAACAAGATTCAAACAATATAAATTAAATGTTGCTTTTTGAGCCAAAATGGTTCTCTCTTTTATTGATTGTGCATAAATTGAATATAAAAGTTTTGCCTTTTGCTTAATCATTTTCTTTTACCGAAACCTCTTTTCACATTTGTGTTTGGCTTATGCTTATTCATTTCTTTTACTGTGACCTTAAGTCTATATTCAAAGCACACTAAAGTGTTTTTATACAAAGATTTAAATTACTTATGTTAGCTGTTATAATAGTGTATTTGGTTTTTCATGGTTCACAAACGGGTCGGACCAGAACGGAAAAAAGGTAAATGGGAGAACCGAGAACCAACCCGATAAGAGGTTTCACGGTTCTGTCCGGTTCATCATATATATTAAAAGTAGGACCCATTTCACATAAATCCTTTTAAAAGTACAAAACTTCATATATATTGTTCTAAATTTCACAAAGTCATATATAACCTTTAAAAATACTAAAAACATCATGTATATATTGTTATTCTATTTAAAACTTGAAATTTAAAACATATCAAGCTTTTGACACATATTTTGTAATCTTCTGTACGTAATAATTAGAATTACTGGTTACTTATTTTTTCTATTAAATTCTTTAACTTAGATTAGAACATATCAACTTCACTAATTCTATTGAATAAGTATAAATGTCATTATCACTTCTAATTAGATATTTATGTAAATTTGTTATTATTATATGATAGTTGAGACTTGATTAGGATGGTGTTATAGTGACTTAATGAAACTATGTTTATGCATATGCTTCTAGGTTATATTACAAATATACCTTGCTTCAAGTAATGCTAATGGGTGAAAAGGATGCTGGATTGTCTACAAAGAGATGTCTCATATTGCTCACATTTAAGAATTACAAAAAACTATGGTTTTCAGTTGTCTTTATGCTCTTTCTGTGTTTAACCAATGATTTTGTTTCTACCATTTGTGTTGGTATTCTTAATCAAACAATTCCTTAATAGATATTAATGTAGTTTCTTTCACGATCACGTAAAACTCACAACAATTTAGTACAAATACTTTAAAACATTCTAAGATCCTATAACATCAGCCCAATCATTTACTTATTTAGGGTATTGATATCATCAAAAATATTTTAATGAGCCACAGAACCAGTCAGCCAAATTAATTATGTTTTGGCTTTGTTTTCTTTAGGATTTAAGGAATGCAATATATCATATTATGATAAAGTCATTGATTTGTTCCAGGGTGAAGAAGTGATGAGTTCTGCAAAGCAGTACAAAAATAAATGACAAAAATTTCAGCTCAATGAGAATGGTCAGTCTTACCCTTTTTTTCTATAAGGATCCTCTTATAATTCTTATTTATGTACCGAAGTTATAAATTTGTAGTGTTTATAATTGATATTTGTTGCAAGCTTTGTACAATTAGAGGTAAAGCTAGGGATGATAACATCTGCTCAACTATTTCATTTAGTTAGTGTAAAATTAATCCATTCGTTTTGTATATGTTCCTTGCTTCATGCTAATTTGTTATGGAGCAGTTTTTATGATCTATATGCACACTAAACACATGGACAACTAGAACTATAGATTGGAGTCAAAATTTTGGTTTATACCTGTTCATGTTATAAGGCTTTATAGTTAGTTGTGTTCATTCAGTTTTTTAACAATTATAATGGTTCTTCAAATTGAAATTTCTTATAGTTGGTGATTAACTTCTTATCATTTCCAGGTTAAGGTTTTTCTTTTTAAAGATTTTGCATTGATGAATCAAATGTTAGTTTTCTTTAATTTATTACCTTCCATAGTAGATTATATTATTGTTCAAATGAAATTAGTTTTCATTTATTATTTGTTTTCTTTTTTTCGTTTGAATGTTGTTGATGCAAGAACCAGTTATGACTACACCGGCTCAACAGAATGAAGATGAAAACGTACAGGCGCAAAATATGAAAAGATAATTTATAACATAAGATGACATCGGGAAGCTGAAGAAAGTTACTAAGAAGATTAAGCTTTAGGTTGATTTAGATTAAGGTGCTGTTTGTTTTTGCTTAATACATCTTCAGGAGAGGTTATGTCTGCAGGCGCGCAGACATACCTTGAAGACTGTTTGTTTTTTTTTTCTTATGAAGATCTTATTTAAGCTTAAAACCTCTTCAAAAAAAAGCTTATAAACATTGCTTATTTCATCTTCACACTATAACTCACAAGCTTAAAAACAAAAGACCCACCACCCCACCATAAACACCACCACCACCACCACCACCACCACCACCACCACCACCACCACCACCACCCCACCACCACCACCACCACCACCACCACCCCACCACCACCACCACCACCAACACCACCGCCACCACCACCACACCACTACCACCACCACCATCACCGCCACCACCACACCACCACCACCACACCACCACTACCACCACACCACCACCACCACCACCACCACCACCCCACCGCCACCACCACCAACACCACCACCACCACCACCACCCCACCGCCACCACCACCACCACCACACCACCGCCACCACCACCACCACCACACCACCACCACCACCACCACTAACACCACCGCCACCACCACACCACCATCGCCACCACCACACCACCATCGCCACCATCACCACCACCATCACCGCCACCACCACCACCACACCACCACCACGACCATCACCGCCACCAACACCACTACCACCACACCATTACCACCACCACCACCATTACCGCCACCAACACTACCACCACCACCACCATTTTACTTATCTTTTTATGTTATTGATATTTGGTTTTATTATTGTATTTATATTATAATTTGAACGTTGAATGACTTTAATTTAGTAAGATAAATTTGACAGTTATATATTTTTCAGTTTTTGCAGACAGTGTCAAGTTAATAAAACAAACAGTCTTATATTTTCAGATTACAGATCTTCAGACCACATCTTCAGCTGCAGACATGAAATCAGATGAAATCAGACTGCAGACAGTTTTTGTCTGCAAAAACAAACAGCACCTAAGATGCATTTATGTTTTTTTTAAACACGAGATATTATATTTGTCGAATAATTTTAATTTATTAATGTTATTATTTATCCTTTTTGGTCTCATTTTATTTTATCATATTTTATGTCACTAAAAAGTATACAATTGTCACTTTATATTAACAATTGCGTGTCTAAAACACGGAAGCAGTCACATGGAATAATAAAATTATGACTATAACTATTTTACCATCATGTATTCATGTATCATATGTGACTATATGGTAAATGTGAAAACTAATATTCAAAACTAATGTGACTAAAGCTATAACAAAAGTGACACTTACAACTAAATAATGTGACTATAAAATGTTTCTATTATCAATTTCATTTGTTTAATGTCACTAAACGGTATGAAATGGTCACTCTATATTAACAACTATGTTATTTTTAACAACATATAATCACAATCTACGTAACTAATTGTGTCCAAAATACATAAACAATCACATAGAAACTAAAAGTGTGACTAAAAGCATGTTAGGGTGATATATTTATGTAACATATGTAACTAAATGGGAATGTAATAACAAAAGGTTAAAAATAATGTGACTAAAGGTTAGCAAAAAATGACACTTACAAATACTTAATGCGATTATAGAAGAATTCTAGTCACATTTATATTTCTCTTATGTGACTAAAAGACAGGGTTGCAAAAATCGGCCGACTCCGCCGATTCCTCGGCGATGAATCGTGAGGCGGAAGGGATCCGTTGCGATTTTTAAAAGTCAGACTAAACCTCGTTGACTTGGTCAACTATTTCAATTAAATGGGGTTTTTTTATATTGAAGACAGACTTTTGTATTATTGAAGCCACCGATTTTACTCTTCACACGTGTCTTCACTAAATAAACTAGAGTGCTGGAAAATTTTCAATGCAGCTATACTCTCATTTGTTATATTGAATATAAATTTTTAACTCTTTTTTATTGAAAACAGTTTTTAATAGAGGGTAGTAGGTTAGGTATTTGGGTTGGGAACAACGTTTTCTATTATTTATACATTTATTCAAGTAGGTATTGAATATAATTTTAAATTGTTTTTATTTTTATATAATTATATATATAATTTTATATATTTTTATTTTCATATAAAAAAGTCTGATCCGACTTCTTCCGAGGAATCCCCGAGGAATCCGAGGAATCCCTCCAAGGACGTCGGCCGCCTCGACTCCGACTTCCGACTTTCGCAACCTTGCTAAAAGGTATATAATGGTCACTTTATATTAACAACTAGGTGTTTAATTGTCACCATATACCAACCAATAGTCACTTTAAGAAATTTTTATGTGACTAAAAACAATGAAATAGTCACACTTCAAACTATTTCTACATCAACTTTCATGATATGGCCACACGTAACAAAATTGTGTCTCTAAAACCTAAACAATAGTCACACCTAAATATATGTTATGTGACCAATTGTTAACAAAACGTCACAGTGAACACGAAAACATGTGACCATTTGGGAACATTATGTCACTACAAAATAAATAAGTGTTACTAAAAAGGGTTTATAGTGACATTATTCAATAAATTCATTGATCCAGCAAGAAAAATCACTAGTCTATAGTCACACTGGAAAAATTATAATGTGGCCAATTACCAACAAAATGTCACATACAAAACAAAATTGATGTGATCATTGGGTGACATGTTGTCACACATATTAAAAAGATATGTCACTACAAACGCTTTATATTGACATTATTTGATAAAAATGGAAAAAATCACTACTCTATGGTGACACCTCTAGTTTATGGTGATGGATTTTTATGTGCTACAGTCACGCATTTTTGATGTCACTATATGTAGCCTATAATGGTTGTTCCTTCGGTGACACTTTTCGAGAAAAAAAAGCGTCACTAAGTACCTATGGTGACGACTTTTGTGTGTCACCGTATCCAATTTTTGTACTAGTGCATGTCAAGTGGATCTACAGGTGGCAATACATTATCATTGTGAGGAAAAGTTACAGTACTAAATTCCTCATCGACATCATCTTCATACGAATCTCTGTAATTTCCGGGAGGTGTCATAAAGATAATAGATATATTTTTATCCAGCTGGTCTTTGACGTAAAACACATGTTATGCTTGTGAAGCCAAAATGAATGGGTCCTCCTTGTGACCAAGTCTGTTAAGCTCGACCAAAGTTTAACCAAAATTATCATGTTAGACCCCACGTCTATTATCAACCCAGACGCACATTAAAAGATGGATGTTTTTTAATATGGTAATATAGTACCCATATCTCTTTTAAAACCCCACAGTAAAAGTTTTGTCCATAGGTTACTACCTCTTTAGAGATGTGCATGTCAGTTGCCTCTATACTAACCCCGCTATTCTGGTAAACCCTACCGTCTTGAGATTTTATACGAAATGTGTAGCCATTGATGTCATATACTTCATATTTCATCACGTTTATGTTTGCACCATGTGAAATTCACTTGACGGTCTCTGATATAGTTTTTGGGGACTCTGCCAACTCATTTTCAACCCGAATTTTATACTTCATCAGGAAAGTTCTTAATGAAGGCTATAGTTCATCTAGAAAATAGCTAAGGAGTTGTTCCGGAAAACTCAAATAAGCTCTTGAAATAAGCTCTTCTGGAATGTTTCTGTTCATCTGGAATTAAAATAATAAACAAATTTAGCTGACCTTATTGCGTAACCAGTGACCAAATGTTCTTCTATGCTCTTTCATCAGCCATGCTTTTCGTCGACCGGGATGTTCCTCACCCAAAAATTTCATGTATTCTCTCCTAGTAAGGGAGTTATAAGTTATCTATAAATTAAAAAAGTTTATAAACAGATCAAAAAAAGTTAATAATATAAATTACTTACTCGATATAAGGCTCAATTTCAGACATATTTTGCAATACATAGAAATGCGCTTTGAAGAAGAGGGCTGGAGAAACTTCAAATGGTTTATCGGCTGACACATGATTTCCTTCCTCGTTGTTAGGCTATGTGTAGTCATAACTCCCCTTCCTTGGGGGTCATGCACCACGTGGATTCCAAATCATCAGAGGGGGGGGGGGGGTTATAAGAAAAGTAGTGTAGTCATATCCCCCATAACCCCCAATATAATGATTACTCAATCATTTTTAAAGAAAAATTAAAATTACATAAACTAAAAAATAAAAACACTACATAATTTATAAATAAAAACACTAGATAATTAAAAAAAATAAAACCTACATAATAAAAAAATGACATAATTAAGAAAAATAAAACTAGAGCCCGTATTGTTTCTTGATCAAGTCCTTGATTTGGATCGCGAGTGATCCGCTGGTTCTTCGAGCGGGAGCGGTGTTTGAAGCTCCCGTAAGTCGTTCTGCATTTGGCGACATTTTACGACTTCGCCTTGTTCTTCCCTGAAACGTAAAAGCAGTCAAGTTTCTCGTTCATTTCTTCTTGAAGCATGTTGGTGGGAGTGTAGTTGGAGGGCACTCGACTAGTTGACGAAGATGGTCTTTTTCCTTTTAAATTGTCCCGACTTGGCGGTCTCGCAATCTCCACTTCATACCCGTCCTCGGTATCGTTTAGATCAAGTGCCCGAGTGTCAAAATTTTGGGACTCCGGACCGACGTAAGACGATGTTTCGGATTTCTTTGATGGTCGCCTTGTTCTTTTTGGTGATGTTCACCTGCGACCTCCACTTTGGGCTATGAAGTAGTCGAAAAACCTTTATGTATGGAAAAGGTGGCCCACCGCTTCGATGTTCAACCAAAGCTTTTTCTTGGATGTCGAGGTCGCTTTCTAATGCATTTTTTCTGCAAGAATGACCTTTAAGTTTATAACCTAACTCCTCTTTTTACTACGCATGCATATATAGGAAAGCGGATGTATCGTGTGGCAGTATTAAAGAATGACTCAGGGTCGACCTAAGGAAGCAATGGTGTAATCAAAACTAACCTAGTAATTATCAAAGACTCTGTCACAATTATTATAGAAGAAATGATAATAATACGAGAAAATAGATATAGGAAAAATAGATATCATCTAAGACTGATCACTACCCAGCATTACCCAAACCTAACATTTGACTTATCACAACTTAACTGTCTAAAGGAAACAGAATCGCTAGTGACTGAATCTACAATTAAAACCATAGCCACAACAAAGTATCCACAAATCAATGACTTACCTATAAGACATCAAACACATGGCATGATAACTAGGATCAAAGACCAATCCTATTCTCACCCCAAATCTTCTAAAGTCTGCAATGATCACTTTGGCCTCCTCTATTTACCTGTTTAAGATATTTCATAGCAAACAAGGGTAAAACTGACCAAAATAATGCATAAACTATCAACAAATGAAGGTGTTTAACTGATGAATATATGTGTAATTTGGAACACATTAAACATCCCCCCACTTGGATTTTGCTCGTCCCTGAGTAAACCTCTAACTACAACATTACCTTTCTTAACAAAGCTTTGAGCAAAGTAGTTGTTGATGGTTAAAATTCTAAACGATTAAAAAAAACCAAAGGCATAACTAATCACATGTGTTTGCTTTCTCAGAGTATAGACCAAACAAAACAGTTTTAAAGTTAAAAATCATAAACATCAAACACCAGACTTCTTTCCTCAGGACTATTCCTTAACAATCAACCAAAGTATCTCACAATGTACACTCCACTCGCGCTTTATATATAGATAACTAGTAAATAATGTACTAGCATTTATAGTGCTCTCGGTTTGCACACCATGGACTTTTCTTACCATAGGCTTGACAAACGATCAAAATTCAACTAACATACAATAGTAACTCACAAATGAAGATGACTATGGCTAAGGTTATAGTAGGTTAAGGGAATGGAATTGGATAGAAGAAAGGGTGTCAAACTGAGTAGAAAAGATCTGGTATTTAGAAATACATACATATAACTACTTTGCTTATTCTATTGAAGAAAAATCTTTAAACTCATAGATTATCTTCTTATTCAAACATAAGAACACAATATATTTTAAACTCATAGAAGCAACTTTATCATAAATCTGTTCATTTTCCAAAAATGTAGACTTTGAGTTAAACTTTGGAGCTTCACCCAATGGCTTTTGCTTTTTCTCAGACTTTGATTTCTTCTTCTTTGATGGAGTGGCAAACTTTGAAGAATCTTGCATTTCATCTTTAGGATCAAGTGGAGCAGATGTAACTTCAGATAAATCCACCGGTGAACCATGTGAATATCATCCTTCTTAGAACTATCCCCACTCTGATCCTGTTTGTATAAGAAATTCAGCAATGTCGGTGACAAATTGCAATTCTTCACTTGCCGTTTTAACTCCAAAATTTCTAACTTCAATTCCGAGATTTTCTGTTGAGCATCAAACACTTCTTTTTGTGACTTGATAAACTTTGCATTGAGCTCATCATAGTCATATGTTTGCACTTTACGGATTTTACATTCATCAAACAATTCTTCAAGAACACTTTCTCTTTTCTTTTTGTAAATCTCAATGTCTTTTGTCAAAACTTCATTCTTATCACGATAAAGAACATTTTCATCTTGAAGCATAGAGATTTTGTTCTAAAGTTTCTCAATAGTAACCGCCGATTCAATCACAAGAGCATTAGCCTTTTCATACTTTTGTTGAACTGGATAACTCTTTTCAAACAAATTCTCAAAATCTTGAGCAGCATCTAATGCTCCAGCTTTAGCTATTTCACATTCTTTAGCCAAAAATTGCTTTTCTTTGATCAAAGTCTTATTAATCTTAGCAAGTTCCGCACACTTTGAACATAATAACAAAATTCCATTCTGAACTTCTTCTATGTCACTTTCATCCCCTTTGTCATATATAACACATTAGCTTGTTTCAAAATCAGAAGCAGAATCAATGACAAAACCATCAATTTGTTCACTCTTGAAAACAATATCACAATCCCTTTTGTTTGGCAATTTATCACTTCCTGATTCCAAATCACTCGATGCTGAATCACATGATTTAGAATCTAAGCCATCCTTCATAGTCTGAATGTTTGCATATGTCTCACCTATTTCTTGCAAATCATTCCATTTATCCTTAGCAGTATACCCACTGCGAGTTCAAGAAATAACTCTTTTGAAAGAGCAATTTTAATAATGTCTCTGGCTTTTGTTTCATTATTTGTATAATCCCTTTCTTCTTGAGAAAGATATCGATGAATTTTTACATCTCCTCTTTCATCAGTAGGCCATTTGAATTGTTTATCAATTATCTTTCAAAAATCTTTGAAATATTTGTTGATGTAAATCTCAAAATCAACTCTCTATTCATGATAATCTTCCCATTTCATCAATGTAGGTATCATATAGGACTAGCTTCAAATGCTTGAAAATCGGACATTTTGTAAATTCTGGTTACTGTTCACCCGAACCTGTTCCGAACTTCGTCCGAACTTCTTCCAAACCTTAGCCGAACAAGAAATATCCGAACTTCTTCCGAACCCCAACTTCGGATGATCAGACAGAACCTGGACCGAACTTGTTCCGAACTGTGTACGAACCTCGGCCGAACTATGTCTGAACATGACCTGAACTTGAAACGAACCAAGAAAACAACCAAACGTTGTCCGAACCTAGAGTTCGGATCGGTTATTTTGAAGTTGTCAAACCTCAAACGAACTTGAGCACTCTTGACACCATTTTGCGATTTTAAGAGAATTTGAACGTGATTTTTGACAGAAACTCAGATAAACTCAGAAGAAACAACCTAGAAGAAGTTTTTTCACATAAAGCACACTTGAGATGATCAAACGAACTCAAAAATGATTCTCATTTTTGCAAAAACGTGAAATTTTGACTCAAAACTCCGAAAAACAATGATTTCCGACCAGTAGAGCAAACCAAATACTCTGATACCACTTGAAAATGCGTGAGCGGTGGATCGTCTACTTAATCGTAATGAAATCAATATAAAACGAGATGAACACGATGAGTAAATACAAAAGGCTTTGTATTAGACCACAAAGAGTTTACACAGAAAGACACAAAGAAGATTTGACCAGAAGTCCTTAATCATACACAAGACAAGCTATTTATAAGGCTGAAAACCCGATTGTCCGAACCTCAGGTTCAGACAAATTCGGACCTATCCGAACTTAGAGTTCGCCAAGGGTTCGGACTTCAGCTAACATGCATGACTTTGTCTTGTACTCGATACTTCACATGACTATCAGGAACTAGGTACTAACAATTTCCAGCCTTCATAATACTTTGAAAACTGCCCTCAATCATAAATTTACCTATCCTAACATAAAGCATGTTCCATGAGTGATTACACACTCCAAATAACACATAAACACGAGATTACTACATGTTTTCAACAAAATTCAAGAAAGAAAATTTCTAGGGCTTACAAGTGAAGAAATAGGGGCGGATGAGAGAAGAGGAGATGAGATTGGAGTTTCTCCTTGTCTTCTTGAAGCTTTTTGGATCTTAAAGCCCTTAAATCTTGCTTAATTGGAAGATGATTCCACCAAATTTGAAGGTGTGTGTGTGTGTGTTGAGTGAGAGAACCGTGAAGATGAAGAGGGAAGAAGAATGATCGTGAATGAGGGGTGGGAGGAGTCTTAGGGCAGATTTTTAACTTTAGGTAAATTACATAATTAGTCCCTCATGTCCTAAATCATGTGTAAATGCTCCAAAACAAGGAATAAGTGGGGTTTAAACCCAAAACTTGAAAATTAAAATAATAGGAATGTTTCCAAGCGTTTATTGAAAGAGCGTATGTCGTGGATCGTGATCAACTCATGTCGTTAGTGTAAACAAAACAATCAAAACGAAATGTAAATACAACTCAATATTTGATTTCACTCAAGAACAGAGAACAAAGACTCAGAGCTATTACACTTTTGATTACACACACATAAGAAAAAGCGTCCCAAAATTTCTAGCCTATCAACCTGTATATAGATTACCCGACCATCCGAACTAGGGCTCAGCCGAACTAAGAGTTCTGCTGCCAGTTCGCCCATAGTTCGGATGGGGTTCGACTAGCTAGGGTTTTTCTTGAATTCTTGATTTCTTCAAAGTCTTTGTCTGATCCAGCATCTTGCCATCTACATGTATCAACAAACTCCCCCTTGGCAAATGCTGGTTAGTTATTGATCATTCTTGAGCTCCAGCCTCCATCGCAACCCATGTCTTCTGGTGATTATGCCCGACATATATATCGAATGCAAAGCATATCTAGATCACCCTCTGAAATTGCAAAGCCTGGTCCATATAATCAGGATGAAACAAAATTTGATTATGGTACAGCTCATCTATGTCAGCCATGGAAAAGTTGATTAGCCACATCGGATCATACACCTTCATAACCTTGTTATTCATGTCTAACACTATCACAGCTTCTCCGGTCTTCCTGTCGTAGTACCACCACTTCAAGTTTTTTATGAAATCCAATTCCATTTTCATCAATGGAATCTTCTTTATAACTTTGGGCTTTTTCTTCAAAGTAAGTACTATCGGCTTCTTTCCATTCTTCTCATGTATCTTGGTCGGATGTTCACGCCTTTTTGGTTTTTGAGGCTTCAGATATTGAAATTCCAAAAGTCATTCTTTATCTACTTGATGCTTGAAGTACAAACCCCTCCAATCACCTCCGTAGTTACCAAACGGTTTTCTAGTAAGCTCCAGAACATCCCAGACTGGTAAAGAACTAAAGTCTGATGCAAGCTTGAAGTATTGAATTCCATGCTAGCGTTTAATTGCATAACACTTCAAACTTACTGCATACATCCAGCTTATAATTTCACCTGACGCTTGACCCTTGAACCTCACATGCCTTCTTTGTTTGATTGGTTTCGGAGGAGGAACATAATTAGCATGAAATGTTTTCATGTAATTATTGTGAGCCCATTGTTGTTGGTGTTCTCTATCCTCTTTGGCAACAGGGTCTTCAGGTTGTGCAACTTCTTTTTTTTTCAATTCTGCCTCTGCTTCATCACCCTTTTCCTTTGGAAAAACTTTAAAGTCATCATCTATTGAGTTATTGTTATAGAAGTTTAAATACAGATCTGGATACTCCTCCTCTGTTATGTCTTTAACCTCAATATCTTCATCAAATATATCTTCTTCAACTTCTGATTCTGATGATTCATAAATTTTGGGTTCAGCCTCGGCAGCTTTCTTCATCTCCTCGTCGTTTAAGTCAAAGATTACTTGAATTTGTTCTAGTTTGAGTTCACAGACAAACTCACCATCTTCAAGAATAATGCCGATCTCATTTATGCTTTTAGCAGCTTGATTTGATGGAACTGAAGTAATTGGCACTGCGTCTCTGGAATCTGACTCCCCCTACGCTGTTGAAGTACCAGCACCCGAGCTAGATGCTCCAGTTGGGCCTGGACCTCCACCAGTATTGCCTTCAGGATCATTATCAGGTTCATCGTTTAAATATTGCAGCCCATCATCTTTGCAACCAGAACCAGAACCTATCTCCCCCTGAGCTTTAAATTTTTCTAGCAAGAATTTAATTTGCTCATTTATTTGTGCAATAATAGCATCCTGGTTCAGACTAGAAGTTTCTAAACGTGTGATCTCTTGTGCTTTGGCCACTTCCCCACGCTTTAATTGGAGATAGTCTCGATGCAAAGATTAATCTCATGGTTTTAACTCAATAATCACCAGAGTTTTCTCTTCATCCTTTCTCTTTAACATATCAATGAATTATGATTTTGCAGCTACATCAGCCCTTAACTCTTTAGTTTTTGTCTGACAATCCAGAAGAGTAGTTTTAAGCAAATCCACTTGGGTAAAGGACATCGACCCTTGAGATACACTGAAATTAAGACCCGGTGTTGATGGAGCTGATGTTGTAGTAGTTTCAGCTGTGAATTTTGGTGTAGATGTGCTACCCATCGGCTGCTGAACATATTGAGCACCAACACCTGTTGAAGGTGTTGTGATTGCGGTTGTAGGAACTTCAGGTAAAGACACATTGGGATCATCAGAAGAAGATACACCGGCACGACGTTTGAAAAAAAACTGTGAACTTTTATGCTTCTTGCCTCTTCCACCGGTAACAACCGACTTCCTCAGTTTTGATAGTGTCAATGAAGACGAAGAAGTTGTTGGCTGTTTACCCTTGTTTTGTTTGATATAAATAGCAGGGTTGTAATCTTCATCTGATTCAGATGAGGGTTTATCTTCATAAACCCTTCCCACATACCGATCATTATTTTTCTTTAGACTTGTACGGTACGCAAGATGTTCTTCACTACGTTTCTTCACTTGAACACGCTTAGAATTAACTTTGATGTATACAAACGGGTTATTTGTGTCAGAAACATCTTCAGAGTTAGTATCCAAATTAGTAAGCTCATCATCATCATCTGATTCTTCTCATCTATCAAAGTGGTAACTACTGGTGTCTCAGACACACTGAAAGTCGCATGGACTTCCGGTGCTGAAACAGCTGGTTTAGTGGCCACAGGTTGTGTTACAATAGGTGCTGCAGATTCAGTAGCAACCGGTTCTGATACTACCGATTCTTATACAACGGGTGATGTCTGTGTCTGTCTTCTTGACATTGCTCAAATGACCAATCAATTTCTTCAATTTTGGATGATCAGTTGGTTTCTTTTTCTGATAAGTCGTCAAAGCACCAATACTTGCCTCGGTTATGTGTTTCAATTCCATCTTCTGATTCTCATTCTTTACCAGTGTTGGATACAGATCATTTAAGATCATCTGGGTGAATCTTGGATACAACAAAGCTTTCTTGTCCCTCTGGGTCAAGTTGTCTCTCATATAGTAAAAGATCAACCTGACACAGTTGTATGGACGATTCAGAATTAAGGCATTCAATAAAGACAACATCTTCGGTCCGAGCTCGTCATGCCCAGAAATTCTATTTCCCAAACATTGCAGCAACACATTAGCCAGAAATTTGTAAGGAATAGAGAGCTCTGACTTGTAAATCCAATCTCGACTTGGATCATCAGCATACCATATCCTCTTCAATAAAGCAACATTATCAGCTTGATCAAATTCTAACGGAACGTTTGTTGTATCATCAGTAAACTTTAAAACTCTTCTGATATCTGCTTCGGTAAATTCAACAGTTCGATTTTGAACAGTAGCAGATAATCTGATTGTTCCATTGGTTAGACATCTAGTTGTGGTCCAGAACTCGGTTAATATGTCCCGATACGCATCACACTCGTGTGTAATCGCGTAGTGAATCCTTGATCGTCTTAGAAAATCGAATATTCCAGAACCACCGAACTGCGATAAATTTTTCCTTGCAACGCCCAGATATGCACATACATTATGTTTGTCGCCAACCTTTAAATCAACAACCATTTCTGAAAACACATAACATAAAAAGTTCATTAAATTCAATGTGATTATCAAAAATGTTCACCAAAGTCGTCAATTATTTATCATTCGCGTAAATAATTGACTTTTTGTTCAAAAATCAAGTTTACCCGAACTGGATCGGAACCAAATAACCATCCGAACTGACACTGGTGTCCGAACTTAATCCGAACTTGACTGAGATGTTGACTTTGGTCAGCATCCGAACTTGGCTTGGTCAACGTCCAAACTTAATCCTAACTTTGTACGAACTCCAAGTTTGGCTGATGAGCATCTTGTTCGGCTGTTCGTTCAACCGAGAGGTTTAATCTCTCTAACTTTTGATTTAGACCACCATAATCTGAAAAATTGCACCCCTATACTCGGTTTTTTAAGGCGAAACTATAGGAACAAGTTTTAACACCTAAAACTGACTCTAAGATGGTCTACTTTTAGATCTAGAAACCAAACTCAGACACAACACAGTTTTTACAGATTTCGACCACTTTTAATGATTAAAACCAACAATCAGACACACCCTCGTATTCGGAATCGCTGTACCTACCTTAATATGGTCACAAATCACAGCACACAACAGATAATCGAAAATCGAAAATTTAGGTAGAGGTTCGGTTAGGGTTCGGAAAGTTTTGAGAACAATGAATGATTCTCCGAACCTGAGATTCGCCCATTTATAGGCGCCCAGTTCGGCTCATCCAAACACGAAGTTCGGCTCATCCAAACCTTGCCGAACTATGTCCGAACTTAACCTTTGGATCATCCGAACATGAAGTTCGGCTGTCCGAACTTGAAGTTTGGCAAGTATCCAATTTTTCAAATTTAACCTAGATTTTTGAAGAATTTTTAAATTGAACACAAAGATTTCAAATTTTATCAACTTGATACAAACCTTTGATCAATTCATGATGAGTCTTATGATTTCAAGACTGTTCGGTTGTTTCCGGCATAAATTTGATACTTTTCATCATCGTTTGATCAAAAATAAGATAGAAACAAAATCTTTTTGATTTTTATAACATTTTCAAACACACCGAAAATCTTTTTGAATTTTTACAAGATTATGGTAAAACACACCTAAAATCTTTTTGGATTTTTAACAAGCAATAAGCCAAACAAAATCTTGAAATGCAAATAACTTAATTTTTTGCGAGAAAGATCCAGACGCGAGATCATATCAGGCATAACGCATCAGACACATTTTAATTTTAGTTTTAATCAGTATGCAAGCCAAGCAGGCAGAGAATACAACTTTGCAGTTTATTTCAGTTTTGGCAAATCAATTTCTATAACTTTTTGATATGATTTAAGTATGATTAATCAAGCACAGATAATGTGAAAGCCCACACAATCAGGAATACTGGCAATCTGACTTATTCTATTTTTGTAACTTTATACCGAATTTGATATTCAACAGAGATTTATCGTTCATGGTGTTTCATGCAAAAATAAAGCAGAACCCTAAACAAACAACAATCAGGTCGGTTCTTCCGAACGCGCAGAGAAAGTCCGATTGTTTAGGAAAATAAGAAATAGAAAATAAAGCAGAAGTTGTATAACCCAACAACAATCAGGTCGGTACTCACGTACACGCGGAGAAAGTCCGATGGATTATACGAAACACCAAGAAAAATAAAGCAGAACGTCAAACGAACAACAATCACGTTAAATTCACACCCGCAAATGATACATATCCACCATTAAATTCATGAATATCTTATAGCAAGGATATGTCTCCGGTCATGTGCCTGGTACAACTACTATCAACATACCAGAGATTGTTGACAGTCCTCCCTGATTGTACGTGCACGACATGCAAGATCAGTTAGAAACTCGTACCCAGGTCTTAGCATTTATGGGTACAACATTGCTTTTGATTTTCTTTCCTGAAACATGTTCAACTTTTGGACTAATTTTTGGTCTCCAAGCAGCAACTTGTTTTTTATCAAGTGGGATGTTATTTTGAAATGGGGACAATTGAAATATTTTTGGCCTCTTATCATTTTTAAAATCTTCTTTGGCCTGATTTAGATCAAAAAGATCTTTTGCAAATCTCTGTTTCTTGTTGTAAATGCCCCTTTGGACAAACCTGCGGTTTTTAGATTTGTCAACATTCCACTGTTGTTCAGCCAGTTTTGTCTTAGGTGAACCATTAATCTTGGCCTTAGAGTTTTGAAACTTCATTGGCGTTGAGTCAAGCTTCCCCTTAGACAAAACTTTCTGAGGGTTCTCGGTGTACCTGACATTTCCAACATTCATGTTTTGACCTCTTCGACGTGATTGAGGAAAGCATGGCTCATATGGTATGTTTAGACATGTAGCAGCAAAATGTCGTGGTTTACCACAATTATAACAATTTAATTTTTTAGGACCATGTATGCTACTACATTCAAATGATCGTCTTGGGTAGGACGATTTCCATGAGGGCTTGTCATCCCATTTGTGAATTTTGACCTTGTTTTCCCCAGGTTGAGTTATTAAATAAAATTGATCACCATTTGTCCCTTTTGGTCGGTTAAAAGCAGTTACAACCTGAGGATAAGTTACAAAATCATTTGGTTGAGATTCACGCATATTTTTAAAATTCATCACACGCAATCTAGAACCATTCAATTCATCACCACACAAACCATTCAAAGTTTTAGCATTCGACCTGTCAGATTCAGTTTTATCTGACTTATTTGACACTGACACCGAAGGTTTTGAAACAGAAGCAGAAACAGACTCAATAACATTGTTCTTAGTTAAACAAGCTTCAAAAGGGATAGACTAATGACAAGCTTCAACCCATTGGCACTCATGATCCTTTTCAGAAATATCCTTAATTTTCACATCATTTGCACAAGAATCAGAAATGTTAGAACAAGGAATTTCAACTTTGTTTTCAGTAGGTTTTGATTCAGCTTCTAAATTAGAGTTCTCATCCATAGATCCTATAATAGAAGAATTCATTCTATCTATTTCTTCCTGTGTTCTTGGGGACACACCTATCAGCACACTATCAAGAGGAGGAGCAATTTTATTATAATCTCGGTGTGATCTTTCAACATAATCTTCCTCAAACAAATTTCTCACAATGTCTCTAGGCATAGGAGGAGGAACACCTTGTTC
This sequence comes from Deinandra increscens subsp. villosa, assembly GCA_039602395.1. Classification (NCBI taxonomy): domain Eukaryota; kingdom Viridiplantae; phylum Streptophyta; class Magnoliopsida; order Asterales; family Asteraceae; genus Deinandra; species Deinandra increscens. Next base: position 59,814,038 of record JBCNJP010000009.1, on the reverse strand, counting down.
TTATTAAATTAGAATTGTCTGATCCTGGACCTGACTTATCCCTTTCAAGCCTAACTTCAACAATAGCTAAAGACAGACCTTTACTTTGTTCCATCATTTGCTTGCTTCTTCCTTTGTTAGTTTCATACTTAACCATTAGTTCATCATACTTATGCTGCAGATCATCTAATTCACCTTTTAATTTTCCTATTTCAATTTTAGCTCGATCATATAAAATAGATTTTTCAGTAGTGAGGTCATGATATTTCTTAATGTCCTCTGATTGGGCTTTTACCTTTTCCTCACTCTTAGCTAATCTACCTTTGAATGACCACTTAGCACACTCAGCATCAAACAATAACAATTCATGATTTGTATGAATTTCTTTCAAATTTTTAATTAATCGTGCACAAGAAGGGTTAGAGCAAACCTGAGTATTTTTATCATCATTTTCTGCCATAAAAGCGTGATTTGCGCCTTCTTCTTCCTAAGCTTGAAATGCATGAGGAACCAGTCTCAGGTACTTTAATTGATCACTCCAATCATAACCTCCAGAATCCTGAGCCACCAAAGCTTGACTCTTCTCTCCTTGCTTCTTATCCTTACCTGCAGTCTTCTTGTCAACTTGTTCCTTCCTTGGCTTAGTACAGTCCCTAGCAAAGTGATCGTATTCATCACAATCGTAGCACCTCAACTTCGTTTTATCAAATCCCATCTTGATTTTATTCTGATCCTGCCACACATTTTTACAGGTCTTTGACATAACTTTCTTGGCTCTGAACACAGCCATGGCCATTTGCCAGGAAACATCTAGCATCTCAACATCTTCCGGGTTGATCTGATTCAAATCATCATATATAATTTTTGATGGCACCAACTTTCCTACAACAAGAGCTTGATGGCATGCCATAAAACCTGCACCCATTGCAAAATTTGGGTCAGCAGCAATAGTACTAGCATTTTCATAATTTCCAGATGATGAACTTGGTGGTGCAGAAGTAGGGGCGGCAGTGGCTGAGGTCTTTGAATCTAATATTCTAGGCTTCTGTTCTGACATAAGTGCCTGGTTAACCTGATCAGCCATGCTCATACTGCTGATGTGATTCAGGGCTCTTTGTTTATCATCTAAAGCGTTAGATCTTATTTTTGCCACCATTTCAGCAAGAGATAATTTTCTCAGGTTCACCGTATTCTTGATGATGGATATATTCATGTCCCAGCTCTTTGGCAAGCTATTTAGAAGTTTTAGATTTTGCTCAAACCCAAGAGGTTCTATTTTTTCATTGCTCATCTTTGTAATCAAAGTAATAAATCTTTGTATCTGCGCCTCAAGGTTCTCTCCCATCACATGATTGAACATGTTGAATCTTTGTTTGAGAATCTCTTGACGACTAGCTTTCATGTCCTCATTTCCTTCATAATCCTTTATCAGTGCTTCCCAGAGGTATTTTGCTGTCTGATATTTCCTGAAAGCTTGAGCAATTTCTGGAGATAGGGCCATTGTCATGATGGCATACGCCTTTTCATCTTTAGTGATTCTATCCTAGTCAGTATCATCGAATTCTCCAGGTGTTTTGTCCTCTCCATCTTTCTCTCCACCTATATGTTTAGGTTTGAAAGGACCTACACTTACTGATCTCCATAGCATAGAGTCGACACACTTTAGATTATTCGTGAGTCTATATTTCCAGTTCTGAAAACCATCCGGTGATAGCAGTCTAGGAGGACAAGTAGACGTTCCAATTTCATAATCCATTTTCTGATACATCATAGTTTCAGCAGTTCCCAAGTTGTAATCCATGATACTTGCAAAGGCAGATTTACGATCAAAATCAAATCACAGAACGGAAAACCCAGAATCACAATAGAAAATCCAGTACTCGATCACATCCCTTGAATTCGATCGAGAATGACAAGCCCAATTACGATCGAAAACCACTAACACAATCGAAAACCAGTGAAATTCGATCAAGAAGCACAGTATGCAATCGAATACCAGTGTAATTCGATCGAGAAACACTGTATGTGTGACATCCGAGAATTCCGAGGTTAAATTCCGTTAGACAATCTCCGTTAGTTACATTATAAGTGTTAACTTAGTAACTAATGCTTAACTAGACCGAATACGTCCACGACCTTTGGTTGATCACCGAACCCGTCCATATGTGTTTATTCATTTAATTGCCACTATGTGGAATTATGTGCAACGTGTTTATTTAATTAATTGTGTGATTAATCGAGTAATTAGGATGTATGCATTTGTTCTAATCATGGGCTAATGAAATTGAAGATCAATGTAGGGAGAAAATTCATGAATCGTGCTTAGAATGTAAATTAGCCCCTTTTTGGTTGCCAGCGAAACTACCGAGCGAAACTGTAGATTCGCTCGGTAGCTAAACTTTTGATTTACAAGTATTCAGAGTTAGTTTCGCTTGGCCAGCGAAACTGCCAGCGAAACTAGCACCTGATCTATATGATATATAAAGCCAACCTAAACCCTAATCCTCATTACTTACATCATTTCTCAAAAAAAACACACACACTCTCCTGAAATTCTGACCAGCCGAGAACCACCACGAGCCGCCGTCATCTCAGTTGGTGAACTCATCCATTCGGATCCTAGATCGAACCGTGAGTCTCCAAAACCATTTTTCTTGCATTTCTATGTGTTTTCCTAAAAAGCATGCTTAAACCTCCATGTAATCGTTTGATCTTCTGATATGATGCTTAGGAATGCTAGATCTATCATAAAGTCTACAACTTTACGTGTAAAATCATGCCATAATGAAGATTTATGCTAGTTAGGTCATTTTGTGCTTAAAAAGTGTTCGTGGTGATTTGTTGGTGAAAACTCATGTTTAGGGTGTTAGATTTGCTTGTTTAATGTTGGTAAATGCTTATGCATGCTAGATAATGAATTACATGAAGTATGGAAGCTGTTAGATTGATTTTTGGTCTTAAAAACGAGTTTTTCTGCGTTTAGCGAAACTGTGTGTTCCCTGGGCGAAACTATACAGCGAAACTGTGTTAATATTCATCCAGCGACACTATACAGAGAAACTATAGTGTCGCCGTGAAAACTAAGTAGACCTACTCGAACGAAACTACCGAGCGAAACAACCAAAGACTCCTGAACGAAAGTTCAAATCAGATTCGGGCGAAACTAGATAGCGAAACTGTGTCATCAGTTTCGAGCGAAACTATCTAGCGAAACTGTGCCTTTTATGAACGAAAGTTCAAACCAGTTTCGAGCTAATCTATGCTAGCGAAACTGTGTCATCAGTTTCGAGCGAAACTAGCTAGCGAAAGTGCTGCCCGTGCACATAGCGAAACTGTGTAGCGAAACTATGCCAAGACCAAAACCCAAACTTGTGCAATTTATTTGAATGTTATGCCATGACTTACATGATTATGAAATAATGAAACATGCTTTGATTTCTGAGTTATGTGAACCCTCATTTATGATCAACCATCGGTGTCGTGTGTCGGTATGTCGTGTCATAGTTCCAACGTGCTATGTTATGGGCCATAGTGACGTAAGTTAAAGATTAGACACAAAACTAATACTTAAGACCTAAACGTGTTCTTAGGTCTTCGTTAAGCAAACAATACTTGGATTATTTAGCAAGTGTAGCAGTGCAACCAAAGGTGAGTGTCACTAACCCGTTTACTGTGAGCCTGTTTGGGACACGCTGAATAACTTAATGAAAAACAATGCTGACAACCTTACGAGTGCTATGCACCTCTTTGATGAACTTGAAAACCTTATGAGTGCCACGCACCTCTTTGATAAACTTGAAGTGTTTTATGGGAAACACTTGTGGAACTTAAACAAACTATTTCTGAAACGAAACTGAAAACATTTTGAGATTCATGAGAATCCGGTAAACTGTTTTAATATGGCTAGTGTAGGTTAAAGTCTAAACCACATGATATCACATGATCTCTAAGGACTGCCTTTTTAACTGAAAAAGTCCTCAACTTAATTGTGCCATTAATTGTAAAGCGAGGGGATGTTGGGTAGATCTACTGGAGTTTGACAAACTCCGCCTCGTGACACTGGAGGTGCACGGAGGTACAATATCAGCCTATCTGACCGTGATCCCGAGAGGACACGGGGGAGGCAAAGCTGCGATGACGTATGTCCGCAAAACAAAATAGATGATGGCGATGCCACTACAATACTTATTAGTCAGCTTTGGTACAAACTTCCTTAGTGCATGGAACAACGGATTAGCTACCCGCGATATCGGTTGAGCACTTTAATTTTACAAAACTAGTACATACCCGATAATGCATGTTACGGACATTACTTTTACTAAATCACGCTACTTTGATTTTGGACTGGTGAATTATCACTGATCATTGCTTTTCACAAATAAATATTACATAAGTATATGTTGACACAATTATGATTATGAGACCGGGCCACTGCGTGACAAGCCCACTGTGAACTCTTCAACCGTTAGGTTGACACTTGCGTGGTTTAAACTTTTGCAGATCGCTGAGGAGTATCCGGAGCGGGTTGGCATGACACATGAAGACATTTTACTTTTGTTTAAATCAAATTGGGAATTTAAAACAATGATTTTGTAAAGCACGTGGTTAGTGCTAAGACAATATTTTCTGCTGCGTATTTTGAGACTTTATTTATGACATATATTTGGACTAACTCTGATTCGTTTAGTATTTGTAACTAATGGTTGTGGTCCTGGTTTGCTCGCACCCCTTAACGGTATAAACTCCGTTAGCGGTTAATTGGGGGTGTGACAGATTGGTATCATAGCCATAAGTTGCAGAGAACTCGAATCATTTTTGAAAAACGATTTGGAAACTGCAACTTGAAGCCTTAGTTACAAACGAACAAACAACAAAAACAAAAATTTTACGTGCCAACCTCGGATACTTGCTCTGCTGTGTAAGTAAATACTTCATATGTATATATACATATATATATATATATATATATATATATATATATATAAATATATATAGACCGTGTCTAGGTAGTCTAACGGAAAGCCTTAGGGAAAATTTGCACACACGAATACGAAATGCGAACGCTAATACGCACGCTATTCCGGGGAAAGCGACAACGAAACGATGCTACACGCTACGTCCTGATTTCTACTACGATGACTACGCCGACGGTGACTTTTATGGGAAGGCCGACTTTCGACGATAGTACTTACGACGTTCTCCGACGACGCTTCGATTTTGCACGAAAATTTTTCTGGACTAATAGTGGGATAACGGGAAATTGTTAATATACATATTATGGGATATGTATAGAGTATGACTGTGACTGAACACTGGCTACTTTAACTGTCCAGAAAATGCCTAGAAGAGGACACGGAAGGAACAACATCAACCTGACACCTGCGCAACTGCAAGCTATGATAAACGAACACGTGCAAGCCGCAGTGGTAGCCGCCCAAGCTGCATTCGCCGCGCAGGGTAATTATTATGCCGGTTAAGGCACAAAGCGATTATATTTTGACTTGTTTAAACTTAAAACCCGAACTATTTATGCATCAGGAAACCTCCATCACTGCACGTTTAAGTCCTTCATGGACTGCAAGCAGATGACGTTTTCCGGCGAGGAAGGAGCGGTAGGACTCCTCAGGTGGATCGAGAAGTCTGAGAAGGTCTTCTCTATGTGCAACTGCCCTGCTGAGGGCAAAGTGAAATATGCGACTGGTACCTTTGAGGGAGCTGCCCTCTCCTGGTGGAATGCCGAAATCCAGATGATTGGGTTAGATGCGGCTAATAACATGGAATGGGAAGCGTTTAAAGAACTGGTTATGGAGGAGTATTGCCCTCGGGACCAAGTCAAGAAACTGGAAGGAGAGTTTTTGAACTCCAAGATGACTGGGTCAGAAATTGAGGAATACACTGCGCGTTACCACGGGTACGCGGTGCTATGCCCAACAATGGTGGATGTCGAGTTCAAACGCATCGAGCGTTATTTGGAAGGCCTCGCGCCTCAAATCAAAGGACTAGTGACTGCCAGCAACCCCACAACCGTGCAGCAAGCCATCCGTTTGGCTCATAAGCTTACTGATCAGGAGATTGAGAGAGGTACACTTCCTGCAAAAGCCTCAGAGAAGACTGCCTTAAGTGGCAAAAGAAAAGCTGATGATGAAGCTCCCGAAAACTCAATGAACAATCAGGGTGTGGGAAACAGCACTGGGAGGTCTTATAACTCCCAAGGCCAAAGCAAAAGGTCTGGGAACAACAGTGGAAACAACCGCCAGGGCGGTAACGGTCAAAGTAACTACAAGGGTAACATGCCCATGTGTAACAAGTGTGGGAAGCATCACGCTGCATTTGTAGAAGGAGTTTGAACTGCGAGAGATGTGGCAAGAAAAGCCACGAAGCAAAAGACTGCTGGGCGATTTTACCTGAGCAACAAAATCGCCCAAGGCAAAACAACAACAACAATTCTGGCCACAACAACAACTATGGAAACAATCGGGGCAATAGAAACAACAATGGTCAGAATCGTAACAACAACAATGAAGCTCCCAGAGGAAATGGTAATGGGAACTGCTATGAATGTGGTGCTCAAGGCCACATGAAAAGGGACTGCCCCCAGTTGAGAAGACAGGGAAATGGTAATCAGGGAAACAATGGTGGGAATGGTAATGGCGGAGGAAATGGCAACGGGAATGGTGACAACGGGAATGGTAACAGCAGGGGAAGAGCTTTTGTTATGGGGCAAGTAGAAGCTCGCAACGACGCCAACGTGATTAACGGTAAATTTATGCTAAATGGTTTCTTCGCTACTGTATTGTTTGATTCTGGTGCTGAAAGAAGCTTTATTTCCACTAAGTTCGCTAGATTAATTAATGCTAAACCGATTGACTTAGATGCTAAATATGTGGTAGAGTTAGCAAATGGTAAACTTCATGATACGACTCAGATAGTTAAGGACTGTAAGTTAGAGCTAGCTGGCCATACGTTAGGGATCGATCTTATGCCTTTCCCGATTGGTAGTTTTGATGTCATAATAGGAATGGATTGGTTATCTGAAAACCGAGCTGAAATTTTATGTCAAGAAAAGTGATTCGTATCCCACTCAAAGAAGGTGAAGTGTTAACAGTTCAAGGTGAAAAAGGTGGAACAGTCACCGGTATTATTTCGTTTCTTAAAGCTCAAAAATGCCTTCGTAAAGGACACTTCACAATCCTTGCAAACGTCACCGACACGACACTTCCCGAGCGTAAAATCGACGATTACCCGATAGTCCGCGACTTCCAAGATGTATTTCTAGATGATCTGCCTGGTTTGCCTCCATTTCGACAAGTCGAGTTTGGAATCGACTTAGCACCCGGAGCGGCCCCGATTGCACGCGCACCGTACCGTTTGGCGGTAAGCGAACTCAACGAACTCTCCACGCAACTTCAAGAGCTACTCGACAAAGGATTTATTCGTCCAAGTTCGTCTCCATGGGGAGCACCGGTATTGTTTGTTAAGAAGAAAGATGGAACGTTCCGAATGTGTATCGACTACCGAGAGCTTAACAAGGTTACGATCAAGAATCGGTACCCACTTCCTCGAATCGACGATCTTTTCGACCAACTGCAAGGTTCGAGCTACTTTTCAAAGATTGATCTACGGTCTGGATATCACCAACTTCGTGTTCGTGATGAAGATATCCCCAAGACTGCTTTCAGAACTCGGTATGGTCATTACGAGTTTTTAGTCATGCCGTTTGGGCTAACTAATGCGCCTGCTGTGTTTATGGATCTGATGAATCGAGTGTGCAAGCCGTACCTCGATCAATTTGTGATAGTTTTCATTGACGATATTTTAATCTACTCCAAGACAAAGGAAGAACACGAGAATCACCTACGACTTATCTTGGAATTACTCCGCAAGGAAAAACTCTACGCCAAGTTTTCAAAGTGCGATTTTTGGATTCGCGAAGTCCAGTTTCTTGGACACATTGTTAATCAGGATGGAATTCATGTCGACCCAGCTAAAGTGGAAGCTATCAAGAATTGGTCTACTCCGAGAGCGCCGACCGAAATCCGAGAGTTTTTGGGACTTGCCGGATATTACCGAAGATTCATCAAGGGTTTCTGGCAATTGGCTCAACCCTTAACAACTTTAACGCACAAAGGAGTGCAATATAGATGGGGTGAAAAAGAAGAACACGCGTTTCAAACTCTTAAGGACATGTTATGTTCAGCTCCGATTCTCTCGTTACCCGAAGGGGTTGACGACTTCGTGGTTTACTGCGATGCATCCATTCAAGGACTCGATTGCGTGTTGACGCAACGAGACAAAGTGATTACCTACGGGTCCAGGCAACTGAAGGTCAATGAGAAGAATTACACAACACATGATTTGGAATTAGGAGCCGTTGTATTTGCACTCAAGATTTGGAGACATTACCTCTACGGAACAAAGTGCACGATATTTACCGACCACAAAAGCTTACAACATATATATGAACAAAAGGACCTCAACATGCGACAGCGAAGGTGGGTCGAGCTACTAAATGATAATGACTTAGCAATTAAGTATCACCCGGGAAAATCCAATGTTGTGGCTGACGCCTTAAGTCGAAAAGAGTACGACAAGCCTCGACGAGTACGAGCGGTGCAACTTACCATTCACACGGGACTGCCGGATCAATCCGCGATGCTCAACAAGAAGCTTTAAAAGAAGAAAACTTCGCAGCTGAAGCACTGGGAGGGGTGGATGGTAACTCTGAAATTAAGTCCGACGGACTCAGATATTACAATGATAGAATTTGGATTCCTTTACTTGGAAATCTCCGTGAGCTCGTGATGGACGAGGCTCACAAATCAAGGTATTCGGTGCACCCTGGATCGGACAAAATGTACCAAGATTTGAAAAACTTGTATTGGTGGCCGAATATGAAAGCCGATATTGCGTGATATGTGGCTAAGTGTTTAACATGCTCAAGAGTTAAGATCGAGTACCAAAAGCCTTCTGGATTATTGCAGCAACCAAAGATCCGGGAATGGAAATGGGAGGATATCTCCATGGATTTCGTAACGGGACTACCTCATCGATCGAATCGACCGGATGCGATTTGGGTTATCATTGATCGACTAACCAAATCTGCACACTTTATTCCAATGAGGGAAGGTGACAATATGGATAAGTTAACGAAGCTGTATATTGACCGAATTGTGGCACTTCATGGGGTACCTAAGACCATCATCTCCGTCCGAGATCCCCGATTTACTTCCCGACTGTGGCAATCTATGCAAGACGCACTGGGAACCAGACTGGATATGAGTACAACTTATCACCCGCAGACCGATGGTCAGACGGAACGAACTATTCAGACTTTGGAAGACATGCTCCGAGCTTGCGTTCTCGACTTCGGTAAAGACTGGGAGGCTCACCTTCCGTTGGTGGAGTTCTCCTACAATAACAGTTATCATACGAGCATCGATGCAGCACCTTTTGAAGCTCTTTATGGCAGAAAATGTAGATCGCCCGTGTGTTGGGCCGAAACGGGTGAGAAAGGACTCACTGGACCGGAAATCATTCATGATACAATGGAACGAATTATTCAAATCAAAAAGCGGATAGCCGCAGCACGTGAACGGCAAAATAGCTATGCCGACAAACGCCGTAAACCTTTGAAGTCCGAGGTAGGCGACAAGGTACTATTGAAGGTATCTCCCTGGAAAGGAGTGATACGCTTCGGAAAGCGTGGAAAGCTGAATCCTCGCTATATCGGTCCATTTGAAATCATTGGGGAAGTAGGCCCGGTGGCCTACCGATTACAACTCCCTGCAGAACTCGATGGAGTTCACAACGTGTTTCACATCTCTAACCTGAAGAAATGTCTGACTGAAGAAACCGAAATAATTCCTTTGGAGGAATTGGAAATTGACGAACATTTGAGATTTATCGAGCAACCGGTAGAAATCATGGGACGCGAGGAGAAAGCCCTCAAACGTAGCAAGATTCTGATCGTCAAGGTTCGATGGAACTCAAAGCGTGGACCTGAATATACATGGGAACGAGAGGATCAGATGAAGAAAAAGTATCCTCACCTGTTCGAGCGAACGTCCACGGAAACTCAAGGTATGATTTAATTTTGGGGACCAAAATTCCTTTAACAGGAGGAGGATGTGGCGACCCTAAAACTTTTGCTTTCTTTCCCCAGCAACGACAGCAACAACGACAGCCGAGGCTGCGAACGCTACAACGCAAGAATAATTTTCGGGACGAAAATTCCATTTACAAGGGGATGATGTGACATCCGAGAATTCCGAGGTTAACTTCCGTTAGACAATCTCCGTTAGTTACATTATAAGTGTTAACTTAGTAACTAATGCTTAACTAGACCGAATACGTCCACGACCTTTGGTTGATCACTGAACCCGTCCATATGTGTTTATTCATTTAATTGCCACTATATGGAATTATGTGCAACGTGTTTATTTAATTAATTGTGTGATTAATCGAGTAATTAGGATGTATGCATTTGTTCTAATCATGGGCTAATGAAATTGAAGATCAATGTAGGGAGAAAATTCATGAATCGTGCTTAGAATGTAAATTAGCCCCTTTTTGGTTGCCAGCGAAACTACCGAGCGAAACTGTAGATTCGCTCGGTAGCTAAACTTTTGATTTACAAGTATTCAGAATTAGTTTCGCTTGGCCAGCGAAACTGCCAGCGAAACTAGCACCTGATCTATATGATATATAAAGCCAACCTAAACCCTAATCCTCATTACTTACATCATTTCTAAAAAAAAACACACACACACACTCTCCTGAAATTCTGACCAGCCGAGAACCACCACGAGCCGCCGTCATCTCAGTTGGTGAACTCATCCATTCGGATCCTAGATCGAACCGTGAGTCTCCAAAACCATTTTACTTGCATTTCTATGTGTTTTCCTAAAAAGCATGCTTAAGCCTCCATGTAATCGTTTGATCTTCTGATATAATGCTTAGGAATGCTAGATCTATCATAAAATCTACAACTTTACGTGTAAAATCATGCCATAATGAAGATTTATGCTAGTTAGGTCATTTTGTGCTTAAAAAGTGTTCGTGGTGATTTGATGGTGAAAACTCATGTTTAGGGTGTTAGATTTGCTTGTTTAATGTTGGTAAATGCTTATGCATGCTAGATAATGAATTACATGAAGTATGGAAGCTGTTAGATTGATTTTTGGTCTTAAAAACGAGTTTTTCTGCGTTTAGCGAAACTGTGTGTTCCCTGGGCGAAACTATACAGCGAAACTGTGTTAATATTCATCCAGCGACACTATACAGAGAAACTATAGTGTCGTCGTGAAAACTAAGTAGACCTACTCGAACGAAACTACCGAGCGAAACAACCAAAGACTCCTGAACGAAAGTTCAAATCAGATTCGGGCGAAACTATCTAGCGAAACTGTGCCTTTTATGAACGAAAGTTCAAACCAGTTTCGAGCGAATCTATGCTAGCGAAACTGTGTCATCAGTTTCGAGCGAAACTAGCTAGCGAAAGTGCTGCCCGTGCACATACCCAAACTTGTGCAATTTATTTGAATGTTATGCCATGACTTACATGATTATGCAATAATGAAACATGCTTTGATTTCTGAGTTATGTGAACCCTCATTTATGATCAACCATCGGTGTCGTGTGTCGGTATGTCGTGTCATAGTTCCAACGTGCTATGTTATGGGCCATAGTGACGTAAGTTAAAGATTAGACACAAAACTAATACTTAAGACCTAAACGTGTTCTTAGGTCTTCGTTAAGCAAACAATACTTGGATTATTTAGCAAGTGTAGCAGTGCAACCAAAGGTGAGTGTCACTAACCCGTTTACTGTGAGCCCGTTTGGGACACGCTGAATAACTTAACGAAAAACAATGCTGACAACCTTACGAGTGCTATGCACCTCTTTGATGAACTTGAAAACCTTATGAGTGCCACGCACCTCTTTGATAAACTTGAAGTGTTTTATGGGAAACACTTGTGGAACTTAAACAAACTATTTCTGAAACGAAACTGAAAACATTTTGAGATTCATGAGAATCCGGTAAACCGTTTTAATATGGCTAGTGTAGGTTAAAGTCTAAACCACATGATATCACATGATCTCTAAGGACTGCCTTTTTAACTGAAAAAGTCCTCAACTTAATTGTGCCATTAATTGTAAAGCGAGGGGATGTTGGGTAGATCTACTGGAGTTTGACAAACTCCGCCTCGTGACACTGGAGGTGCACGGAGGTACAATATCAGCCTATCTGACCGTGATCCCGAGAGGACACGGGGGAGGCAAAGCCGCGATGACGTATGTCCGCAAAACAAAATAGATGATGGCGATGCCACTACAATACTTATTAGTCAGCTTTGGTACAAACTTCCTTAGTGCATGGAACAACGGATTAGCTACCCGCGATATCGGTTGAGCACTTTAATTTTACAAAACTAGTACATACCCGATAACGCATGTTACGGACATTACTTTTACTAAATCACGTAATTTGATTTTGGACTGGTGAATTATCACTGAGCATTGCTTTTCACAAATAAATATTACATAAGTATATGTTGACACAATTATGATTATGAGACCGGGCCACTGCGTGACAAGCCCACTGTGAACTCACCAACCGTTAGGTTGACACTTGCGTGGTTTAAACTTTTGCAGATCGCTGAGGAGTATCCGGAGCGGGTTGGCATGGCACATGAAGACATTTTACTTTTGTTTAAATCAAATTGGGAATTTAAAACAATGATTTTGTAAAGCACGTGGTTAGTGCTAAGACAATATTTTCCGCTGCGTATTTTGAGACTTTATTTATGACATATATTTGGACTAACTCTGATTCGTTTAGTATTTGTAACTAATGGTTGTGGTCCTAGTTTGCTCGCACCCCTTAACGGTATAAACTCCGTTAGCGGTTAATTGGGGGTGTGACAGTATGTAATCGAGAACCTCTGATCAAGAAACAATCCCGATATTTTCGACTTTCCAAAATTATTTCCTCAATCGAAAATCTACAGATCAGATCGAAAACCAGGTAACTTGTTCTTCAAATCAAGAATCTTGACAACTCAGCAATCAATAGCTTTTTGAAATGAGATTTCAGCAATCGAATTCCTCTATCTGATCGAAAACCAGCAACCTATGATCGAGACCAGACTGTGATCGAGAACCGCCAGATTATGATCGAGAACCACCTGTTAATACAAGGCAATCACCAAAATCGATTTCTGCACAAAACTAAGCAAGTTAGTCATGAAAAGACTTCTGATATTATATGTGACCAACAATCGAGAACCTGTTATCCAGAATCAAAAACCTGCAATATCAAGAAATCGATCAGTAAACACTTGACTAGATATCGTGTGAGCCACGAACCACACGTTTCTTAGCTCTGATACCAATTGTAAGTCCAGAATCCTTGAACGTTACACGATATCATTACACTAAACCATGCGGAATCCGGTTTAGTATGTGTAGAGTAGAAGAAAACGATGTAAAGAACAATAATCAAACAAACACCAATGCAAATACTTACTATTGATTCAAGTGATTGAGTATGTGTAGAGTAGAAGAAAACGATGTAAAGAACAATAATCAAACAAACACCAATGCAAATACTTACTATTGATTCAAGTGATTGAGTATGTGTAGAGTAGAAGAAAACGATGTAAAGAACAATAATCAAACAAACACCAATGCAAATACTTACTATTGATTCAAGTGAATGAATGATTACAAGTAATAGACCCAAAATCGTAATCCTCTATCTGGCCTCCTCCTATACGTTTTCACAAAAGTCTAACCGAATCACATCATGTGATTCGTTTATATACTAATCAAAACATCACAAAATAGGTTTACCTAGACCCAAATCGTAAACCTCTCTAAGCCCACTAACAAGCCTAAAGCTAATTACTAAACAAAATAAGTCTAATGTACAAGCCTTAAAATATATTTCCCTACAATATATATATATATAGTTAATTAATTAACGGATACGATTAATTAATGTAGTAATTACCTATGGTTGTTCTAGTACTTTTTGAACCGTAGAATGATCAACCGGCTATGATTTATCTGATGTGTTATTAGAATGAAGGATCATTCTGTTCATCGGCCATGCAATAATATATTTATTTAAATTTCCGAAAGCATTGTTTTTTCATCTAATGGGAATGGTAAAAATGTTACACCCTTTTTGACCTGATAAGCTATAATTCTACGGCAACCAGGAGGTAAGGGACTTCCATTAATCTTTTCATCTTTTTCTTTTGGTAAGAATTTAGCTATTCCCACGACGTTCAGTGGATTCCCCCCCCCCCATGTGCAACTTCGCAGTTTGGCACTCCTGATAAGAAGTGACATAATAATAATAATAATAATAATAATAATAATAATAATAATAATAATAATAATAATAATAATAATAATAATAATAATAATAATAATAATAAATAATAATAATAATAATAATAATAACAATAATAATAATAATAATAATAATAATAATTTTAGCATATATATATTAACAATTAATTAATTAAAGTCAAAAATAGAATAAAAATTATGGTATATACTAATATATATACCTCTGGGATTACTGGCTGATCAATATGAGCTGCAAAGGCATCATAATTATTTGGTTTTTCCAACTGATCACTCTTCTTAGCAGGTACTTTACGAGCTGCAGGTTTTACTGATTTTGCGTGTCTCTTATTGTTTTTCTAAATTGATACTATGTACTTAATTGATTAGTAACATATATATTAATTAACAATAACGTCAAAGCCATTTGTCAAATCCTTAATTATATATACCACTTCCTGCTCTGATGCCCCAGCTGCAGCTGCTTCAGTACTTCTTTGTCTCTTTTTCCCCTAAAGGTAGCATCAGCATTTAATTAAACGATCATATAGCAATTAGTTATAAGGAAAGTACACAATTGTGTAAATTAAAATAGTTACCCTTTCCTTTTACCCGAACACTGTTGTAGATGGAGGAGTGTGTTGTGATATAGTCACAGAACAGACCTACAATTCAATTAATTAATAAAATCACATCGATCATAATCGGCTAAACATTAGTTAACTATCCAGATAACCATTCGGATGAAGTACAAACATATCAAAGCCGAAACAGTTAATTATTAATTATATTTTGGAACAACTCTAACTATCCTGATGAACTTTAACTATCCTGATTAACATTACCTATACTGATGAACTTTACCTATACTGGTTAACTTTAACTCTCCGGATGAACCATAACCAACCCGGTGAACTATAACTAGAGACGCATGTTCATCCAGATGAACTAGAATCTTCCGGATCAACTCTAACTACCCCGATGAACTCTAACTATCCTGATGAACTAGAATCTTCCGGATCAACTCTAACTATCCCGATGAACTCTAACTATCCTGATTAACTTTTTACTATCCTGATGAATTTTACCTATCCTGATGAACTTTAACTATCCAGATGAACTATAACTATCTGGATGAACTATAAATGGAGACTCATGTTCATCCAGATGAACTAGAATCTTCCATATCAACTCAAATTCAGAACTGTTTCAAATCCGTACCTTATCGGCCGACCTTTGAGATGAGTTTGATGGAGTAGATTGTTTCCGCGATGTATTGTATGCGGAATTGATCATGTCCTACGTACAATTCAACTATTTAATTAATTAATAAGTATGCACTCAAGGGAGATCAATCATATCATCAACAATACTTAATTACCGTTGTATTTACATTTGAATGTTGATTACAACTGTTTTTAGATCTTATAGTTGTAGTAAGAGGCGCCTCCGCGGACTTTACCTATTTATAATAATTAATTGATAAAAAGTAAAGTATATAATATAATTAATTATAGGTATATATATATATATAATTTGTCCTTTACAGAATTTACCGCTTTATCAACTTATTTATCATGAATCATGCGGTTTATGAACGCCGTAAGCTTATCAATGTTTTCATGTTGTGCTTTAACCATATCAGTGAGGTGCTCAACCTCTTGATCCTTTTTCTCATGCAACTAGTTTTCATTTTTGAGTTCCGCCTCAAGTTTTTCGACCCGTTCTTTTAATCGCCCTTTTGGAGCACCCTGCCAATATCCACGGGAAGTCACTCCATACCCAATACCTTTTAGGTATCCACCCCTTTCCTTGCCAAGGACCAATGTCAGGGCATCCGTTCCCGGTTCTACGGCCACGGATCCCGCATTTATTTTTGTTTCATTCTCGGCCTGCAGTAATTAATTTAGTTAATGTAGTGAGGTGTTGTTAATTTTTAACATGTAAATAATTAGGTATATATGTAGCAATTAAACTTACTATATCATCTGCTACGCCCTTCACCACAGACGTTTTGTGTTCCCTCTCTTTGTTTACCCTTCCTTTTATCCACATAAACGCTCGAGAAGGGGAATCATCAACTGCAATTTCTTTGTTTTGTACCTTGTATTATAATAATAATATATAACAGACTTGAAACATACATTGCACGTTCTTAACCATGACTGGGTGTAACACACTTAGCTTATTACCAGTTTTTCTCTCAGATAGATGTATCCTCCCCGTCCCATTGTATGATCATAAACATACTGTGCTTGAACCTCTTTTGCGCTCTTTAACCTAGCCTTTCCAACAGAACAATAGGATATATATTTATAATCGCATTAATTATCACTTAGCTTAATTAATGAAATCTGTAGTTTGAATAGAATAAAAACCTTGAATTCTTCAGATTTTGTATATGCTACAAATCTGTCCCAGTCTTCTTTTTTCACAATAGCGCGATACATCTTTGGAACTTTCTCAAGCACGGTGGGTTTTGCTAGGTTAGGACGAATGTGTTTCTCGAACATCTTTCTTCTAAAACTCCTTAGCAACCCACGAAGTCGTACCATTATAGGACCCCTTCGATAGTCATCAATTTTGAATAATTGCTGAAAAAATAACATATGATATGATTTTTTTTAGTCACATATATGAGAAAATGTTTAATCTGTTTCATAACCTGAATCCCTGCCCACATCTTGTTCTTGTCCTCTTTTGGCACCTTCCTCCATTATAGATACCTCAATCCAACCTCTGACCTTGCAATGTCTCCCATAAAACTAGAAAATTTTGGTTTATGCTCCCTGCCAATCCTTCCCAGCGCATCAAATGTTAGTGGCTATTTTTCCCCACCATTTTTCTCAAATTTGGCACGCCACTTTGCCAATCGCGTCAACCCCCTCTTGTTTGCTTGGGGAGCAGAGGTTGTGGCTTCCTCATTGTCGACTTGGGCATCATTGTCGACTTGGGCATCATTTTTATCCATTTCATCTTCTTCACTCTCTAGTGAATAATGATCATCATTGTTATCCATTCAACTTCTTCACTTTCTTGTTAAGAATAATCATCATTGCATTCGCCTTCACTGTTATATGTATGGTCATTAAGATCCTTCAATGCTTCACCTTCATGATCCATTGTTAAATGAGCTAGATGAATCCTGAAATGAACTAAATAGATAATGAAATAAATCCGATGGAATAATTAATTAGATAAAATTATTGAGATATAACAAATGATCTCCTGAAGATGACAATGAAATTAATACTGACGGGAATTAGGTAGTGATCTCCTGAAGATGATAATTTGATGAATCCTGTAGAGGAACTTTTAGTGATAGAGAAGAAGAGAGTGATGAATCGTTTTGGTGATAAAATTTCGGTGAAAGGGAAAAAGAACTGATCAATGAATATTTGGGAAATTTAAAAAATGGTGGGAAGTAATTTGGGGATTAATATGATCGATCCGGGTGAAAGCATCTCACTAAATAAGGACGTGACAGCATTTAATTATCAGATTTAATATAAACTCAATTAATTCCAGACATATATATAATAGTATTTTAAACATAACTTTAAAATGAGCTTTAAATGTAAAATGGAATATTAAGCAATTAATTTAATGATAATTGTATCCTAATGAATTTGTATACCTAACGTGAAAAAAGGATGTCAAGTACTACAGACACACCACACAAACACACACACACACACACACACACACATACACACACATATATATCTTCAATGTGTTGTAATATATACATTATCGGTTATGTATATATATATATATATATATATATATATATATATATATATATAGGGTAAAGATCATGTGAAAACAACTTTTATTACGAAAACAAGAAAAAAATATTAAAACCTCTATAACTTTTTCATATGTTAATATTTTTTAAAAAAATTTGCACCAAAATCCTTAGAAGTATGTAACACAACTTATTGGTTACATACACACCTTATTGGAATTCATTGGTCCCAACTGACCCTCATTTCCCCTAAACACACTTTATTGGGCCATCATTGGTCCTATACATACTTATTGGTTATATACACACCTTATTGGGACTCATTGGTCCCAACTGACCCTCATTTCCCCTAAACACACCTTATTGGGCCATCATTGGTCTTAAACATGTTTAGTGGTTATAAACACACCTTATAGGGACTCATTGGTCCCAACTGACTTTCATTTCCCCTAAACACACCTTATTGGGCCATCATTGGTCCTAAACACAACTTATTGGTTACATACACACCTTATTGGGACTCATTAGTCCCAACTGACCCTCATTGCCCCTAAACACACCTTATTGGGCCATCATTGGTCCTAAACACAACTTATTGGTTACATACACACCTTATTGGGACTCATTGGTACCAACTGACCCTCATTTCCCCTAAACACACCTTATTGGGCCATCATTGGTTCTAAACATGCTTATTGGCTATATACACACCTTATTGGGACTCATTGGTCCCAACTGACCTTCATTGCCCCTAAACACACCTTATTGGGCCATCATTGGTCCTAAACACAACTTATTGGTTACATACACACCTTATTGGGACTTATTGGTCCCAACTAGCCCTCATTTCCCCTAAACACACCTTATTGGGCCATCATTGGTCCTAAACACAACTTATTGGTTACATACACACCTTATTAGAAATCATTGGTCCCAACTGGCCCTCATTGCCCCTAAATACACCTTATTGTGCCATCATTGGTCCTAAACACAACTTATTAGGACATATTGGTCCCAACTAACCCTCATTTCCCCTAAACACACCTTATTGGGCCATCATTGGTCCTAAACATAACTTACTGGTTACATACACACCTTATTGGGACTCATTGGTCCCAACTGACCCTCATTGCCCCTAAACACACCTTATTGGGCCATCATTGGTCCTAAACACAACTTATTGGTTACATACACACCTTATTGGTACTCATTGTGTGACGCCCACTCCCAGTCTTGGCTCTAGGAAGGGTCACGTGTCGGATTTACTCATGAACACAAGGTAATAACAGAGATAACAAAGCAACGGAAATTTTAAACTTTTATTTATTTGCCAAGTACTACAAAGTAAGAGATAATTTAGATAAGGAGATACTAACTATAGCTATGTTTTATTGCTATATCTATGCCAGTTCGCCAAAACCCTCCTTCCGTCTAATAGCTTGCTCGTCTAATCCCTTATCACCAGGGCCTTCTTATAACTAGTCGAAGCCTCGCTCTGATTTGACATACATACATACATATTTTGGAAAAGGTTAGCTTACGCTGGTGAGTTCTATATTTTAAAAGCTTTACCTCGGGGTGAAGTTTAAAACCTTAGGACCTGCAAGATCCTTTTTTCACAAACATTTATCAAGTATAATATATATCACAATTATACAACACGTAATATTCCTTAACAGGAAATACCCCCTATAAAATCATTTACCCCACTATCCCCTCTTACAACCCCAACATCTATTACCCTGCTAATGTATAAGAAGAGACACCCTTCTTGCTAACTACCGAGTTTACCCTTATAGGGCATTCCCTTTAACGGACAGTCGCCCCGCTTCCCCTTATTTGCTAACTGTCGAGTTTACCCTTCTAGGGCATTCCCTATAACGAACTGTTGCCCCGTTTCCCTCTATTTTCTAACTACCGAGTTTACCCTTCTAAAGTATTCCCTGTAACAGATAGTTGCTTTTTCCCCCTTCCTATTGTAGTTATTTCTAACCCCATTGAGTAACATTACTTCCTAACTCCCCTGTACTACTACCCGCCCCTAGTTAAATACTCAAGTGACTTAGGGTCATTAGTAAACAGTGATAAGGTCTTCATATACTGCAGCACGTGGACATCCCTCAATTTACCTTTGGTGTATGTATACAGGATGTACCAGCGGCGTATCCTCCACACTTATGATATACCGCGTAACTAATATTATTATGTATATATATAGGAAGTACCAGCGGCGTATCCACCACATAATAATAAAGCAAATGCATCACCTGTTCTCATATAATCATACATATTCACTATAATGTTTACTAAGAAGTCCTTTGTCACTTGACTATTTAATTTCAAAGCAAACATAGCACAAATCACATCACAGTCATTATATATGTTATAACACGTATAAATGATTTAACATCATTTTCATCACATCATATATATATATACATATATATATATATATATATATATATATATATATATATAGGTTAAAGATATTTTGGAACCCACGTTGAGTTGAGGAAACTTTGGAAACCTCAGAAAAAACGGGGTAAAAAGTCAAAAAAAAATTTCAATTTTTTACGGGGGTTCTTTAGCTTATAGACTACTCTTAAATGAAAAAAAAATCAAAAAACCACCAAGTAGATTTTTTTTTAAAAAAATCTCAAAAAAACATGGTTACATATGTAACTTTCATGTGTAAAACTGCATATATATCAGTTTACACATGAAAGTTACATATGTAACAAACTTTTTTTGAGATTTAAAAAAAAAAACTCTACTAGGCGGTTTTTTGATTTTTTTTCATTTAAGAGTAGTATATAACCTAAAGAACCACCATAAAAAATTGAGAAAAAAAAAACGCTTTTTATCGCGATTTTGACGAGGTTCCAAATTTTCCTCAACTCAACGTGGGTTCCAATTTACCTTTCCTATATATATATTGTTGGTCCCGAAACAACAATCGTTCACGATATCGTAAACACAAACAAGTGCGAAAACCTTGTTTGTGAATGATTCGACAAGAAGATGATGAAATAGACTTGATATGAGATGAAGAACAAAGCAACACAATCAAATCTTGAATGGAGAACAATCAATCTTCTATTGAAAGGAGTTCATGATCGTAAATACAAGTGATACCAGAAAATCGTAATCAAGAACTTGTCCTAATCATAAACTAAAGGGTATTTATACTACCCATACAAAAGCCCTAGTTACAATCATAAACCCAAGAAGGTGAAACCGGCCCACAAAGCCCAAACCGGAAACACCTTAAGCCCACACAATCCAAGCCCATATATCTAATGTTCATGCCTCATAATGTATAGCCCAACAATCTTCCCCTAGGCATGAACCATTAGACTGTTTAAGGAAGAAGCAAATCAAATCGGAAGGTGTGAGACTCCTTCCTTGACCACCATTCACGTTCTACAATCCGGTTTGCTGTTCCATGAAATATTCCCACCCTTATAGCATTTTCATAATCAAGCTCATCACCAAGAATAGGTTGGATGGCCAGGAGTTTGATATCACGTTCTCCAAACCTCAGCAAATCAACTGGATCATAGAAGCGAAATTCTCGCATCTTCTTGCAAACCACCACCACCTCATGAGTTGTTGGATCATAAAACCAATTATCAAAATTTCTCACAAGTGTACCATCTTCAATCTCGTCCAACATGTTGATCACTCGAGTTCTTTTTTGTGGGAGGTCACCTCACTTCTCCAACAAGCTCATTCGTGACAGGATCAGTTCCAGTCTGAACCCATCTTGTTTGCTTGAGGTCAAAGTTTGCAAAGGTTTCTTCAAGATGGCTCATCAGATTGTCACGAACAAGGTCGTCATGTGCATTCCTCCATCTGTTAATAAACGGAGCCCTCAACAAATTCCTCATCTCTGTCTCTGTCCATGAGTGAAATTGACCCCGAGTTCTGTAGTACTCCACTGGACTATACCCGTCTCTGATCACAACAAACAGCTTCTTCTCTCCATCGTAATGCCAACACAAGATAGGTTCACGACTCCCCCTTTTGTCAATTTCACTTTCTCCCACATCAATTGAATACAGCTTAGGGGGAGGTCCTTGGAAGAAATCCTTGAACCAGTTATTATGACTTTCTGGTGCCTTCGAGATGAATCTTCCTTCACGAACATAATCAGATATCTCTATGGTGTCATCACCTTCATCCTCTGGCACTACTTCTGCTGTTTGGGCACTCTGTGAAGAACTTTGAGCATTTGAACTATCAGTCCCCTTCAAATCTTCTAACTTCTTCCTTAGTTCAAGAAACCCAACATACAAGTACCCAATGCTTGCTTCATTCTTGATCTCCTTCTCCTTCAACCTCTTGTTTTCTTCCTTAAGATCTTTTATCTCTCCCTCTCCCCTCCTGTTCTGAGATAAAAGGAAGTTAATTTGAGGATCAGCACTTATCCAAAAGTCTACAAGGAGATCACCAGTTTGAACACTTTCTCCAACAAGTGTTTGATATGGGCGAAAACTTGGAATGATTGGAGTCTGGCTTGATTCAGTGGAGATATTTACTCTCACTGGACTGGGCTCGACAAATGAGCTATCAACTTCAAAGAATTGCCTTTCATCACAAACCGGGCTGTGTTCATTCAAAATAGGACTTTCAATTTGAGTCGGAGTTGGCTCTTGGACATCAGCTTGATCATCAGCCTGAAAGGTGCTCTCAACATTTGAAGGCTCAGACACCTCATCATTCTGATCATTTGCTCTTGATGATTCGAACACCATCAGGCTTGAGCTTGTCTTCTGGAACTTAAACCGGATAGATCTTGGATCAGATTTCTTCCTCGGTGAGGGTTCACGCACAGGATTAGGTTCTGCAAACACATCATCATCAGTAACATTAATATTTAACTCTTGTGGGATTGTGCCATCACTTGAAGAAGAACTCAAGTCATCCCTTGTTCTCTTGTGGCTGATTGGCTCCAGATCTCCATAAATGTCATCTGCCAAATTCTCATCCTCTGGAAAAATATCATCCATCACATTCTCCTCATCAGAAGGTATATTTTCTGGTTCCCCCTGAACAACCACTGGAACATCATGATCTTCAGCAACAAAATAATAGGCCGCAGGTTCTTCAGGTTGTGGATCAGCTTCTAGTTCTTGTTCCCTTGCAACCTTAGGGAAAGCACCTCTTTTTGTCCACTCAAGTCTTCCTTGAAAAGTGCTCTTTCCCCTTCTATCTTGGGTTTGTAGACCAAAAACACCATCATCCATGAATTTTATGTCTAGCTTCTCAACCCTCTCTTGAATCATTGGATACTTCCTCATCACCACCATGTGTACGAATCTTGGAGTCATGAGAAATTGCTCTCTAGCACTCAAGTCAGCATTGCCCACCCAATCTAAAAGCATCATCTGTGAAAAGTTGTATTCCCAATCCAAGGCAAGTGTAACAAATGCTGTCCCATGCACCTTGTTCAGTTGATCGAAGCTTGTTCTCTTGCCCAAGAATGATTTCTGCAAGTAGTGTGCCAAACACCTCCAGTAGTGTGGCAAAAGCTTCTTGAAGATTGGTGGGAATTTTCCTTCGTACCCCAAAAGACGTGCACCCTCTAACACTTCATTCTTCGTATATTCCATTTTTTCCTCAGCTTTATCATTAATATTCAACCCCTGGCGAATATCTTCTTCTACAATCTCGATTCTGCGGTTTTGAACAGTTGCAGTGATCCTTGTTTTATCAAGATTTGCTCTGGCAGTTCCCCAAAATTCTCTCACATCAGCACGTGGGCCCTGAGAGCATGATTGATTTTGCACACATTCATCCCTGCAACTAGATAGTAGAATAACTGCATGTGTTTCTCTGGAGGGTCATCCAAATAAGCAGGTATGCAATGGTCTCTTTCAAAGTGAATCTCTTCGTCAATCATTTCTTCTGCCATCTGAGAAACCGAGACAAATGTATCAGGTTTAATCACATCATTGAGCAATTATGTTTGTTAAAACCATCTTGAAGTTCAATTGATTATCACATTATCCTTTTAAGTTCTAAAATCTCAATTGAAACTTTTGAAAGAAAGAATTGGATTTTGTTCCACAAGATTAACCAAACACACTCTTAAAAATTAACTTGTTCAATTTTATCTAAAAGAAAAAATCAAGTTTGATGAGATTTTAAAACCATTTTGTAAATATTTGACTGTTTACGATTTTAAATCAAAGTCTCAGCGGGTTTACGATCGAGATTTGGGTTTACGATCCAAATCTAGGTTCACGATTAGGGACAAGTAAAGTCCAATCGTAAACCATCCGCCCAATCGTAAACACCATCAATCGTGAACACCGGTCAATCGTAAACACTATTGATCGTAAACGACATCGGAAACATCGATCGTAAACGACATCGGAAACATCGATCATAAACGACATTGGAAACATCGATCGTAAATGACATCGGAAACTCGAACAGTCGTCTTCTTCCTCACGATACGACTTCTTACAAACACATCAAACACATTCCAAAATGTAAATTAAACATCAAATACTACCTTTTAACTACCACAAGCACAAATACGACTTCTAATCTCGAGTATTCGACGAGAAATTTGAAGAAAAGGAGGATTAGCAACCGAGAGAAGAAAAACACACAAAAACTGGGATTAAACTGACGAATCGTAGAGAAAACAATCGATTGAAGTGTGTTTCGAGGTCGGAATGTGAAGGCGAAGGTGGTGGTGTACACGATTTCCACTGACAACGGTCAGAGATAGCCGGAAAACGTTTTTCCGGCGAGAAAGGGGCGGCGGTTAGAGCACTTCTTTGTGAGATTACTACGCTTACCCGCTATGCTATTGATACTACGATACTTTGCAGCGTCATCTGCCTATGCCTTTTCAGCGAACTGTAAGAACCACCCGATCTTAGCTAAATTCAGGGATGTATACCCACTCTTTAGATACGTTAACGTTCGAACCCTTTTAGCAACACTTCTTGCCTCTACCATGTCATTTGACATAATACCTTCTGTTATCCTATTGGATACTATAGCTGAAGACTACTCGGATATATAGTCACTTCGTCATATTAAATACTTCGATTTCGGATATGGTGTCATCGTGACACTCGTTAAACCTAACTATGCGATGTAATTCAACTCACTCACGGAAATGTTCATTATAGGAAATCACTCTCTGTACGCTCATGCGAAATGTTCATTCGATGCTTTTAATCATATACCGTCCATCACTCCCCTTGGAACAGAGAACTTGGATTCTCTAGTAATAACACCATCAGGGCAAATTCCGTGAAACAGTTAGCACTAAAGTAAATTTTGGGACGAAATTTCCTTTCAACTTGGGGACGATGAGACAACCAGAAATTTTACGCACCTTGAGCATTACGACAATTTTCGGAACGAAAATTCTTTAACATGGGGAGGCTGTGACAATTGCAACTTCCCAAGTTAACTCCGCTAACTTTTTCAGTTAACCCCGTTAACTTTTTCCGTTAACTCCGTTAGTTCTGTTAGCGAACCCGTAACCCGTTATTTGAATCATTGCATATGTGTTAATGTTATTTGATAATTAATGTTAGTAACTTGTTTCGTGAATTAAATTCATGACTTTATGTGTAATTTGCAAATTTTGCGTTTTCGGGTAAAACCGGACTTCGTGCGTAAATTGGAATTTTATGTGTAAATGATATTTATACTTGTCCCGACTAAACATTTTATGTTAAATAAGTTATAAACATTTAGAAACATTTCTAGTAATTTTATTTTACAAGTTTTGGTGTTAAAACCCCATTTATTTGAGCTTTGAGCTTTATGTGTTAAAAATGGAACCTTGAGGGACCATTTATGTAATTCACCCAAACTTAACAATCTGCCCTAATACCCCCTTCCAGCCCCATTCACGTTCACTTCTCTTTCTCTTCTCCTTCTTCACGGTTCTTCACAACCCACACACAAACCCTTGAAATCTTCCACTAATCAAGCAAGAAATCAAGTTTGGATGCTCATTCAACCTTCAAGGAAGCTAGGGGAAGCTTCAAGCTCGTCTCAACATCATCAATCCATCCCCTTCATCTTCTTCTAGTAAGCCCTAAAAATCTCTAACATGAAATTTGTTGAATGCAAGTGTCAATCGTGTGTTTATGTGCTATTTGGTGTGTATACATGCTCTTGAATCATGTTTTATGAAGGGTTAAGTTAAATTATGATTTTGGATAGATTTGAGATGCTATCATGACTGTGATTTTCATGTGGTTAGATGTTTAGAAGTGTTCTTGAAAAATTTGGGTATGTGGGTACTTGAAATTGAAGAATATGTGCTTATATGCTAGTGGCATACTCGAATTTTGATATGATCATTGTATAATTGTTATGGCAACTAGGAATGCATGATAATATGATACCTAATGTGTTAAAAGTCATTACATGAAGTTAAACGAGCAAAAGATTGACCAAAACCGCGAAAATGCAATTTATACAACTACAAATTTTTGACAGATTCGGCCAGATTTTTAGGCCAAATTGCAGAGGTCATAACTTGCTCAATTTTTATCGAAATCAGTTGATTATTTCGCCGTAGTAAAGTTCCATGTCTTAGCTTTAAATGGGCTACTCGAACGTCTTCTAAAAGCTCCGTTTGGTCATCCAAAGCACTGCTGCAAGTTAGGTGCGCAGAGCTGTATTTTTATGTGAAAAGTAGAATTTGCTTTTTGGTTGAGCATGATAACCTCGTTTTAATGAGGGTTTTGTTAAATGAAAATGAGCTTTATATAATAAAAGTAAGATCTAGAAGGTTTCATGTTCAAACTCTAAGTTTTGAATGAGTTATGCAAATTTTAAACCTACTTTAGAAGTTAACTCCAAGAAATGAGCAATTTAGCTATGTCACCAAATGGTGTGTTAATGTTTGACAAATGTGATTTTTAGCCAAC
This sequence comes from Deinandra increscens subsp. villosa, assembly GCA_039602395.1. Lineage (NCBI taxonomy): Eukaryota > Viridiplantae > Streptophyta > Magnoliopsida > Asterales > Asteraceae > Deinandra > Deinandra increscens. The sequence continues at coordinate 59,787,035 of JBCNJP010000009.1, read as the reverse complement.
TTTGTACGCGCATAACTTCCCCAATTCTTAACCTTTTTAGCTGATTCTTTTTGCAACATGTTCTAAATATTGGTAAGTATATTTCGGTAAAATCTTAGAACCTAACTCCAAATATGGAGCAAATTAGGCGTATTCCCAAACGGTGTGTTAGTGACAATAATGTTGATTTTTGCAAACTTCCGACGTGCATAACTTTCTCATTTCTTAACCTTTTTACTTGATTCTTTTTGAAACAAGTCCTAATTGTTATGTAGTATATGCCTGTAAAATTTAAGAATCTAATTCCAATTATTGTGGATTTTAGCTATGCCACTAGTTAGGTGCTTGAAATTTGACTTTCTGGGTGAACTTTGACATAAGTTGCATGAAACATGTTTAGGTGCTTATGTGCTATTTTCGTCCTAGCAACACCTTCTAATTTGATTAGGCCATATTTACCCAAATAGGTTGACTTTGACCAACCTGTTGAACCAAGTGATGAGTACCAGTGCACCCTAAGGTGAGTTTCACTTACTATTATTGTTATATCTGGTTTAGGATGATAACGCACAGATAGTTGCATCCGGTAAAGGATGGCAACCCAACGGCAAAGGTATTTCTTTACTTGAGTAATTTTCCGACAAAATATCATATGTTGCACTGAATTGCTTTATTTATAAAAAGTCCTTACATTCGGGCCGTTAATATACAATAGCGAGGTAATGTTGAGTAGTACTACTGGGGATTGACACCCTCGCTCAGCGGTGCACGGGATGCACCCTCCCGACTGGAGGTCGGACTGAGATCAATGTTAGCCTAACCACCGTGATCCGGATAGACACGGGAAGGCAAGATTCATAGGTACCCCCTATCAAAACATTGTCAGCTTCGGTTGCGAACAATTCAGGTGGACATAACTATAGGCTAGCTACCTACGATATGGAATTTTACTGGTCCTATGATTAATGATTGTGTTTTACCTTTTTTTATTCATACATTGGGTCTACATGTGACATGTAGACCGCTTTAGTGAACTCACCAGCCTTGGCTGACAGTTGATTGTTGAATGCTTTTCAGGTTGCTTGGAGGATCATGGATGGCATGGGCGTTGGCAATACTTACCTTTTGTAAAACCCATTGGAAATTGTATTTCAGATGATTTAGTAATCACTTTTACTAAACAACAACCTTATAAACTTTTAATGCTTCCGCTGACCTTGTGAAATGTAAACTCTGATTTATTAAATGTAATACATGACTGGTTTACCCCTTTAACTATGACTTGGTTGTAACTAAAGACTGGGATCCTGGTCTGGATCACACCCCACACGGTTATACTCCGTTAGTGGAAATTGGGGGTGTGACATTTTTGAGAGTTACAAAACTTCCCCTCAGACTCATACCCCGAATTCTTGTCTTGTGACTGTATAGGAAATTAAAATTTTTGGGTAGAAATTTTTCTTTTGCGAGACTTAGGAATTTCTGAGTTGGAAAATTTTTCTAAGTATAACCTTAGCGAACTTGTTACATCCTTCTTAGCGGACTTGATAACTCTTCTTAGCGAACTTCATTTTGCTCTTAGCGAACTTGATTTGATTTCGTTCGTAGCGGACTTGATTGGATTTTTGCACTTAGCGAACTTAAGTCCTTCTTAACGGACTTCTGTTAGCGAACTTGAACTTTAGTTCTTAGCGAACTTACCCATGTTCTTAGCGAACTTGTGTTGTTCTTAGCGAACTTCTAGCTAGCGAACTTGACTAATTTTCTTAGCGGACTTGTTGGCTCCTTAGCGGACTTGATGAGGCCTTAGCGGACTTCCTCTCTTCTTAGCGGACTTGTTATGTGCTTAGCGAACTTTAGTTGTTCTTAGCGAACTTATTCTTAGCGGACTTAAACGGTTTCTAGCGAACTTCAAGGGGACACTTGGAAGAATTTACAAGAATTGGTGTAGCAATTGTTTGTACCACGTGTTAGAATGCACATTGCCCTCCATGTAGTGTATACAGGACCATCAAGAACCCTATTGGGGTAAGACCCGCCTAAGATGCAATCAGAGAGGATTTACTATCTTAAGCATGTATTCACCATCTTTTTACTTGGTTACATCAATAAAACTTGAGTGATTAATCGTAAGTGCTTGTAGTTATGCACTAGCTTCCCAAATAGGGCAAAATACATTGTTTATGATCCTGATATCTTTACGGACTTGTTTAACCCTTAACAGCATTGTTTATTCTTAACAACCTTGGTAGGTTCACTTTTAGACCTAGATCATGGTAATATGGACTCTAAGACAATGATCCAACATGTTCTCAGCTCAACTGATCATACTTTCTTATAACATAAATAGGAGTCGTAGTAGATCCTGTTCGGGTAAGACACCCATTGACACACAGTGAGAGTACCTTTATCGTAGTGCGTTAGTAAAGAACGCTGTTTAGCCTCGTATAGGGCAACATTGTATACAATCAGATGATTTCTCATGGGATGCTTGTGACTGCGTTTGTTACCCAAAAATGTTGACACTCTTTTCCTTGGTCAATTTAGACCTCGCATTATAAATCACATAGTTGTTGTGTGATAATTCAATGTGAATGTGACTTTAGTAACATAAATGAAATCAGGCATGTGATGACTAAGAATAATATGAGATTCTCTCAGTATATATATAAACATATGTGTGTATAACGGATTCGTGATCGAGTCAGACAATAACTACTCTATAACTTTAAGTTAAGTTGGGGGCATTGTAGCATGCCCTGCCCATACTCCTACTGAACCACTTACTTACCAAAGCGAACCTACGGTGAACTTTAGATTAGATTAGCTGTTATTCTCAGAACTTGTCTCCTTGGCAAATCCCAGTCAGTTACTTTTGATTTAATGACCACATTCTTGATACTTACCCCTTGGAGACCATATACTACCCCACCGAACCTGGTAGCTAAAGTAAGAGGAACCAGCGTGACCATACAAGGTAAATTACCGTTACGGGTGCACACGTAAATGTAATTCATAGTGTATGGAAGCCCTGGGGAAATCCTACTCGGCAAACCACCAGTTGTAGGAATACGACCTTCCATTTCAAAATCTCATGATATCCATTTTCAAGCTTATGGGACTCAACCGTATTCATTACGCTATCACACCTATTCACATTTCTCTTATATATGATTGCCAACCTATCAAAATCCTTTAAAAATGCTTGCGCAAATGATAACCCTGGTAAGACATCCTATCATTCACACCATCCGACGATAAGATCTCCCCTCGCTGCGAGCGAGCCGTGGTTAAACTCTTCACTGATTTTAGTTTATCCGCGATGTTAACTCTGACCCTATGACGCTGACTACTACAACCCTCCTTCAAGCTCTCTCAATTGTACAACAACTTCATAAACTTTAATCTGATGGAAACCCAGACCTCTTCGATGGACAATTACACCTCAACCATTGGAACCAACCTTTCGGCAGGAAAATCTTGTGGAATTCTCCCTTCTTGACTATTAGTCTCGTCACGATTTTAAACACTTTATACCTCACTACAAATACAGTTTCGCCCAACGGAGCGGTGTAGGTTACTTCACGAACCCGTACGATCTGCTTATTCTTCAAACACAGGATTCGTCTGTGAACTTGACTCCCAAGGAACCTTCTACTCTTATATTCTTGTGTGACTCGGAAGGCCTTCAAGCCTTGAGCCATTGTGGCCCGTTAACCTCATTGATGACACTATCATGTACTTCTTCGTCAGAAGCTCCCGTACGACAAACCTTGATAACCAACACTAGGCAGCATTATGCTAGGAAAGTTCCACAACATCATACATCGATATCCATTGTCCTCATTCCTCCTTCTCTAGAAGACTTTCCTTGGTAACCCCTGTTTCATAACCAATGGTGACTGAACCAAATGATTGATTCGAACTCTCGATAACACGCGTAAGGAAGTAGATTGACTCCAGAATTGGCGAAGACACGTTTGAATTTATCATTTATGCGGCGAGCTACCCGAGGATCATTGAAAGCGACCCAAGTACCCGATATTTTTACATCTTATGTGCAATGCGACTTTTCGATACGCAATAAACCCCCGCGAAACCTTAGCTACAACTCGTATTTGCATTCATTGAAAGTCAGCTAGTATTTTGAAGTCATCAGCACTTGGTATTTCGGAAATGTACTCCTACTACGCGTTTGCACTTTTACTTACTCTTGAGGGCCGATATAAATTGGTGTTCCATTCTTCTGTACGGTACCACCGTCGACACAATCACGTTGATATCGGTCAACCCAAATCATTTTTCACCAGACTCGTGTCAATTGTACCGGATGACTCTCTTCAGAACGTGTAGTTGCAACTACCCTACACTAGCTACCCCGCCTTTCATCCTGAATCTGTATTCCCCTACTTGATATCATTCATGCTTCTACAAAGAAACTTTCGGTCATTAGAATGTTACCCTTATTTTGGATCTTTACCGGAGGGTAATATGCGTAACGATATATCCCATGTTGACGAACCTCATTTTAAACCTAAACGTGAAAGACTACCTTATCTTTTGAATTCACTTCAGAAACTCAAATTGTATTCGCGTTGCGTCCGCTAAACTCTTGAGAATCCTCACCCCGGGTGAAGACCCCAACGACCGAAAACGTGGACAAATCTTTTGTCGCAAAATTCAAATTTTCTTTTTTTTTTCACATGTTGCATGGTTTTTGTGACGCCCACTCCCAGTCTTGGCTCCAGGAGGGGTCACGTGTCAGATTTACTCATGAACACATGGTATAACAGAGATAATTAAGCAGCGGAAATTAAAAACTTTTCATTTATATATTTGCCAAGTACAACAGTAAGGAATATTCAACATAATCTAATGTTTAGGTCTTATCTATGTCTATTGCCAGTCTACTACCGAGTCCTATCCTGATAGCTTGCCCACCTAATCTGTTTTCACCGGAGTCCTTTCCTTGCTACCTTAACCATTGTCATCACCTGACATACACATATTTTTGGAAAGGTCAGCTTACGCTGGTGAGTTCTACATTTTTCAAAAAGCGTTTACCTTTACCTCGAAAGTTTATTCCAACGCTTGGGCCTAACGGCCCCCTTTTAACAAACATTTATCAAGTATAAAACATAACAGAATTATACTATAACTTTAAAACCATTATTAAACATTTATCAGATATAAGTATTATATCAGAATATAACCTTTAAACATTTATCAGGCATAAAACAGAGTTATACCAAAAGATTCATTCAGTTAATCATTTAACCATTTCTCCAGTTTACCATTTACCCGATTAACCGTTGAACCTTTTAACCGATTAACCTTTTAACAGGTATAAACATAACAGTGTTATATCAAAACATAACCTTTAAACCGTTTACTACTTTAAGCACTCCGGGTCTCCCAGACCCTCTCTTGTGCAAATAATCATTAAGTATAAAACATAAAAGAGTTATACGAAATATTATAAGCAGTCATTCATTTACTTACTAAGCATTGTCTATTGGAACCACGTTAGTTCCTCGGGCAACCGTCGCCACCCGAATACCTTTTCTAAGTAAGCAGCCGTCGCTACCCCGGAGAACCGTCGTTCCCCGATTCTAGTTGTACAACCACAGTCTCCCTTTTCTCTAGACAATATCCACTTAGATTAAAACCTTTTCAACCTTTTTCAACATTTTCAAAAGTCCATTTAATAACCTCTGTATTTGGACTCATAACCTTTTCAACACCGGTCCATCACCCGTATATGGAAATAAGCGTTTCATCAATATAATGTTATGGGCCTTGTTAAATCTCAGTGAAACCTATACTGGACTGCATCTATAACATTTCCTATTGTATTACAGGTGTTTATATATAGGAAGTACCGCAGCGTATCCACCACACCTTAAATACAAACGGATATGATATAGAGTCATCCTAGTATAGATTACATCTTACAATCACAACAAGGATAATAATATTATATTTATCCGACACTTATTCACATACACAAGCTTAGACCAAACATTCACATTTTTCCGTTTCTTAAAACTTTATATAAAAGTTCCATCCTTTACATTACCCGTTTATTATAACTTTCCCGTGAACAGTTTATAACAGGTAATCATCATTCAAACAGTTATAGGCCTTAAAACATTTCACGTATGTGTATCGGCACAAAACATGTAAAAGGCATTTAAACATATTTCCTTAACATTCCTCATATATAACATTTCTAAAGTAATTTAGGAGTTTACGATATTTCTCCCGTAAATACTATCATAACCTTTTCACGTATACTTTAATTCAACAATCCTTTAACAGTTTAATACTGTAAAACATTTTATCAGAAATCATTATCATAACATTTTCATAATCTTTTACGTATATATTAATCAAAAACCTTTTAATAGTTCTAACATGTAATATTTCAGTTATAAACCATTTGAAGATATTTTCACAGCATTTGTATGTATATCAGCCCGAAAACAGTAAAACATTTAAAACATTTAAAGAGTGGGCTCATAGAACTCACCTTATTCTCTTAAGCAGTTATTCAGGCAATACTTCCGATAAGCCTTCCAGTTAACCTAATTGCGTATTGTATGACGTTAACGCAAGTTTTAGTACAATAAACACTTCCTATGTTTATTTTATTATCTTAATAATATTTTATTATTAAGTTTATTCCTTTAAAGGTCAAATGACCAAAATGCCCCTGGAGGTATATTATCTTCATTTATTTGATAATTATGAAGACGTGCATTCCTATAAGTAGACACTCACTCCGGGGTCGCCCAGTGTTGGGATGCCATTGCCCAGATGGGATGGCGACACCCCCGCTATGCCAGAAACCCCAATGTACAGGCGCCTACCCTTCCGGTCCGCACGAACTTCTAATATCCGATTAACTCGGTATTATCAATACTTCAATATTTATTCATTTTAACTTTATATACACTTATTATATGTATAAACATGTTACCATATCAAAATTCAAGTCCTCAAACCCTCCGGATTATTTTATATTAAATATTCAAATCTAGAAACCCTAATTTCAGGAATTTCTTGTTTTATTATCAAAACTCATTTTTAATTCAAACCAACTTAGGGTATTATCAATTATAACATTTTATAATATCCCTTAAAATGGCAAAGCTTAATTCAAAACCGTTTACTTGATTTGTGCAGAATAACGACATGAAAACCCTAATTTTGACCCGTTTACAAAACCTTAACCAAAACCTTTCCAATTGTGAAATAAACTAAGGGCTTTCTTAAAATACATTAAATTAGGATTACCTACAAAAATTCAGACCCTAATTCCCACCCGATCACCCGATTTCATCAAAACAAGTTCAAGAACCCTAATTTTACACAATTTTGAAAACCATACTTAGAAATTGAATTTGCAAAAACTGAGATAGGTTATTGTTAATCATACCAAATAAGCCTTGACTGCAGAATTTCGTCTCTTTAGTCCTCACCGTTTGCTCGAATTGCTACGACGAAGCTTCTGGTTCGAAATGGGGGTTTTCGGGTTTAAATCGAGTGAATTGGCGAGTGTTTCTGTGGAATTGAGGCCGCTATTTATACCTATAGGGTGCGCACAAGAGTCCTACACGTGCCTACGTGAGTAATCGGCCAGAATTGACGCGTAGAAGGTGAATCTTGGACGCCAAGTCGAGTGACTAAGGTGCTGGTCGTTTTCTGCGACTGGAATTGGGCCGCGTATCGCGCAGACTGCCCCTGTCTCCCTCGCGATAGGCCTAGCAAGTTTAGGCAAATGACAGTATTGGTCCCTCTATGTTTTATTTACAATTCAGCCCCCAGACTTCTACCAAACTATTATTTTATGCTTTAAAACATTACGGGGCATATTTATAAAGGTTTCTAAGGCTCGGGACATGCTCGATGATATACGTATACATACGTATATATATATTTCTTTATATGTATATATTTCACAATTTTGCACTTTAGCCCCTCATACTTTTATTTCTTTATCATTTTATGTATCAAAACATTATGGGACATAATTCTAATGTCTTTAGGGCTCGGGATACCTTTGATAAGGTTTATATACTTTTGCATATTTAAATATATATTTATATATATTTTTCATCTATTTACATTTAAGCCCTTCTACTTTCACATACTTATCATTTCGTGCTCCAAATCATCTTAGGACATATTTATAATAACTCCTAAGCCTCGGGTTCATATAAATACGTATAATACTCGTATACGTTATGTATTTCTTCATTTTTAACCATTATTTCAACGTAAGGATATGTTCTTATTTATTTTTCACATGCTTAACTACTCTAACATGTATTCCTACGTATATATTCATCAGATGAATATTTCACATGCATTTAAGCCATTAAGATATGTATATGTATATACTTACACATATATCTAATTTAATACAATTGTGTACACGTATTTTTCTCCGGTTATCATTTATTTCTATCATATCAACTTCTAAACACATATTTCATTTTGATATCATGTATATCAATTATCCTTCTTATCAATACGTGTATCATTCATATAAATCCTATCCTTTACCAATTTATTACCCGTTAATAGGTAAATATGCATTTTTCATATGTTTCATCACGTTTAGCTATCTAACACATATATCGTACGTAACTATAACATAAACATGTATAGTATTGCAAATCATTACCCTTTTTCCCATTTATTAACTCACAACCCATAGCAATATATGTTTTAGCTACTTAACACGTATAGCACACGTATATAATTCGAGTTATGAAATTTTGGGGTGTTACAACTCTACCCTCCTTAAAAAGGTTTCGTCCTCGAAACTTGCTCAACTGTGATTTAACTCACAATGAGATCTTTACCCTTTCACCTTTCTTTCCTGGATTAATCCGGGACCTTTTCTCATGCATCTTAATGCATCCTTTTCATACGAACCATCGGGTTCCTAGGTTACGACTTAACATCGCAACTAACTTTCTATGACAAACTATCATATATCTCTATTACCTATAAGGTAATATTCTAACTATTCAATTCATGAAATTTCGTTCCACTTTATAAGGTGGACCGTATTTCTATAACAGATACTAATTCTTTTTAGGAAAGAATTTCTATCGAACTGACGTATTGAGAGGAATACGTTTCTCAAAATAAAAGAACTTTTCCTTTAATCAATCTTATATTATCAGGGTGCTGTGATAATTCTTTAGCTATATATAGGGTAGCTTGATTATGAACCTTACCGGGATATGCTTCAAAATTTCTCAAGGTCGAAATTTATCGTTGAAGCTTCTGCTACTCTACTTTAACCTTCTACGTACGTTAGACATTTATCCGTCTGCTGCAAAATTTGAACTTTACTTCTGGGCACCAATCGTCCCTCACCTTCTCACTAGTAAGTGGTACATATTCATGAATGCTACTGACTCATTTTCTACAGTGGCTCGTAATATCTGCTTGCACGAAACTAATCCTAGTGTACAGCCTCATTTAATGTTCTGCATCTCTTGGGTGTAAACACTGCTGCAAATTCATCTTCCATTAGGCCTAATCGGTAGAGATTGTACCGATGCCTTAGTTAATCTGTTTGCTTCTTCCTTCCAATGCCTCATGCATTCATTGTCATTCTCGAGAACTTTAGAACGTCATGCTCAGTTACGAGATTTAGTTTCATTCTTACTCCTTTAGCTGGTGCTGATATGATCTCAGATCATCTTTGGGGAATCGTCTTGCTCCTTGTAGCTAGTTTGGAGGATTTGCTGATCCTTGACAAAGGATATCTGCTTTTTACCGATAGCTTCTTTATCTACTTGCAGTCTACATATTTCCTTGGCTTCTGTCCTTCGTCTTGAAATTGCTGGAGTATCCTAAGGCGATATATTTGATCTAAAGAAATCTTCTTGCATTTGTTGGAGATAACTGGTACAGTATTATTACTTTTGGCGTTGTTACTTCTAATGTTGTTGTTGCTGGCGTTATTGCTTATAGCGTTGCTCTTGACGTTGCTTTCAGCGTCGAGTTGATTATGGAACCCCATTTCTTAATCTGACGAGTTGCTAATTGGATTCACTAGTACGTTCTTCTGCTTCTTGGTTTTGCCTCTGAGTCAATGGCATACATCGAGTATGACTTATCTCTTGACCCATGTACTTCCACGTTTTGTAATCTTTACTGCTAAGTCATCACGATCCCTGCATATGAAGTCGAGCCTTCTTCTGGTTACAGATACTTTGCGCGTAGCATCTCGCGAGTCAATTCATTAAGCGTGTAAATTTTCTATCGTCATCTCTAGCTCGACATTGATCTTAAGAAGAACATTTGTCAAATACTGATCATTTACTCGCATCGGTGCAGTACACGGTGTGACAATTCCTAATATCGAATTCAGACTTCCAAGTTTGCCATTGCTGCTAATATCAGATCGTCAGGCTCGTACGCGTATCAACATTCGTCTTGAGGTCATTTATCTTGACGTCTTTGCATTTGTCCTAAGGAAGACGTAATCCTAAGCTGTCTAATGTAGCTTGACTACGGGATTCCTTGACAATGCTTCTCCTATCTTCTTCGAGTAGTTCGTCCAATCATCGTGTGCTTTCATCCTGCCATTTGTTGAAGAAACAGCATCCCTAGGATGTAAGTTCTTCTTGGTCTACTCTGGACCTCCATACTCCTAAGCTTGTGGATTCTCGATCCATCTTGTGGTAACCTTCATCATTCTTCTTTGAACTATTCTTAACTTCAACTGCTAGCTTCGGCTTCGAGCCTTCCGGCCAATCACTTATAGTGATGGTCTTCTGAAGGTAGCAACGTAGCTTGGAACATCGTTTCCACTATTCTTGCCATAGCAATTCTCATTTCTCCTTTACCGTGATAGTGCTTATTACGTCTACAGTTTCCTTGCTTAAGGTGACATTCTAGGCTTATCTACACCTCTTTTCATCTTCAACGGTTCCTGAGTTCTTCAATGTAATTCCTATGATAATGTTTCTCGCACATCTGGCTTATCGGCCTTCTTTGTTCAGATGTCCCTTAGCCTTCTTGCGGAATTCGTCGTCATTGTCTTTAAGACCTTCTTCATCCTCGTACCGTTTCCGTTTGCCTTTCTTTGAGAATCTATTTCTACCAAAAGCTTCCTTGGGACCAGCTCTACAAGTGGTCGCTTTATTGGGCATTCTTCTTGTCAAAGCTTCCGGAAATTAATCGATAGCAACGTAACCTTCAATGCTTCTGCCACTATTTCTAACATAACGGCTTTCATTTCTTTGCTGAAGGTACTCGTCTTTACTGACATCAGATTTCGTATCGGATGTCCTATTCCCATTCTTATCATTACTATGATTTCTAATCTTTTGATCTTACGATCAAAATAGTCTGACACTTCAGAACTCATGTGACGTGAAGTCTCCGAATTTTGAATTCATGATAACTATATACGTGCACTTATATAATTATGATGCGTTCAAAACCCAGTTATTCTCATCACAGTCATCCCTGGTGTTTGTACTATTCATTTCTTCCTTTACCGGTAATTCTAAAAATCGGTCTTTTAAAACTATTTTCCTCTAGGCATTCATACAATTATTGACCACGTATCTCACTGTCAATTAACCTACCCCGCACTAGGCCACACAACTGTTAGAACCTATGATATGTACATTTGGGTAAAATACCAAATTTGCAGTAGCTAATTGCAATCGGGGATTCTCCGCACTTGCATACCTTAAGTCCTACCTCCTATGTTCCAGGTGCAACATTTTTCCTATGGGCAGGACTATCCTGACTGGCATTTACATTCCCTATCTTACCTTACTTTATTTACCAAGAGTCCTAGTTTAAGTCTAGATACCGTGGTAGTATCTAAATCTCTTAAACCAAGGCTCTAATACCAACTTGTGACGCCCACTCCCAGTCTTAGCTCCAGGAGGGGTCACGTGTCGGATTTACTCATGAACACATGGTACAACAGAGATAATTAAGCAGCGGAAATTAAAAACTTTTCATTTATATATTTGCCAAGTACAACAGTAAGGAATATTCAATATAATCTAATGATTAGGTCTTATCTATGTCTATTGCCAGTCTACTACCGAGTCCTTTCCTGATAGCTTGCCCACCTAATCTGTTTTCACCGGAGTCCTTTTCTTGCTACCTTAACCATTGTCATCACCTGACATACACATATTTTTGGAAAGGTCAGCTTACGCTCGTGAGTTCTATATTTTTCAAAAAGCGTTTACCTTTACCTCGAAAGTTTATTCCAACGCTTGGGCCTAACGGCCCCCTTTTAACAAACATTTATCAAGTATAAAACATAACAGAATTATACTATAACTTTAAAACTAACATTTATCAAATATAAGTATTATATCAGAATATAACCTTTAAACATTTATCAGGCATAAAACAGAGTTATACCAAAACATTCATTCAGTTAATCATTTAACCATTTCTCCAGTTTACCATTTACCCGATTAACCGTTGAACCTTTTAACCGATTAACCTTTTAACAGGTATAAACATAACAGTGTTATATCAAAACATAACCTTTAAACCATTTACTACTTTAAGCACTCTGGGTCTCCCAGACCCTCTCTTGTGCAAATAATCATTAAGTATAAAACATAAAAGAGTTATACGAAATATTATAAGCAGTCATTCATTTACTTACTAAGCATTGTCTATTGGAACCACGTTAGTTCCTCGGGCAACCGTCGCCACCCGAATACCTTTTCTAAGTAAGCAGCCGTCGCTACCCCGGAGAACCGTCGTTCCCCGCTTCTAGTTGTACAACCACAGTCTCCCTTTTCTCTAGACAATATCCACTTAGATTAAAACCTTTTCAACCTTTTTCAACATTTTCAAAAGTCCATTTAATAACCTCTGTATTTGGACTCATAACCTTTTCAACACCGGTCCATCACCCGTATATGGAAATAAGCGTTTCATCAATATAATGTTATGGGCCTTGTTAAATCTCAGTGAAACCTATACTGGACTGCATCTATAACATTTCCTATTGTATTACAGGTGTTTATATATAGGAAGTACCGCAGCGTATCCACCACACCTTAAATACAAACGGATATGATATAGAGTCATCCTAGTATAGATTACATCTTACAATCACAACAAGGATAATAATATTATATTTATCCGACACTTATTCACATACACAAGCTTAGACCAAACATTCACATTTTTCCATTTCTTAAAACTTTATATAAAAGTTCCATCCTTTACATTACCCGTTTATTATAACTTTCCCGTGAACAGTTTATAACAGGTAATCATCATTCAAACAGTTATAGGCCTTAAAACATTTCACGTATGTGTATCGGCACAAAACATGTAAAAGGCATTTAAACATATTTCCTTAACATTCCTCATATATAACATTTCTAAAGTAATTTAGGAGTTTACGATATTTCTCCCGTAAATACTATCATAACCTTTTCACTTATACTTTAATTCCACAATCCTTTAACAGTTTAATACTGTAAAACATTTTATCAGAAATCATTATCATAACATTTTCATAATCTTTTACGTATATATTAATCAAAAACCTTTTAATAGTTCTAACATGTAATATTTCAGTTATAAACCATTTGAAGATATTTTCACAGCATTTGTATGTATATCAGCCCGAAAACAGTAAAACATTTAAAACATTTAAAGAGTGGGCTCATAGAACTCACCTTATTCTCTTAAGCAGTTATTCAGGCAATACTTCCGATAAGCCTTCCAGTTAACCTAATTGCGTATTGTATGACGTTAACGCAAGTTTTAGTACAATAAACACTTCCTATGTTTATTTTATTATCTTAATAATATTTTATTATTAAGTTTATTCCTTTAAAGGTCAAATGACCAAAATGCCCCTAGAGGTATATTATCTTCATTTATTTGATAATTATGAAGACGTGCATTCCTATAAGTAGACACTCACTCCGGGGTCGCCCAGTGTTGGGATGCCATTGCCCAGATGGGATGGCGACACCCCCGCTATGCCAGAAACCCCAGTGTACAGGCGCCTACCCTTCCGGTCCGCACGAACTTCTAATATCCGATTAACTCGGTATTTTCAATACTTCATTATTTATTCATTTTAACTTTATATACACTTATTATATGTATAAACATGTTACCATATCAAAATTCAAGTCCTCAAACCCTCCGGATTATTTTATATTAAATATTCAAATCTAGAAACCCTAATTTCAGGAATTTCTTGTTTTATTATCAAAACTCATTTTTAATTCAAACCAACTTAGGGTATTATCAATTATAACATTTTATAATATCCCTTAAAATGGCAAAGCTTAATTCAAAACCATTTACTTGATTTGGGCAGAATAACGACATGAAAACCCTAATTTTGACCCGTTTACAAAACCTTAACCAAAACCTTTCCAATTGTGAAATAAACTTAGGGCTTTCTTAAAATACATTAAATTAGGATTACCTACAAAAATTCAGACCCTAATTCCCACCCGATCACCCGATTTCATCAAAACAAGTTCAAGAACCCTAATTCTACACAATTTTGAAAACCATACATAGAAATTGAATTTTCAAAAACTGAGATAGGTTATTGTTAATCATACCAAATAAGCCTTGACTGCAGAATTTCGTCTCTTAAGTCCTCACCGTTTGCTCGAATTGCTCCGACGAAGCTTCTGGTTCGAAATGGGGGTTTTCGGGTTTAAATCGAGTGAATTGGCGAGTGTTTCTGTGGAATTGAGGCCGCTATTTATACCTATAGGGTGCGCACAAGAGTCCTACACGTGCCTACGTGAGTAATCGGCCAGAATTGACGCGTAGAAGGTGAATCTTGGACGCCAAGTCGAGTGACTAAGGTGCTGGTCGTTTTCTGCGACTGGAATTGGGCCGCGTATCGCGCAGACTGCCCCTGTCTCCCTCGCGATACGCCTAGCAAGTTTAGGCAAATGACAGTATTGGTCCCTCTATGTTTTATTTACAATTCAGCCCCCAGACTTCTACCAAACTATTATTTTATGCTTTAAAACATTACGGGGCATATTTATAAAGGTTTCTAAGGCTTGGGACATGCTCGATGATATACGTATACATACGTATATATATATTTCTTTATATGTATATATTTCACATTTTGCACTTTAGCCCCTCATACTTTTATTTCTTTATCATTTTATGTATCAAAACATTATGGGACATAATTCTAATGTCTTTAGGGCTCGGGATACCTTTGATAAGGTTTATATACTTTCGCATATTTAAATATATATTTATATATATTTTTCATCTATTTACATTTAAGCCCTTCTACTTTCACATACTTATCATTTCATGTTCCAAATCATCTTAGGACATATTTATAATAACTCCTAAGCCTCGGGTTCATATAAATACGTATAATACTCGTATACGTTATGTATTTCTTCATTTTTAACCATTATTTCAACGTAAGGATACGTTCTTATTTATTTTTCACATGCTTAACTACTCTAACATGTATTCCTACGTATATATTCATCAGATGAATATTTCACATGCATTTAAGCCATTAAGATATGTATATGTATATACTTACACATATATCTAATTTAATACAATTGTGTACACGTATTTTTCTCCGGTTATCATTTATTTCTATCATATCAACTTCTAAACACATATTTCATTTTGATATCATGTATATCAATTATCCTTCTTATCAATACGTGTATCATTCATATAAATCATATCCTTTACCAATTTATTACCCGTTAATAGGTAAATATGCATTTTTCATATGTTTCATCACGTTTAGCTATCTAACACATATATCGTACGTAACTATAACATAAACATGTATAGTATTGCAAATCATTACCCTTTTTCCCATTTATTAACTCACAACCCATAGCAATATATGTTTTAGCTACTTAACACGTATAGCACACGTATATAATTAGAGTTACGAAATTTTGGGGTGTTACAGTTTTAAATCTTTCACTCACATTCAACCCAAAGACATTGGGATAAGATACCCTATTTTCAAGTATATTATCTAACAAGATTTGTCAAATAGCTAGGAATGGCAAGGAAACTGGTACACCCTCAACGTGCTGGCAGTGTGGTGGGTTAGCTGCGGTACACCCTATACATAAGCACTATCGGCATGTGGAAGGTGGGATTAGTGCTGAACCACATATTTACATTGAAATCATAGACAAAAACCTTATTTTGAGAAACTTCGGAATGGGACATTGCCCACAATAAAACAAAATCTATGTTATTTCCGTTGTGATTTCCCATGTCCCTCAGGCATAATTTCACTAAAAGGGACATACACAGTTTAATCAAATAAAACTTATTGTTTTCCAACCCTCTAGATTGAGAAGAAACATCCTGAAATAAATTTCCTACTAAGGGTCAAATATAGATTACGACCCAGATGAACAACAACGTTTTAACAACTCAAGTTTTGTATTATAAAAGACAAATCATATGTTCCTTGGAGCAACCCCACGACTTTTTCCAGGACCCTTATCAACGATTACTCGTCCCATATCCGTACTCGTCTTGGTTCACCATGGAAATTAATGAAATATTTCAATTGGTCCTCTAGTTATTACATGTCTGACATCCCACGACTTGTTGATCTCGCATACGCCTAAATTGTCATCGGCTTGGAGAAGTAGAGCACTTCTTTGTGAGATTACTACGCTTACCCGCTATGCTATTGATACTACGATACTTTGCAGCGTCATCTGCCTATGCCTTTTCAGCGAACTGTAAGAACCACCCGATCTTAGCCAAATTCAGGGATGTATACACACTCTCTAGATACGTTAACGTTCGAACCCTTTTAGCAACACTTCTTGCCTCTACCGTGTCATTTGACATAATACTTTCTGTTATCCTATTGGATACTATAGCTGAAGACTACTCGGATATATGGTCACTTCGTCATATTAAATACTTCGATTTCGGATATGGTGTCATCGTGACACTCGTTAAACCTAACCATGCGATACAATTCAACTCACTCACGGAAATGTTCATTATAGGAAATCACTTTCTGTACGTTCATGCGAAATGTTCATTCGATGCTTTTAATCATATACCGTCCATCACTCCCCTTGGAACAGAGAACTTGGATTCTCTATTAATAACACCATCAGGGCAAATTCCGTGAAACAGTTAGCACTAAAGTAAATTTTGGGACGAAATTTCCTTTCAACTCGGGGACGATGAGACAACCAGAAATTTTACGCACCTTGAGCATTACAACAATTTTCGGGACGAAAATTCTTTAACATGGGGAGGCTGTGACAATTGCAACTTCCCAAGTTAACTCCGCTAACTTTTTCCGTTAACCCCGTTAACTTTTTCGTTAACTCCGTTAGTTCCGTTAGCGAACCCGTGACCCGTTATTTGAATCATTGCATATGTGTTAATGTTATTTGATAATTAATGTTAGTAACTTGTTTCGTGAATTAAATTCATGACTTTATGTGTAATTTGCAAATTTTGCGTTTTCGGGTAAAACCGGACTTCGTGCGTAAATTGGAATTTTATGTGTAAATGATATTTATACTTGTCCCGACTAAACATTTTATGTTAAATAAGTTATAAACATTTAGAAACATTTCTAGTAATTTTATTTTACAAGTTTTGTTGTTAAAACCCCATTTATTTGAGCTTTGAGCTTTATGTGTTAAAAATGGAACCTTGAGGGACCATTTATATAATTCACCCAAACTTAACAATCTGCCCTAATACCCCTTCCAGCCCCATTCACGTTCACTTCTCTTTCTCTTCTCCTTCTTCACGGTTCTTCACAACCCACACACAAACCCTTGAAATCTTCCACTAATCAAGCAAGAAATCAAATTTGGATGCTCATTCCACCTTCAAGGAAGCTAGGGGAAGCTTCAAGCTCGTCTCACCATCATCAATCCGTCCCCTTCATCTTCTTCTAGTAAGCCCTAAAAATCTCTAACATGAAATTTGTTGAATGCAAGTGTCAATCTTGTGTTTATGTGCTATCACGGTGTGTATACATGTTTTATGAAGGGTTAAGTTAAATTCTGATTTTGGACAAATTTGAGATGCTATCATGACTGTTTTCATGTGGTTAGATGTTTAGAAGTGTTCTTGAAAAATTTGGGTATGTGGGTACTTGAAATTGAAGAATATGTGCTTATATGCTAGTGGCATACTCGAATTTTGATATGATCATTGTATAATTGTTATGGAAACTAGGAATGCATGATAATATGATACCTAATGTGTTACAAGTCTTTACATGAAGTTAAACGAGCAAAAGATTGACCAAAACCGCGAAAATGCAATTTATACAACTACAAATTTTGGACAGATTCGGCCAGATTTTTAGGCCAACTTGCAGAGGTCATAACTTGCTCAATTTTTATCGGAATCAGTTGATTCTTTCTCCGTAGTAAATTTCCATGTCTTAGCTTTAAATGGGCTACTCGCACGTCTTCTAAAACCTCCGTTTGGTCATCCAAAGCACTGCTGCAAGTTAGGTGCGCAGAGTTGTATTTTTATGTGAAAAGTAGACTTTGCTTTTTGGTTGAGCATGATAACCTCGTTTTAATGAGGGGTTTGTTAAATGAAAATGAGTTTTATATAATAAAAGTAAGATCTGGAAGGTTTCATGTTCAAACTCTAAGTTTTGAATGAGTTATGCAAATTTTAAACCTACTTTGACTATTTTGCAAAAAGCTAAAATTTCCAACTTCCGACACACATAACTTTCTCAATACTTATCCGATTGAGTTGATTATTTTTGCAAAATTCCCTAAATGTTGAGTAGTTAGTTCCTACAAAAGTTTAGAAGTTAACTCCAAGAAATGAGCAATTTAGCTATGTCACCAAATGGTGTGTTAATGTTTGACAAGTGTGATTTTTAGCCAACTTCGTACGCGCATAACTTCCCCAATTCTTAACCTTTTTGGCTGATTCTTTTTGCAACATGTTCTAAATATTGGTAAGTATATGTCGGTAAAATTTTAGAACCTAACTCCAAATATGGAGCAAATTAGGCGTATTCCCAAACGGTGTGTTAGTGACAATAATGTTGATTTTTGCAAACTTCCGACGTGCATAACTTTCTCATTTCTTAACCTTTTTACTTGATTCTTTTTGCAACAAGTCCTAATTGTTATGCAGTATATGCCTGTAAAATTTAAGAATCTAATTCCAAGTATTGTGGATTTTAGCTATGCCACTAGTTAGGTGCTTGAAATTTGACTTTCTGGGTGAACTTTGACATAAGTTGCAATTCCTTGATTTTCTCCCAAATTGGGGCTTGTATGTGCATTAAGTGACTTGTATGATTGCATGAAACATGTTTAGGTGCTTATGTGCTATTTTCGTCCTAGCAACACCTTCTAATTTGATTAGGCCATATTTACCCAAATAGGTTGACTTTGACCAACCTGTTGAACCAAGTGCTGAGTACGAGTGCACCCTAAGGTAAGTTTCACTTACTATTATTGTTATATCTGGTTTAGGATGATAACGCACAGATAGTTGCATCCGGTAAATGATGGCAACCCAACGGTAAAGGTATTTCTTTACTTGAGTAATTTTCCGACAAAATATCATATGTTGCACTGAATTGCTTTATTTATAAAAAGTCCTTACATTCGGGCCGTTAATATACAATAGCGAGGTAATGTTGAGTAGTACTACTGGGGATTGACACCCCCGCTCAGCGGTGCACGGGATGCACCCTCCCGACTGGAGGTCGGACTGAGATCAATGTTAGCCTAACCACCGTGATCCGGATAGACACGGGAAGGCAAGATTCATAGGTAACCCCTATCAAAACATTGTCAGCTTCGGCTGCGAACAATTCAGGTGGACATAACTATAGGCTAGCTACCTACGATATGGAATTTTACTGGTCCTATGATTAATGATTGTGTTTTACCTTTCTTTATTCATACATTGGGTCTACATGTGACGTGTAGACCGCTTTAGTGAACTCACCAGCCTTGGCTGACACTTGATTGTTGAATGCTTTTCAGGTTGCTTGGAGGATCATGGATGGCACAGGCGTTGGCAATACTTACCTTTTGTAAAACCCATTAGAAATTGTATTTCAGATGATTTAGTAATCACTTTTACTAAACAACAACCTTGTAAACTTTTAATGCTTCCGCTGACCTTGTGAAATGTAAACTCTGATTTATTAAATTAAATGTAATACATGACTGGTTTACCCTTTAACTATGACTTGGTTGTAACTAAAGACTGGGATCCTGGTCTGGATCACACCCCACACGGTTATACTCCGTTGGTGGAAATTGGGGGTGTGACATTTTTGAGAGTTACAAAACTTCCCCTCAGACTCATACCCCGAGTACCTGATCTTGATCATAAAAATTAAAATTTTAAACAGTCAGAAACTTAGAAAAAGATAAATCATAAAATAAAGATAACCTAATACCGAGACAAAAAGATATACTTTCCTTGAAGCTGATGATTTTCATGGATCATACCATACTTATCTTTGACTGAGGAACCCTTTTCAGCTTCCGTTACTCGACGCTCTAGACGATTGCCAGTATATTTGACCACATAAACTCACATCTAGTTATGAAATGCTTGATTATGGTACAATATTACCGTCATGTTTAATCGTCCCCACACCCAATTGTTCACAGCAAAACCTACCCAACCTCAGAGTTTATTGAGGATTCACAAACCCCCAACTTGAGGAACCATGCAGCACCGTTATGACTACCACTTAATTCATTAAACATCAGTCGGTGATCAGGTCGGCCGCATAAGCACGCAAAGAAGACCAAACTGAATAATTATTTTATTATCTTTTCTTTTTCTTTTCATTTTTCTTTTTCTTTCCATTTTTCTTTTTCTTTTCTGTGATGTTGTCATAACAGCAGAAACATGGCGTGTGAGAGAGTGAATACTAGGTAGTTACCACTCTCAACCCATTTTTGCTGGGACTCAGTTTTTTAAACCATGTAAACTAGGATGGGAAACTAAACACATATAGAATTTAAGTTTACTACTCTTACGTAGATGATCATAGTTTTTGGTTGAGCTTACCGACACATCATCTTTGAGCTGTCTTTCACTTCTGCTTTACACGTGTCAGTCTCCGATTGTCTTGGACATTTATATCACATCCTACCAACTCAAGAAAACACACAAAAGACTTCATAAAAACCTCAAACAGATTTTTAGATTTTCTGAAACTATAACATTTCTTCCCCTGTTTTTATGTGGCTTTTGAGACATAAACACCTTTTTTTAAATGAAAGAACCAAAGGAAATCGAAAACCATACCAAAGCAAAAAACAAAACTATGTACAAAAAGTTTGATCAGATCATTCCTCGAAGGCAATAATCCTTAGGCCTTCAACACACATTTCAAAATTTTGACGAGGAAGGGGTTTTGTGAAAAGGTCAGAAACATTTTGATCGGAGTTTACCTTTTCGAGCTGAATCAACTTCCTATCATAGCAATCATGAATGAAATGTACCTTGATATCTATGTGCTTTGTTTTGGAATGTTGAACATGATTCTTGACAATTTGCAGAGCAGCAGCATTGTCACAAAAGATTGGAGTGTTAAGGAATTCCATACCGTATTCAGTGAGTTGATTCTGAATCCACACTACATGCGAGCATCCAGCTGAAGCTGCCACATATTCAGCTTCTGCAGTTGACTTAGAAACGGTATGCTGCTTCTTGCTCTGCCATGAAATGAGTCTGTCTCCCAAAATATTAACACTCACTAGTTGTAGATTTCCTGTCAAGATCACTGCCTCCATAATCACTGCCAGTAAATGCAAATAATTGGAAATCAGTATTCTTAGGATACCAAAGCCCAAGCCGAGGCCTGTCCTTCAGATACCTAAAGATACGTTTAACAGCAGCTAAATGAGACAGTTTATGATTAGCCTGGTAACGTGCACACACGCACACTGCATGCATGATATCTAGCCTGCTTGCTGTCAAATACATGAGTGATCCAATCATTGAACGATACATGAATTCACTCACTGATTCCCCATCTGCATCTGCTGTCAGTAGAGGCCGGGATGCCATGTGAGTGGAGATGGGCTTGGAGTCCTGCATCTTGTACGTTTCCAAAATCTCATTCACATATTTTGCTTGATGAATGAGAATCCCAGATTCATCTTGTTTAACTTGTAATGCCAGGAAAAATTTCATCTCCCCTTGATCACTCATCTCAAATTTCATTCTCATGATATCCTCAAATTCGTTGCATAATTCTTCATTCGTTGACCCATAGATGATGTCATCCACATAAACTTGCACCATAATGATATCATCTTTTACCTTTTTTTTTAACAAGGTTTGATCAACCATCCCCTTATATAACCATTCTCCACCAAATGCTTTGATAGAGTCTCATACCACGTGTGTGGAGCTTGATACAAACCATATGGAGCTTTATCCAGAAGATACACGTGATCTGGATGTTTCTCATCCACAAACCCTAGCGGTTGAGCCACATAGACCTCTTCATTCATTTCAGCATAAAGAAAAGCTGTCTTCACATCCATCTGATGCACTGTGAAGTTGAGATACGTTGCTACTGCAAGGAATATTCGAATTGCTTCCAATCTAGCCACTGGTGCATACACCTCATTATAATCAATCAAGTAAACCTGTATGTGGCCTTGAACAAAAAACCATCTTGTCGGTATAACTTTCTTATTTTCAGGCCTTTTCACTAGATGTCACACTCCTAATTTTGAAAATTGATTCAATTCATCGTGCATAGCCTCCATCCAACTCAGATCTTTAAGTGCCACCATCACATTTGGAGGCTCTATCTGGGAGATAAAACACGAGTACATGCAGAAGCTGATGTCACCCATGCGGCTTCTAGTAGTGACACCTGCTGACACTGGTCCGACCACATTGCTAAGAGGATGATCTTTGTTGATTCTTGTGGCTTGAATATCTGGTACTGAAACAGAGACAGGCAGGTTAGTATCATTAATATTATCATTCATACCTTGGGTTTCTGACTCCTTCTGATCATCATGAGTTCCTGAAGATTCTGGAACATCCACATTATCATCCTTAGGAGCTGCTGCTGATACATTGTCACTAACATTTTCCACAGATGGCCTTACTTCAGGAGCTGGAGCAATAATGTCTTCTTCTCCCAGACTAGGAAACATATTTGAGAAATTGAAACCTTCAAACAATGACCCATAATCAAAGATCCAGTCTGGCCCATTTCCAGCATCAGTAGGATTGTCTTCCAACCAGTCAACATTGAATGCCTCAATTATCACTTTGGTGGTTTTGTTGTAGACTCGATAAGCACTATTTGCAGAATACCCAACAAAGTAGCATTCATCAGCCTTTGCTTTGAATTTCCCCACATCAGATTGAATTAAAACTATGCAAGGACACCCAAATGTCTTAAAGTACCCCACCTTTGGTTTTTCTCCATAAATAATCTCATAAGGCGTCTTCTCATGTCGCTTGTTCAAAAGTACTCGATTTTGCACATAACAAGCAGTGTTGACTGCTTCGGCCCAAAAGAAAATTGGCAATCTGGCTTCACACATCATAGTTCTTGCAACTTCAATGAGTGTTCTGTTTCTTCTTTCAGCAACACCATTCTGTTGAGGTGTGTACGGTGCACTGTATTACCTTTCTATACCTTTCTCTCCATAGAACATATTCAATTCAGCATTCTTAAACTCTGTTCCGTTGTCTGATCTTATTGCCTTCACTTTCTTGCTCATCTGATTCTCTATGAGAGTAACAAACTGTTTTACCAGTGCTTGAGTTTCATGCTCGTTTAACAAAAAGAAAACCCAAGTAAACCGAGAGAAGTCATCCACTATCACCAGACAATATGAGAACTTGCTGATACTTAGTACTTGCATTGGGCCGAAGAGATCCAAATGAAGTAGTTGCAACACTGACGAAATAGAGTTTGTCATTTCAGAACGATGTGGTAACTTGTGCTGCTTCCCCTTAGCACATGAAACACATTCTCAACTGACGTGAAGTCCGTGATAGGGAGGTTTCTAACATGCTCTCGCTTTGCCAGTTTGGTCAAATTCTTCATGTTGGCATGTCCCAGACGACGGTACCATAACAATGCCAGATTTTCATTTGCTTTGAAATAAGACAGGCCACGTCAGATGGAGGAGGATTACCCATGTTAAGAAGATAAGAATTTCCTCGCCTTGGTGTACGCATCAAGACACACTCCTCAGGAATCTTGACTCCAGGCTTCAGAATAATACATTCCTTGTGATTGAACAAAATAGAATATTCTCTATTACAAATCTGCGAAACACTGAGCAGACTATGTAACAACTCCTCCACATAATGCACATCAGAGAACGTCAAACTGTCATTTTTCACCACACCTTTCTTACTGATCTTGCCACCTACTCCACCAGCTGAACCTCTTCTAGAAGTGATAAGTCTCCGGTCATATGTCGGGAGCAACCACTATCAACGTACCAGAGATTGTTGATAGTTCTTCTTGGCTGTCCCTACATGAATCAAAGATTAGTTAGAGTCGGGTACCCAGGCCATAACAGATCTGGGCATACCCTTGGAGTCAATGTAGAATTTAAGGGACATTCCTGATTTTGATTCAGTTACACTCAAACTTTGCGTGTTGACTTTTGGTTTCTAAAAAGTGTGTTTCTTTGGGTTTGACACATTTTTTGAATTCTTTACAGTTGCAGGTTTCTTCTGTGGAGATGTGACCTTTTTACCTGCAGGTTCCTTGACAGGTGTCCACTCAAGTTTCAATTTTGTTTGAACAACTTGTTTTGTTTGAGAAACATCTTTTGATTTAGAAACCTGTGTCTTAACCTTTGTTCTACCTTTAGGTTGAGAAATCCTTTTTGTTTTAGGGACCTGTTTTTCAACAAGTTCAGGTTTCATCTTATCTTTTCTTTGGTAAACTCCTTTAGGTTTGTAAGTTGGTTTTGGAAACTTTTGGCCACATTCCATTTTTCATCAACAGGCTTCGTCACTGGAGTTTTAGTGTTTAAAACCTAAGACTGTTGTGTCCTCATTGGTTTTGAAACCTGCTTCCCCTGAGACAAAGCTTATTGTTTTTTATTGTTATTTCCACCTGTCATCATTTTTTGCAACATACTAATCCGTGGGTTTTGCGGATAGTATGGTAGATAAGGTCTATTTAAACAATTTGCAGCGAAATGCCCTGGTTTTCCACACTGAAAACAATTCATAAGTCTAGGCCCATTCACATGACTACAAACATACGAACATCTTGGGTATGATGACTTCCATTCAGGCTTATCATCCCATCTGTGTATGAAATGTTTTGTAACCTTTTCAGGTTGCATGATTAAACAAAATTGTTCTCATTTTGACTTGAAACATGTTTTGATGATACAGAAAACACCAATTGTTTTGACTTGGACGCATTAAGTTCAGACACAGATGCCAGAATATCGTCCTTAGGTAAATCAGAAATTAAACTACTAGACTCATGACACTCTTTGACTCTCAAGCATTCAGTATCATTCCCAGAAACATCTTTGATCCCTACTTCATCTGCACATGAAACAAAAACGTCAGAAGAACTAACATTATCGTTTAATGATACATGGGATGGACCCGGTTCACATGTGAATGTCACCGATTTATTCTGATTACCCAAACCATAGGTCATATGTTTCTCATTTTCCAACTCCTCTTCAGTCATGGGTCTCAGACCAACCAAAACACTATCTATGGGAGGTCTTGCTTCGTGCATTCCTGCTTCAGATCTATCTACCTAATCCTCCTCATAGATCATACCTATCATATCTCGAGACACAGGTTGGGGAACACTATTTTTATTTTTTTCAGAAAAGCTAATTCCTATTCCTCCTTTATCCTTTCCAAATCGAACATCAGTTAGGCAGGTGGACAAAGCCTTACCAGCTTTGAGCATTCTTTTGTTTCTCATCTGATTCACATCTAATTTCCCTTGCAACTCATTGTTCTGATGTTTAAGTTCATCTACCTGCTTCCTAAGATCAGCTATTTCTAACTTAGCATTGTCATACAGGACGGACTTCTGAGAGGCAAGGGTTTGGTATTTCTCTATATCTAGTTTCTGGGCTTTGATTTTCTCCCCACTCTTTCCCCATCTACCCTTAAACGAACTTCTAGAACATTGCATATCAAATAATTCGATCTCACTATTCTTCCAAAGTTGTCTAAGGCCAGGAATTAAACGTGCACAAGTGGGATTAGTTCATACCTTTGTGTTGTCGACCTCGGCTGCAAATGCCTCCTTGTCTTCAACCAGGTTCTCCTCCTCATCTCCTGACTTCTCCTCAATGACCACAAATGCATGCTCCTCATCAGAATCATTCTCCATCTTAGCAATCATAGCACGAGTTAGACTGAGTTCCTTTATCTGCGAAGCCCATTGATATTCCCCACAATCATGCACAACCAAAGCCTTTGTCTCTGCCTTTCCCTTACCATCTCCAGCTTTCTTCTCTTCTGGTTTCTCCTTCTTTGGCTTGGTGCATTCCTTTGCAAAATGCTCGTACTCATCACAGTTGAAGCATCTGAGCTTGCTCTTATCAAAACCCATTCTTATCTTATCCTGATCCTTCCATGCATTCCTTCCAGTTGTTGCCATAAACTTCTTGGCGTGGAAAACTGCCATTGCCATTTTCCAGGAAACATCAAACATTTCCACATCTTCAGGATTAATCTGATTCAGTTCTGACAACATCTCAGTAGGCACCAATGTTCTAGCGATAAGGGCATGATAACTATTCATAAATCCCATTCCAAGTGCAAAGTTAGGATAATTTGTGGCATTTGCCTCATTAGGGTTGACTGTTCCACTAGAATTTGCTTGGGATCGAGCCACAAATGCAGTTGACTTTGTGTTTGAACTAGAATCATTTGCAGACGAACTTCCAGCCTGTTTTGAGCCTACTTCTTCAGATAGGAGTGCCTGATTCAGTTTTCCCACCATGCTAAGTGAACTTAGATGATTCAGCTCTGTCACACCCCTAAATATCCACTAACGAAGTTTATACCGTTAAGGGGCGCGGCTAGACCAGGACCACAACCATTAGTTACAAATACTAA
>JBCNJP010000009.1:59600710-59759433 GCA_039602395.1 Deinandra increscens subsp. villosa | reverse complement strand
GTTCTTAATGGAGGTGTACCTTGTGCGGATCTGATTGATGAAGATTATGATCAAATCGATCTGGATAATCTTGAACAAATGGATTTGAATTGGCAATCTGCTATGTTGGTTCAAAGAATGAAAAGTTTGGACATTTTGCTCGCAAATGTACACAATCAACAAATGATAAGTCTAATGCTGGTAGTCCAGCTCAGACATTCTAAACTTCAACAAACAATCCATGTCAAAAAGCATTGGTTTCTCAAGTTGGTCAAGGATATGACTAGGGAAAACATTTCGTTGATCTAACTACATTACCAGCAATTCATGCTCCAATGAAATTTAATGAATATTTGACTGATTATGACTCATATTCAACAACCAGTCATTCTAGGAAACTTGATATCAAAGCTGAAGATCAATCTTCTTTCATGATCAAGATTGAACAAACTGATTCTGATTCTGAATCTAGTGGTTATGAATCCACGTGTGAATTTTATTTACAAAAGGATAAGAAGATTGGGGAAATTGTTAAAGAGAATGAATTGTTGGTTGCTGTGAATAAAAGAAAGGAAGAAGAATTAGAAGGATATAAGAATAAGTTGGAAGGAAGATTTAAATCAAGAGTTGTCATTACTGAAAGATAAATCTTGTTCTGGATGTAATTGTCTGATTGAACAGTTTGAAGATATTTATTTGGAATTTAGATGTTTTCAAAATGAAGCTGCTGGAAAAGAGTTAAGCTTTCAAAGTGAGATTGAGGAGTTAGTAAAAAAAAAGGTGCAAAGCTGTCTGAAGAAAATGATATTATGACAAAAGAAGTTGAGAAATGGAAGAGTGAAGTGAAAGAAATGAAGAAGATTTTAATGATCTGTTTGCAAATTCAAAGAATAAGGTCGGGGTTCTTCAAAAGACTTCTGATGAGCTTGCTGCTAAAGCTGTAAGTTATCAGAATGATAACACAGTGTTAATTGAAGCTAAAAATGAACTGGTTCGTGAAAAAAAGTTTTTGAAGGAAAATGTTGAAGTTCATAAGAGAAATGAAGAGAAGATTTGGAAAGAATTCTTTGCTGAGCTGGGTAATATGCGATTGCAAAAATCAGAAACAAATAGAGTTGCGAGAATGTTAATCACAACTGAGAAGTAATTGTCTGAAGCTCAGCAAAAGATTTCAGAAATGAAAAATTGAACTCACTAATGTTAACCGAAAGTTGAACAATATCATAAATTCACAATATTTTAACAAGTTTCTTGTGTAAAGACAAGAATTTTGATAAAGTGTTTGAGAAAATAGTTCTGCCGCCTGCAGTTCTGAGATAATCTTTAAATAATTTGAAGGAAAAGAAGAAAGAAGTTAGTGATTACTCAGAATTTGTTACTTCAAAAACAGAAGAAGAAAGTACTTAGAGAAAGAAGAAGAAGAAATCAAAGAAGGTTAAAGATGTTAAAATTTCAAAGATGCCAAAATTTGTGTCTGAGTCTTCATCGTCTGAAGCAGAAAAGACAGTTATTCCATTTAAAACACTGCTCGTACATGATTTCTGTTGCACTTCCACAATCAATATGTATTCTCTTAACCAGGAATCCTCCTACTTTCGCAGATACAACAACCGGTTCTTCAGTAGCCATTTGTTCTAAAATTGGCGGAAACGTTATTTCTTTATATTTCCAATCAACTTGGCTATTATTTTTACTTCTAACATTCCTATGCTGATCTGTCAATCGCAACTGCACCATGTTAATTACAGGTGCATCTCCCTGCACATTGTTCCGAATCACCTTTACCAAATACGCTAACTTTCCTGACTTCACTGCCTTATCAAGCTCCCTCTTTAGGGTCCAACAGGTGTCAGTGGTATGACCCCTGTCCTTATGATACTCACAATACTTGTCTAAATTTCTTGTAGGAGCATTTCGCATTTTGGGCGGTGCAGGTAGATCCACTTTCTCTATTGCCAAAATCTGAGTTGGCGTTTTGACCAATTCCACAAACCTTGCTCCTCTATAATCAACACTTGTATTCCTCGATGACCCCCCAAAATTTTTACTTTTAGTAACAAAACCTCTTACCCACTTATTCTGCGGAACCGGCCCGACACCTCTCACAAGACCAACATTTCCCCGGCCAAAAGATCCAGAGCCCGATCGCATCTGACCACTCCTAGCGTCATTCCCAGTCAAATAGGCACATGCATTTTTCCCTCGAACAAACGCCCTCGCTTTATCCATCAGTACATCCATTTTCCTCGGAAGATTCTCATGCAACTTCTCAACTAACTGAGCACAATTTACCCCATGACAGAAACCAGAAATCCGCAACTGATCTCCAGCTCCTTCAACCCCTATACTTTCTTTGTTAAACCGCGTAATAAAATCCTCATTGGATTCATTATCTCGCCTTCTAATATTATGCACCTCAGTTGGATCCTTCATACACCGCTTCTGCTGACTAAACTGCCGAAGAAACTTGTTTTTTAGATCTTCAAAACTATCAATTTGCCCTGCTGGTAATGAATCGAACCATACTCGTGCCACACCAGTAAAAGTTTGTACAAACATGTGGCACCAAATTTCTTCAGTCCATTTTTCTAAACGAGCAGCAGAATAAAATTCAAATATATGATCATCCGGATCAGCTAGTCCAGAATACTTCCTTACTACTGATGGTAATTTCAACTTCTTCGGAAAAGTAGCTTCGGGTATCCATAACGAAAATTTGGAATGTGACTTAATCGACTGAGGCATGTATGGTACTACTACATCTGTGCATATCAAAAGTTTCCACAAAACATATACAAAACCTCTTAACATAATTTATTTAACATAATCATATATTCATCTAATCATGCATTTTTAAATTTAAACACATAGAATATTTATCACATCATAATAATCGACATATTCGTATGCTTAATTAATAAGTTTATCTGTTAATTAAACGTGTACCTTTCACCGTATAATTTTTCTCAACATTACGCTTTTCTGGAATGTGATTGTCCTTATCACAATCATATTCCTTTTGACTTCCTTGATTAGTCCAATATCGCAACAATTCCTCATCACGCTGTTGATCATGCCTCTTTTCTTCATTTTCCTTGCTTCGCTGCACATCCTCCTTCATCTGTCGTTTCTTCAATTGTACCAGCAGACTTTTATTTCTGATCAGAAAATCGACATCAAGCTAATCCAACTCATCAAATTCTGATACACGCAGGTCTTTACCGTCGGTGTCATGATTTACCAAAGCAAACCGCTTCAATGAGCCAAAATCACTACCATCGTCTTCCTGTTCCTGCTTACCAGACGACTTTAGTTCTGTAAGTGTCTTAGAATTCGGCGTAACAACATTCTGTTCCTTCTGCAACATCGCCGAATGCTTTGATTTCGACGAAGAGGATAAATCCACAAACATTTCTGGTTTAGTCAAGTTTTCTTCTTTATTCTTCTCTCCCGATGAAGAATTGACGAACGATTTCCCCAAATCATCAAACGATTCCATTACTCAATGTTCGTGTCAACTATTGGATGGCGCCACTGAAAAAGCAAGTAGTCACCGGATACGATAGATCGCTAAATCAGGATTAAGAGTAATAGAATAACTAGAATGATCGAGAAAGAAGAAGTAATTTTATTGATATTTATGAAGAAGGAGAGTACAGACACATATGTAAAATATGAGATTTACAAGTGAATCCAAAAGTCCCTTAAACTACATCTCTCGCCGGGTATTTATAGGCCTCGCTCGTGATTCCTTTAGTCCGCATCTGCTTAACCGCATATGTCTAAGGCCTGCATAAACACTTCCGACGGACATCAAATCCGGAGGACTTGGAAGTGAATGATCGGATGTGTAAAACACATCCGATGCATCGTTTACTTCATCATACTCCTACATTGCAATATCAATAAAATGATCGATTCATCCATCATTCTTCATTAATTAGCTCATTCCTAGTTGAATTATAATCGCATATCTACATACGGTGTGATTTTGTGGTTCATCACTCATCATGATATTGAGATCTGTTAAAAAACTGATTTGGCCTTCTATAGTTTGATTTTAAAAAACTTGGTTTCTGTGCTTTTGGTGATTAAGGAAAAATCAGTGATTTCTTAAATGATTTCTTGACACGATTAACCAAACCGTTGTCAGAATGATGATTTACTTTTTCAGAATCAGATTCAGATGTTAGTGTGTCCTTTGAAATTATGACTTTCCCATTTCCCCTCCTAAGAGGCATACTAACACTGTTCGGGTCATATTTAGGACCAAACCCTCCCGTAAAGATCTTATCGATCAAATTTCGATTCACCATATCCAGCGGAAAGTCCTTATCGCTGTACATTTTATCTGAACCTTTTAAGCGATAAGTGGTCCATTTTTCAGACCTATCAAAAACAACAGATTTGTTCTTGACATCTGTTTTTTCAGTTTGACCCTGTGATGGTTTTAATGTAGAACCTTTGTCAAAATGTTTAACTAGTTTAGACCAGTGTCAACTTCAAAACTAACACCACTATTCTTGGGTTTCTTTCCACCAACTAATTTTTCTTGAACAATTGTTTTATGCTCATAAGCACTCATCTTTTTAAGTTCAGATTTAATTTCCCCGAATTTATATTTTTGGAAATAAGCTCATCCTGAGTGTTTTTGTTTGAAACAGTTTTTAACAACTCAGTTTCGGTGTTAGAAATGAAATCATCAATCTTGTCAAAGTCATAAACATTGTAAAAAAGATCATCGACTTCAAGATCGAGAGCAGATTTTTCCTTTAAGTGCTTATCAGTGGCGTTTGAATGTGATGAACCATATACATCCTTTTTATAGAAAGTATAATCACATTTGTCATCAATTGCAACACTCGATGGACTGTTTGTAGTGACCGCTGGTGCAGGAACTTGGCGAAGATTTTTCAGCTCATTTGTCTTTTCATCATTGTAAAGAAAATTTGTGAATGACAAAGGAATTTTAAAGGTTTCAATCTTGTTTGTAAATTCAAAATTTCAATTTTTAAGTCAGAAACAATCTTTTGATGGTTCGCCAAGTCCTTTTGAGCTGACACTAGCATTTCGAACTGCTTAGTAAAATCGTATTTTGGATACGCAGTTGCTCGTGTGCCGACATCAATTCTTTGGTTGTTTCCTCCCAACGGGTCTTCTAAATTTCCATGTTGGCTTTTGTAACAGCTACTTGGTCATACAGTTTTGACTTTTCATCGAAGAGCTTACTCTTAGATTTTGCAAATTGGACACAAATTTCACATGAAGAAGATGAATTTACTACCTTCGACGAATCAGCCATCAATGCCACAACAGAGTCCTTCAAATTGTTTCTTTTTAGAGCTCCATTTTCTGACTTGAGAGTGTTGTTTTCATCAGATAGCTTTCTCAATTCTTCTTGCAACAAAATGATCTTATCAGCGTCATCCATTGCATTCTTGTGTGCTTTCTTATATTTTTGTTGCATAGGATAACTTCTTTGAAAGAGCGCTTCAAAATCATTAGCTGCGTCTTGAGCCTCAGCTTTTGCTGCTTCGCAATCTTTAATCAAAGTTTCCTTTTCTTGCATGAGAACTTCTATTTCCTTTTTTAACAGTAGGATTTCATCAGAATCATCATGCTTAGGTATATTGTTTGCCATGAAGGCAAATTTTTCCTTCAGTAATGTTTAAGCATCTTGAGCAGATTCTATGATATCATTTGTTTCATCTCCTTCAAATGTGGATTCAGTCAAAGCATCCTCATCCTGCACATGTTTCACAATCAATGCAGATGAGTCAAGAAATTAATTACTCCAATTATACGTCTTGTCTTCTTGAGACACAAGAGCTTTATTATTTTCTTATTTAGGGTTTGAGTTAGAAATACCCCTTGAACTTGTTGTGTTATATTTAGCATTACTATTTAAAGATTCAGATGTCTTCGGAGTGTATTTATGATACTCTTGCTTCTTGGGTTGCGAGCATTCTCTAGCAAAGTGACTAAAATTAGAACAGTTGTAGCACCTCACTTTGGATTTATCCAATCCGATGCGACCACCTGAATTGAGATCTTTTCAGCCAGTTTCTTGAGAAATCGTGTCACCCCTCGAGCTAACATTGCAAACTGCCAATTTATATCTATAAGCTCCAAGTCATCCGGGTCGACTTGATCATAGTCTTCTTCGCTCAGTTCTGCATTAATCACTTTCCCCGTAATAACTCCATAGTAGGATGAAATCAATGCAGACACCAATGCGATATAATCCTCCGTTGTTGTAACAGAAAGAACCATCTTGCTAGCATTCACGGTGTTGCTTACCGGGATTGAAACATTACACCCATGTGACTCATAGATTTCAGAATTTGAAACATTGGAAGAATGAGAGACACCACCAGGCACAAAAGCAGTTGCTGGTGCGGTACTTGCATGTTTCCTTGATTTTCCTGATATAGTTGCAGAATTAGAACCATAGTAGATATCAGGATTTTGAACCTTAGCTAGAGTATTGTTTACATTTTTCATCTCCAAGTCTCGAGCTTGCAACTTTCCTAATAACTTCAAGAAAGTCAAAGTTGAGTATTGCTTATCATTCGTAAGCATCAAGACATATGGTTCCCACTTTGGTGGTAGACCTTTGAGCAACTTTTCTTTTAATTCTTCATCATCCTTTTTTATTTGAACTGTATCCATCTCAGATAGAAGATGGCAAAACCTTGAAATCAGCTCTAGTACTCCCTCACCATCAAAGTGTTTAAAATTATCGAATTCCTTTTTCAGCACATTTTTTGCTTTTCTTATACTGATCATTTCTCTCACACCGTTCTTTCAAAGCCGTCCACAAATCATGAGAATGTTTACACATTTTGATTTGATGTAGCAGTTCCTTTGGTAAAGCTTGTGTAAGAATCCCGTAAGCTTTTTGTTCCCTTGAGTAATCAGCTTTTTGAGACAAATTCAAGTTCCTTTACATAGAAGGGACATTATTATTATCAACCGGAAAGACATATGGTGCATCCATTGCAATCCAAAGATCACAATCAGTAGTCCCAACATATGCTTTAAATCTCTTCTTCCAGTTATGGTAATCTTCAAGTTTGAACAACTTGGGAACCTTTTGGCTTGTCCCAATCTCATTATCATAGTTCATCAGAGTTTGCATCTGCGATTGGATCGCTGCAAAGCCTTGCAATTCTGACATTTTCAAAATCATGTTTTTCTGTTTATCCGAACTGCACACGAACTGAAAGTAGTTGTCTGAACCTCTACCGAACTTGAGACGAACTGAACACACCAAGCGAACTTGATACGAACTGCACTTCAGAACCTTAATCGGACTGAAATTGTAACCGGACCTCTTCTAAACTTAAACTCAGTAAATAGTATCCAAACCCTGTCTGAACTCTAGAGGAACTCCATACGAACTCTATCCGAACAAAATACGAACTAGAATCCTGAGCGAACAGGATACGAAATCTATCTGAATTTGAAGTACGGAGCGGTTATTTCAGGCGAACTTGAGGTTCGGATGACGGTTATTTAACAGACTCTCGAACGCTTAGAAAACGGAATTTTTCAAAAGAAAAAATGATCAAACAACAATGTGGAACTCAAATATGAACATTTTGAGGTATAAACGAGTAAAAGTGATCAGAATATCGAGAATGAACGTATTTAGAGATGAAAATGAGATGAAAAACTCCAAAATACTTTGTTTATCAACACAAAACGACATATATCGAGCTGAGCAATCACCAGATAGCTATGATACCACTTGAAAGAGCATATGGCGTGGATCGTGATCAACTCATGTCGTTAGTGTAAACAAAACAATCAAAAGACAATGTAAATATAACTCAATCTTTGATTTCACTTAAGAACAGAGAACAAACACACAGAGCTATTACACTTTCGATTACACACACATAAGAAAAAGCGTCCCAAAATTTCTATCCTATGAACCTATATATAGATTACCCGACCATCCGAATTGGGGCTCAGCCGAACTGAGAGTTCGGCTGCCAGTTCGTCCATAGTTCGGATGGGGTTCGGCTAGCTAAGATTTTTCTTGAATTCTTAATTTCTTCAAAGTGTTTTTCTGATCCAGCATCTTGCCATCTACATGTATCAACATTTATAACTTATTTAACATGAAATATTTAGTCGAGAAAAGTCTCGTCGTCGTGTACGCACATCAAACTTAAATCGCGTACGAAACCTGGTTTCTCATGAAATGCAAATTTTCAAGTAACACATACGTCATGAATTAAACTACTAAATTAATTAGTAATATTCGGTTAACTTTCTTTCCTTGTACTTTTTGGTTTTTTTGTTTTTATTATGCTGGTATGTACTTAATATTATATTCTACTAGGGGTACATGTACGCGATAACCAGTTGGGCTGGTTGTAATTATTATATATATATATATATATATATATATATATATATATATATGATGCTATGATGGATATGTTTGTGATGATTAGAATGTGTGATAATCGGAAATGGTTTTTATATTCTCCCATTCGTTCTTTGAAATGCAATGATCTATAGCATATGTTCAGAGTGGAGATTGTGGTGCACGACTCTCGAGGATGCATATACGACTAAATCAAGGGAGTGTGTTCCAATTTTTGCTTTTTATTTTTGTTTTCTTTTCTTTTTACTTTATTGTTGAACTTAGTTTACTTTTATTCTTGTCATTCATGTTAGTTTATTCGTTGTGCGTGTTTCTTTCTATCACATTGGGATATTGAACTCAAGTGATGGAGGGGGACATGACGTCTTAGTTTTTTATTTTTAGGTAGTTTTGCTTTATGATTATAAAAAAAACAGGAAACACATAAAAACCCAAAAAGCTTTTTCATTTTTAGATAGTTTAGTTTCTTTTAGTCCGAAAAAATTCAAAAATGTCTTTGGGATTACTTGCAAATACACGGGAAATAATATTACAGTTGGGAGCTGATTTTCAAAAAAAATGAATAAAAAATTATGATTGTGAATAAGTAAAGTACACATATGATTTGTGATGCATGTAGGCATAGCTGATCATAGTGCTTAAATATCCCTTAGCATGTTAATAAAGGTGCTTAAATTGAAATAGCCCATGAAACCATAGTGGGTTCCATCTTAGGGGTTTTTAGAGATGCTGAAACTGTTAAATTAGGTTGAGAAAACCACTTTAGGCTAAATAGTCGTATATATTGGAAATTACCCGACACATTATGATCTTTTTGCGAAAGCAAATCCAAGAAATAATGACGCTCCATCATTTCATTTTTCACCTTTGAACTTTGTTCTGATTAGTTAGTAATTGATTAAGTAGTTAAATAAATAGATAGCAATGAAAGGGCCAAGACTCTACGTGCTACCTCTTGGGTTACAAGCTCGTTTAATTCGCCTATGGATGAGGTTTTGAGTCA
The DNA here is from genome assembly GCA_039602395.1 of Deinandra increscens subsp. villosa. Lineage (NCBI taxonomy): Eukaryota > Viridiplantae > Streptophyta > Magnoliopsida > Asterales > Asteraceae > Deinandra > Deinandra increscens. Next base: position 59,750,050 of record JBCNJP010000009.1, on the reverse strand, counting down.
ATACCCAATGTAGTTAAAAGGGGGATAGTGACTCTCTGAGTGTGCCTCTTAGTGAGATTCTGGGTCGAGACCTTATGTACTTGAAGGGGGGGTAGTGAGCTTTCTGATGGTACCTCTGAGTGAGACTTTAATTGCTTGATATTTATTAAAAAATGTATATAATATAAGTAATAGTAGATAGTTAGGAAATAAATAAATGAAGCTCAAAGTCCTTTCCATCCATCATCATGCATTTCCATTATTGTTTATATATACGATTATTTGATTTAGAGTGGTAGGTCGATCTATATGGTTGAATCATTTACCTTGAAAGCCTTGAGGCGGGATCAGGTAAACTTATGACTTTCTAAGTGTGGGGAACATTTGGTAGATTGGATGTGATAGTAAAAAGGAAAAAAAAAATTAATATTCATTGCTATTGGGGGCCTATGATTTCGGTGTTTGGGTTTAATCGGACCGAAATATTAGTGATTGCAGTCAGAATGTGTATGTGTGTATTAAATAAAAATTGAAGTTGTAAGTAACTGGTTTGAGTTAGTTTCCCAGCTACGACCCCGATGCGTTTTTCAAGACGAAAAAAGACAAGTATGAGGATGTGATGTGATAGTAATTTATAGCATGTTATCATTCTTAATTCCCTATATTTATGGTTTACATCTTATTTATGGTTTACATCTGGTTGGAAACACATCACTTTGTATAGTTTTGTATATTTCAGGTTGGTGTGTTAATGTGAAGAAATCGGGTCAGATTCAAGCTTTAAAGTGATGAAGATTTCTGGAACTAAGATCGGGTCATGCCGCGAGGGTTGAGCATTCCTCTTCGCGCGAGGCTCAAGCGAGAAGACCGTCACGGCACGCGACGGGTTTGATGTTGGCAAAAAGTTTAGGGTTTGGCTATTTAAGCTAACTGGAGGCCATCAGATGTCTTCTTCTGCCATCGTGGACGACTGTAGGCTACTGGTTATGAATTCCAAAAGATTTCAAGCATTCGGAGACTATGTTTAAGCATTCGACTCTGATTTAAGGGCGATTTCTTCTATTTCTGTTTTTTTGTTTACTTTTGCCATGTCTGGCTAATTTTCTTTGTAATCACTTTGGGTGAAGGTTAGTGTTTTTCTGCTTTCAAACTAGGGTTTCTACTATTGGATGGACTTGTGACTTGTGACAATCATTAATTCAAGTGTTTATTTGTTCAATTGATTCCGATTGTTTGTTATTATTCGTACCCAGACTACCTCTTTGAGCATAGCTCTAGGACTATACTAAGTACGTGCATGGTGATCAGTTGGTTAGGTTGAGTAAATGTTAGCACGACCATGTCTATGTGGTTTTTAGGTTAGATTCCGGAAGTGCGAAATCAGTAATTCACTAGGCCGGATCTTAAAGTGATTACCTTTAAGTCATATAAGTTAGAACCAATTAATTGTCAGTAGTTAATTTAGCTTTAATTAATTTAGTGTTAAGTTAATCAATCCAAGTAAAACAGCTAAGAGGCACTTTCCATTTTAGCAAATTAGGTTAAGTAACATAGGTTTAATTTAGTTAGTAATTTAGTCAACTAGCGAGTAACCATAGATTCCCTTGGTTCGATACCTTAGCTTACCGTACAACAAAATTTAAGTTAGGTATTTGTAGCAGTCTCGACAAACTGTTATCAGTCTCCTGCTCCTTGCAATCCCTAATCTAACTTTTTAAAGCCTCCTTCACCTTCCTAAGCTTGGCAAGGAGAGCTTCATCAGATCTCCCATTAAAATCACAGCCATGCCAAGCTAGATGCACCACATCCTCCAAACAGTCCTTTTTGAACCAGGAGCAGAAAAAACGAAACAGAATGGAACCAAAGTCCAACACCGAGCACTTTAAAGTTAGCGGGCAGTGATCAGACCACAATCTCGGATGGACGATGAGCGAAGCAAAGGGCCACCTGCACATGAATGAAGAACTAACGAAAATACTGTCATTTTTACTAAATGATTTACCATTCCTATGTGAGTAGGTGTATTTCATGCCCCCCCCCCCCATACTGTATTCAACCAAATCAGCCTCGTATATAAAGTTGTTGAAAGCAGCAGCACCCGAAGGATTGAATTGGGAGAAAAGTCGATCCTCCGGAGCTCTAACCTCATTAAAGTCCCCCGCAACAATAACCCTCCAGGTCCAAAAAGTGTAAAAACTTATCCCATAGCCTTTTCTTAGCCGAAGAGCTTTGTGGAGCATAAACATTGACGATATTAAGATTGACCGACAACCCCAGAATACGACCCTTAACAATAACAAAATTATCCTCCAGGATGACGTTGTTGTGCTTGAAAACCGAAGGATTCCAAGAGCACCCTAATCCTCCCGAACGACCACCCGCATCGACCCACACATTCACAGCCCCATCTTTCCCCCAAAGATTCCTAAACAGAATTTTAGAACCATCGGCAAGTTGCGTCTCCTGGAGGCAGATGAAACTGATCCGATGCTTAGCCCTCAGACCACTGATCCAGGAAAGCTTCTTCCTATCCCCCACCCCTCGAATGTTAATGGACAGCAGATCCATCTACAAACCCTTGCCAACACCACAATCCAAAACCATTTTTGAGACCTTAGACTGATACCCGTCCAGGTTAATGCCAACACAAGCGTTAACCCTAATCGTGTCAAAGACTTCATCAGCCAGAGCGATGTCACGCAGCTCCTGCGAAGTGAACGACTGCCCAATGGAGGGATCCAAAGCAGAAGCCATGTTTTGTGGCGGAGGATTACCAAGCCCAGATCGAACATCAACCTCGAAATTCTCGTGGCCCCCTTTTATCCTTTTCTTAGACCCCTTAGCATGGAATTTTCTAGAGGGTGGGATGTTCAGATTTAGACTAGGCTCTTGGGAAGAGGAACCATACGCGACACTAACGCCAACATGGGGGGGGGGGGGGGATGGCCTACAATTCTCAGGGGAAGAAGGAGGGCTAGAGGAACGACATCTTTTTTGATTTGGCCCAACACCTTGCGCACCCGGTCCACTGGGGGAACCCAGTCTGCATGGAGCCCTGCGATAGAACATCATCATTGGTATTAGGAACAAGAGATTTCGCATGCACACGCCGGGATTGATTATCCGAAGCCGAGGAGTCGGCCTGACCACCGTCACCAGACCGCTCACCTTCCACCGGAGACTCCGACGAGGACTCCGGCTTCTTCCCCACTCCGGTGACCACATCAATGAAGTCCGGTGCCCAATCTTCTAAAGTCTCATTGACAACAATCACCACCGTGTCTTTGATTCTGGCTCCATTGCTAACTAGGCATCCTTTCCAGACAACAACCACCGTTTCTTTGATTCTGGCTCCATTGCTAACTAGAACGCCCACCCGATTCTTTGACATGTTGCAATCAAAGGAATATGCGTCAGACGGTTGAACCACCAATCCAAATTTCCGGCCAATAGCGTCGAAAACATCCGCATCCCAAATCTAAGGAGGGATACCACATATGCTCAGCCAAGCAATCCGTTACGGCGCACCAACCTGACCCGACTACCTTTCAAGTTTCGAGAACCAATTCGTCCAAATCTGAGTGTACTCTAGAATAAAGATTCTTAGCTTCCATGTCCGGAGAGGTGAGGAGAACAGAGAAACCTCCAAGGTAACGAACTTCATAGGTTAGGACCGAAACCAACTCCATAAGCTTGTGCAGATTACAAAGGTTGGGGAGATCCACCACCCTCCCGATGAGCGCTTTGCCCTCCCAGTCACACCAAAATGATGTGATCCTGTCCCCCAAATCCACAATCTTTTGTTTGCCAGCGGCCGCAGGGCCAAGGATGGCACTGGCAAAGGAGGTCCCCTGCATGCACATATTTGACCAAGGCGCTGATTTAGAGCTCAGGACGAAAGGTTTAGCACTGCTTGAAGGCCTTGCAGGGAGGGGAGCCTCGATAATCCTTTGACCCTCCCTGTTAAATTTCTCCAAGTTGGCCGATATCTTCAGGCTGCCAATCTTAACCTACCGGAGTTTTTCTTCCAGAGCCCATTTGTCCTTTACATTCTGAAACTTGACAAAACCAAAAATCTCTCCAGTGCTCTTCCTCCTTGAGACATACACATCGACCACCTTTCCTAAATTCGCACACTTCTCCCACATCGCCTCCCTCCTGCAATCTTCTGGGAGATTGGAGATAAAGAAAGAAACAATGTTGTCAAACTCCGATGAGGCAGACCTCACCCCGGACTGCCACTTCTCCACTTTCGTCCACCCAGACCTTTCGTCTCCATGTCTTTTTTAAAAGATGTTTTAACTTCACTAAATGAATGAAATTCACACCACTACTAGCTAACACCATTGTCACCACCACTGTGGCATCACCACCACAAACCTACTTTGTGCCAGGGGCGCCGCCACCACCTATCATTCGTCATGTCAGTGTAGGACGGAGCACAATGAAGGTTCGGTAACAAACGACAACATCTACCAATGACACACATGGTAGAATTTGTAACAATTTTATTGTCGGTTGCTCTTCCAACAACTTATGAACAATTATTTTAAATATTTTCTTTCATTTTTATCCTCGTTTTTTAATCTTATTATTCTCATAAATCCAATTAGTTGCCCTTAAGAACTACACCCACTAGCTTAGCCTAGTGGCGAAGGTGTATGACCCCTTATCAAGAGGTCTTGGGTTCAAGTCTCACTTGTAACAAAGAATAAAAAATGAGGGTTACAAGTTGGGCCAGAGGTTTTCTCACAAGTGGTGAGTTTCCTTCTGATGGGGATTAGAGATGATCGGATGGGTGGTGTAATGTTGCCGCCAGTTATCTAAATTTGCCGTTCAAAAAAATAGTTGCCCTTAAAAACTAATAATATATCATATTTTAATCATTTAATGTACATAATTAGTAAGCTTCTATAACTAAGGGTGGGAAGCGCAACTGCGTTAGCTTAGAATTTGCACATGCGGCTACGACCTTCCGAATGTTATGTTATATTAATTATTTGTATGTTGACATTTTCTTTATTTGCTTACGATGGACGTTTTCCGTGCACACTACATTTATATCATCTTTATTAAGATCTAAAATCACTAACAAAAATTGTGCCCATATAAAAGAAGGTAATAGCATCAAAACTTTATATGTATGGTTTAGTAGTTCGAAAAAATATATGTATGTTATTTATGTTTGTTTGTGTGTATGTATGAAACGTAAAATATTATTTATATGTAGGTAGGGGTGGACATAGTTTAATAGTTGGGTGTGAACCGACACCCATACATCTTTAACATACGTTATATGCGATCAAAACTTAAGAGACATCCGATTTTTTTAAACACTTATGCCGATTAAAAGTTTTATAACAAGCAACATCTAATAAAACTAGGGTCGTTATATATTAACAGCATTTTTTCTAAAAAAAAATAGGACCCCCACGGGTCGTTTGGGGCCAAACTGGCCATGCGGGGGGGGGGGGGGGGGGGGAGGGGGTCGTTCGGGGCCAAACTGGTCGTGGGAACCTTTTTTAATTAGGTCTTTTGAGCAAAAAACGGCCCCCTTAAAATTCAGGGGAATGTAGTTTTGTAATATTTAAATAAAAATAAATAAATAAAATAAGATCTCCACGATCAGTTTCACCCCAAACGACCCCTTAAACGACCAGTTTGGCCCCAAACGACCCCACGGTCAGTTTGGCCTCAAACGACCTGTGAAGGTCCTGTTTTTTCAGCAAAAAATGCTGTTAATATAGCTAGTGCCTAAAACTAACATAAAGTTTTAAAAACTCACTTGTTAAAATATAAATAAACCAAATATTAATATTAATATCAATATTATTTAAATTATATATCAGAGTTATTAGCCCATTACCCACGTAACCCATAATAACATTTAATTCTTAATTAACTCGCTTAAAATTTCCCTTTTTCCTTTTATTTGTTATATTTATGTAATTTAGTTCCAACTAAAAGTCATTTTGAATCTGCTAGACAACAATGATATGGTATTGGAGGCGATTGTGTCCTTGGGAAAATATTTGATTTCTTACCAAAACTGTATTACTGTACGATATGTATATTTGCCTTTTGTACGTGTGATTAGTTTTAGAAGTTATTGTTTTCAGAAATATAAAGTTGAATTTGATGTGCACATGCGTATACAAAATGTTGGTTTCCATATCAAAAGGATGGGTTTGAGATGAAAGGGGTGTACCAAATGTAAGTATGGGCTTATGATACCCTATACATGAAATCATACTGTTCCCGCTTAAATTCAAGTCCTAAGTATCAAGATTCTAGAAAATTTTGGACATCTCTAGGATTTTCATCCTTGTTATAATCTAGAAAAGTCCATGAAAATATCATGGATATTAATCATGGAGTTATCTAGAATATACTTGTGTAAATATCTAGATATTTAGATGGAAAATCTAGAGTAGAGAATGATCTAGAATAATCATAATTAGTGTGAAAACTAGTATAAATAGGTGGAAGGTGGTCATTTGCAAATCACCTCACAAACTTGTAATCAAAAGCTTTCTCTTGTAAAGGATTCTCGTGTAATAAAAAGCGTTCTTTGTGTTAACCAGTGCCGGTTCTGAGGGGGCGCAGGCGGCCCAAAAGCGCTGGGCCCAACAACCTCAGAGGCCCATTTTTTATTCTTAATATATAACGTTGGTCCCTGAAGAAACTTGTGTTATATATTGGTCCCTATGGGCCCACCATCACACTAATAAATGAATCATGGAAAATTGAAAGGAAGGAGACGAATTGCTTAAAGTTTGTTTAAATAGTAGGGTTTTACAAATATTGTACTTTGGTCCCTGAAGAAACTTATGGTATATATTAAATCCAAGACTTTATAAATGTTACAAGGTGGTCCTGAACACCCATAACTATTTGAAATCTTGTTACTTTTTTTTTCTTAGGGGCGTATTTTTTATTCTTGTGCCGGGCCTTAGATTTTTTTTTATGTTCTCAGGGACGGCCCTGGTGTTAACATTCATGTGATCCATCTTCTAGTCGTTGGAATCATCATTCTCAACTTGGTTTTAAGGTTGATCTTAGTAGGGAAACTAAGAGCCACACGTAAGTTAGAAATCACTAACTGATTCGGAAAAGGTTGTGCACACAAACGTCGGGGAAGGAGACAATACTCGTAGCAGGGAAACCACTACTCCTCATGGAAGCAAAAAAAGATAGAGGTGTATCCAAGGATAGGACCTTGGGAAAACGTGCCACTGATATGGAGACCACAATGGTCAGAATCGGGACTCAAGTCGACATGTGTTGAGGTCGAATACATTATGATCAATGATGCAAATTACGTGGAGGATTAAAAGTTGTCGTTGAGCTACTATGTGGTGAGGTCAAACTTATGATCAATGATGAAATTAAGGATGCCATTAGAGAGTCAAGTGTAAAACTACACAAAGAAACTGATGACATGTTAGGTGACATGCGTCAAAGTCTCATTGCCTTAGAAACCAAAGTCAACGACCATTGTAAATCAATGGTTACCGCTGGTGCAAGCATCGTAAAGATCGCACTAAGGATCGACATCTCAAAGCCTACTCCGTTATAAGGTAAATGAGAAGTCAGGAACGTCGGCAACTTCTTGTGGGAGATGGGACACTACTTTAATGGCGTAGACATTAAAGACGGTGCCACAAAGATCATAACGACCACACAATACTTAATGAAGACCGCAACATTATGGTGGCACTACTACAAAATTGACCTAACGCAACGCTTTTAAAAGTGTTGCATGTTTTGATTATATTAGGTAATGCACATTTATCAAGAAGCGTTTCATTTGTTCAACACAATTGCAACACTTGTTAGGAAGTGTTACATTTGTTAAAGAGAATTGTAACACTTTTTTAAATTGTTGCATTAGTTTATTTATTATAGGAAAATTGGGTTTTAATAATATGAGTTTTAACTCATTGGCGGATAATAATACGAGTTTCAAAATTGGCGTACAATAATACCAATTAAACACCCAGGTGCTATCAGTGATACGCCGTTTAAATTAATATAACGGGGTTAGTCGATTGATGACGTGGCATACAATATGTTATTTCTTGATAATTATTATAGTTGAGGGACTGGTTTTGTAAATTATTTATTTTCTATAAACTTAAAAAAAAAGAAAATTGGATCCGGCGGCTGGTCGCAGCTAGGGTTCCGGCGCTGGCGTGGAGGTTGTGGCGGATGGTGGAGTTGACGAGGGGCGGCGGCGGAGGTCTTGTGTGTTGGGTCAGCGGATGGTGGAGTTGACGTAGAGGGGTCGGAAACCGGAGAAGACAGGGAGATCTTGCTCGCGGTGCTGATCCGTCACCGCCCACGCCGTCGCCGACGAAAAACGAGAAAGAAAGAAAGAAGGAGAAAAGGTAACTGTTCTTGTGTGTTGGGTCAGCGAAAAACGACCACCGGCGAGATCGAGCAGCGCCGGTCTCGTAAATGTCGAGGAGACGGAGACGACTGCACGTGGTAACTGTTCTCGTCTGAATATCCTAGAAATTCATCTCTCTCCGACGGAGACGGCTGCACGTGGTGGTGGTGGTGGTTTCGTCGCAACAGCCGGAAGTCGATTCTATGGTGGTGGTGGTTTGCAGGTGAACGGCAGGGAGATGGGGGGAGGAGAACGATGAGTGTTTTTTTTTCTTTTTTTTTTCTTTATAATAAAGTTTACAATTATTACAAAATCAGTCCCTCCAGTATAATAATTGTGAAAAAGAACTTATTGAATGCCACGTCAGCAAATCACTAACCCCGTTAGTGTTCAACTAACAGCATTTCATTATAAGCACCTACCTCATTAATTGGTATTATTGTGTGCTATTTTTGAAACTCGTATTATTATCCGCCAATGAGACAAAACTCATATTATTAAAATCCAATTTTCCTTTATTATATTGTATTATTATTTATTATTTTGTAAATATTTTTTCAAATAATTCTTAAAACTTATATATCTTCTGTTAATAAATATTTGAGTATTAAGGACTTCAAACGTTACATCTTATTTCACCTAAGACCTGTCACAACGCAAACAACTCGAGCCCAAAATAATATCACAATATTTATTCGGTTTATGTTATGAGTTGTTTTAAGAATTTTCAAAACTCTAGTAACTTGACCTCAAACAACTGAGAATCCAATTCGATACGATGAAAACTTAATTGCTTTAACTAAATATTTTTGTTCCCTTCTAATATCCTTCCAAGTCCCGCCCCTTATTAACCAATTTTTGTTACCAAATATATATATATATATATATATATATATATAGTGAAAAGTTCATTGTAGACACCCCCATAAGTGTAGACAGGTAGACACCTTTTTTCACCATTAGATCTCTTGATCTAATGGTTGTGATTAATTCATTTTTTTCTTTTTTTCTTTTTTCTCATTATTTAGAACATTTCACATGTGAAAAAGTGTCATTTCACATGTGAAAGTGTCTACAATGAACCTCACCCTATATATATATATATATATATATATATATATATATATATTTCAAATGAGAACTTTTTATTTTGAGAACTTTTGAGAACTAAATCTCCACCACTAATTTCAGGTGGGGACCACTATAATTCATGGGGTGGTTTCCATATATATAAACTAGTGGCTAAGATTAGTTCTTTTTAGTTCTCAAACCCAATTGGTTCTCAAATGATCCTCTCCCTATATATATATATATATATATATATATATATATATATATATATATATATATATATATATAAGGGTTAGGTTCAAATGAGAACTTTTTATTTTGAGAACTAAATCTCAACCACAAATTTCAGGGGGGGACCACTACAATTCATGGGAGGGGGGATACATGTAATAAACATGTGGCTCAAATTAGTTCTTTTTAGTTCTCAAATCAAATTGGTTCTCAAATGATCCTCCCCCTATATATATATATATATATAGTTAGGTTCAAATGAGAACTTTTAATTTTAAGAACTTTTCAGAACTAAATCTCAACCACTAATTTCAGGTGTGGACCACTATAATCCATGGGGGGTTTTCCATATATATAAACTAGTGGCTTAAAATGGTTCTTCAAAAGTACTCAAAACCAATTAGTTCTTAAATGATCATCTCCCTATATCTTCTATCTATCTATCTATCTATATAATATATATATGAAAAGATGGGATGCCACATGGCATCACAACAATAAACCTTTGGAATGATTTTCCCGCCTAGATGCAATCCACATATACGAAGCGAGGATCTGTTTGGATCTGAGAAAAAAAAAGCGCCCCCAAACCAAATAATCCGACTTACAAACCCTAATCCCCAACTTTTCCTTAAATTCTGTGATCTTCATTACAGGTTCGTTCGCAGGTTCATTCACGGTGTTAATACTCTACGTTGCTCTCCAAAAGATGATTAATCTCCAAGCTGCCTCTCTTCTAATGCAACCGTTACTCCATTATAGAAGGTAATTTGATGTATTTATGAATCCTCAGTAACAAGTTTCTTTTTTCATTTTGATTTTGATTCACTTTTTCACTTTTAATTCAATGATATCAAAAGTTCAGATACCAGAGATTGAAGATTGAAAGTTTTTACTTTCTACCTTCAAGATCAATGATTTAAGTTTCTGCCCGAGATTGATGATCGAAGATTAATCGATTTTGTAGATTGAAGCATCCGTTACTCCATTGTAGAAGGTTATAATCTGATGTACTCTTCTATTTGTTCATTTCTATGGTCTCTATTCTGGTTAACTGTAACTTTTATATTCAATTTTTATGATGCACTCCAACTGCTCGATGAAATGCTTGAAGCAAGTCCAGAAGCATCACAAAGTGCTAAACAATATTTCAATGACAGGTAAATAAGATCCAAATTCTGTTTAAATTGTCAAAGCTACAGTACCTTTTAGTTTTATGTTAGAATGTTTGGAATTCATGAATTTGTGAGTAAATTTATCAAACCAAAATGGAGTTCAGTGCCTTCTCAAGAGCATGAGATACCACTCGCACGCAAGAGAGGGCAGGTCAATCAGGGTTTTCTTAGATCAAGTTTCAAAGCAACAACCACACCGGTACCTATTCAAGTCACGGTTCTACACAAACGAAAAACATATAAACTAAGAAATGTTCTTAGTTGTCTGCTAGCTTAGAATACCAACTCAATACGTAATGAATCAATAGGAATATTTAGTATCCTTATTTAAATTGCGTTAGCATGGAAATAATATTCTTACTATTCTTAGTTTTTGCATTATAACCTGATCCTTCAAACAAAATTTGTAAAGTAGTTGCTTTATACAAAGTCAACTTAACATAAGAGACCGTTGCTTACATAGCAAAGTGTGCCCATTTATATACTAACTCAACTTGGCTCAATTTATTTCACCCTAATATTAAGAATGCTTTGTGGCCATATTTGAATTTGGTGTTGATTTTAATTAGAATTATTTTGAATTTTGGTTTATATGATCCGGATCTTTCTTTTTTTATTGAAAAAATATTAGACGTTCGTTTTGAATATGAATGATTAAAACATATACTAATAGTGGGTCATCAGAAGAGTAATTGACTCTTACTATGATTTTAATTAATATGTTTCATGTCATATAGATTGTTTAGCTGACTTTTGATATTAGTATGATTAGACAATTGCAAGGACATGTTAGTAAAACCCATCATTTAAACTTGATCCGCCAAACCAAATGTGTACGAACATTGAATTTTTGGAAGTCAAACTGCCATATTATGCAACCTAAAATCAGAAGTTTTGTAAATAATATATGAACCTTTTGTTTCCTTAGCAAACTACTATTACTAAAACCTATCTGGCTTCTTTTTATATGTCATTTTACATTTGTGCAATATGTGAGTTATCCTCTCAATTTACTTATATAGGCCTTCTAACTTTCCCAAATATACCAGATAACATTTTATAGTTTATCTTTTGGTTTTCTAATACTAAATGCAACTAAATGTTCATATTTCTTCTACAGGTAGATATAAATATACTAATGTTGGTTATTTGTTTGTGATCTTTATTATAAGTTCGATTCTTCTACAGGTACATAGAAATATACTAAATGGTAACCCTAATTCCATCGCAGTCATCTTTTAACTGTTCCAGCTGTGTATTTGCAGTTTTGTGATTTATAAGAAGCTGGTCTACATTGGTTAGATACCATCCTCTAAGGTTAGTAAAGTCATTTTTAAGTTTGCTTATGTATTCTCTTTGATTACGAGGGTTTGCATCTTACCTTTTTTAGGAAAGTATAATTTTTTTTTTTGATATTTTCATTTTAGTTTAAGGTGTTTTATAACCAAATATTCATGTGTATTCAACCAATTTGCAGAAATGTATACAATTATTGTTTAGAAAGGCAGTAAGTAATGATTTTACAAAACAAATACTAATTTGGTATGTTTCTTTGTACATGGTTAAGAGGCATCCATCACTACATATACTAATTTGGTATGTTTCTTTCAAAAAATAGTTGATCTTCTTTTGTTACCCCAATGAATATATGTACCTCTAAAAAGGTGCAGATTGGATGGGATACTTACACGAAAAAGGATGTTATTTCTTTCAAGTCTTAGTCACATTTGGACATCTCCTATATTGGTTCAAATCCAAAACATCAGGTATATATATTCATAAACTGCTACTTTTTTTATATATATCAGGAATTCACAAACAAATAATGTTTTTGCATATATGTGACGAAGATCATGCTATAAGATTGTTCAATGTTTCTGAAAAGAATTCAATTATTTATATATAAAGCTATTATTTTTTGGCACACTTTGATGTAGATCCATTTGCTAACAACTTTTCATTTGAATGTTTGAAACAAAAAACTACACTTAATTTTTTTTAAGTTGAAGCAGTTAACTATTATGGGGATATTGTTGATGCAATCAAACGAGATAATTTAGAATTTTCGGTAGTTATTTAAATCATAAATCCACAATTATATAGCAAACTTTTTGATATAGCAAACTACCTGAAATAAAAAGGAATTGAAGGAGAACAAAACAACAAAAAGCAAAATTCGAATTTTAATATTTTTTATCAGCGAACAACAATAAACCATGAGATCCGAGATTTGACCAGGTACCGATGGATCTGATAATTCAAGCCCCATTTATTAATATTCAAGACTTGGTTAATGATTTCAATTCATACTTTCTCTTCTACGTTTGAAGACTGAAGAATGAAGATAGCATCCATGATAGTAATGGTATCGATGTGTGCAGAATCAATTTATATTCGTCGCAACTCGATCTTAAACATCGCCAATGACGTCGGCTGTTGATCAGGTATGTATTCCCAATACTTAATCGATCATATTAAGATGAAATACCAATCGATTGAACCTAAATCTATTACAAGGAAGCTGGAAAAGACTTGCACTGCAATGTCTTTCTTATGCAATAAGTATATATAATATTTAGATTATTTTTGTCAAACACGCTATTTACTTGACAATTTAGGATAAGACTATGTTATTGGCTGTTGGAATTTCACAATAATGCTTTCATCTGATTTATTTTGTAAACAGGTAGTATATCCCCTCCACGCAAAGTGAACTAAGCTATGGAGATTTGTGTTTCAATTTTTGTTTTAGTTATTGTAACAGATTCCTTTATTCAATATTAGCATCAATGTTTGTATGTTTCAGTGTGTATAATAACCATATTGCTTTGTTACATGTGGTTTCCTTTATTGAATATTATACCCTTTTGCTCTATTTCACCTGTGAGATGGCTTGGAAATTGATGGAAGACCATCTACACAAGGTATTAAATCCGACTAGCAATGTATATAGAATGTTTAATTTGTGCTATTTCAAAATCATTTACGCACCATCATCATATTGTTTTTATTTTAGTAATTATTTTTTAGCTCATTTAGCCATATTAATATCCCAGATTCCAAACTATAATCATGTTTATATTAAAGAGGCATTAATTAGTAATTAGGTATCTTATTAGAATATCATACTAATTATTTTTTCCCCTTCTCTATTTGTTGTTATGTTCATGGTGTTTTATAGGTGATTTGATATATAGTATTTTTTTTTTTAATTTTAAAGATCATGTTAATAATTGGCTATGAAGTATTAAGGGTTAAGAGCAGGGATTGATCAAAACTTCTTATATTGGATGAAGATGGAAATGTGACAAACCAAACGTCAAATATAATATACAAGTCTGTATTTTATAATTTGTAACTTTTTACATTTTGGAATGTTACCGTTTTTCTTTAATTCCAATTATCGAATCACATTTATTATAATATGTTATTATAAGTATTAATTTTTTTTAAATCCGCGCGTGCGTGGCACGGGTATCAAAAACTAGTATATATATATATATATATATATATATATATATATATATATATCAAAGTTTGAAACTCGGGCTTCCTTATTGGAAGCACATATAACTTGTCATCACAAGCATATGTTAATTGAACTTTTATATCTATAGAAAATATATTAATTTGTAATTCATGACTTTAGAAACTAAAAATTAGTAGTCTAGAAGACTAGAACTAGAGAATGGAATTTTTTTCAAGAATAGTATTAGAATATAAGATTTTAACAAAAATAGAAGTTCAATTTTTTTTTTCAAAAAAAGGAATCCCGCACTTCCCAAGTGCGGGGGTTAGCTTCGGGTTAGGCTCGGGAGAACTCGCAGGAACGAACGAGGAAGAGGTGGGTCCAGTCGGGGTTCCCAAGTGCGGGACATCAGTCAACCGACAATGATGATGGGTCCCACTTGCACTTCCCAACTACGGGACACCCTGCAGAAACCCTAGTCTCGCACCTGCCAACTGCAGGGGACAGTGACATGTCCGAAACCCTAAATTTTTTTTAAGAAACCCTAGTTTTGTTTTTTTTTTTAAAGCAACGGTTGTCATGCATTAAAACTATGAAGCATACTGCATGCATGTGACATTTTCTGCATGCATGTGACCAAACACTGATTTGATGACTCGAATTGATTCCTGCATACGAAAAAACACTGATTTGATCACTCAAAATGATTAAGGCTGAATTGATTCCTCTGCAAAAACACTGATATGATGACTCAAATTGATTGCATGAGAACACTAGAAAACACCATCTTTAAATTGAGAGTTTATCTCAGTTGAATTCTCACAAAACGCCATCTTCTTTAAGTATTTTCAAGTGCAGAAATTTCAATCTCCAAAAATCCAATTAAGAAAATGTCTTCTTCATTTAGTTCCTTTTTGTTAAGAATTTTCTGGGGTGGTAGCATATCATTCCAGAACGGTGTTGTTTCAGCCTCCGAAGAAACTAATATCTCAACATATCCCACATTTGAGAAATTTTCATATGAACAATTGGTTCATATTGTATACGGCTTATTTGGTGTTAGCCAACAAGATTATAAAGTCACTATTTTGTTGTCGTACGAGTTTCAGCAGCTGCGCGATGTTTCAATAATCAAAGATGATGGGAGTTTAGAAATGCTGTTCTATTTGGTGGGAACACAACCTAACTACGTTGGTGATGTTTACGTTAAAATGGAAGAAGTAATCAACACTTGTCATACTGGTTATAATAACCAGGAGAATATTGGTTATATTAACCAGGAGAATACTGGTTATATTAACCAGGAACCGACAAATTCAGCGGAAGACGGTGGCTTTGATGGGTCTGATGGCTACATATCTTCATCAACGTCCGAAGAAGATAGAGATCACCTCAAGTTCGTAGAGGAGGATGACACCGATGAAGACGGCTATGATGAACCTGCCGCAGAATATCGCGTGATAAATCATGAATGGGGTTCACAAGTTCCACAAGTGAACCCTGATATTGACACTTCTGTTTTGGAAGAGCTAGAAAATCATGATTCACAAGAGGAGGATTTTATGGTTTTCTGGAACGAAGAAACAAACGTTATTAGAGCAGGTATGTACTTCAAGTCGAAGAAGGATGTTCAACATGCTGTTGGCCAGTGGAATGTTAGTCAGGGTAGAGAGCTCTATGTTAAGGACAGCAGGGCGGGGAGATGGAACGCAATATGCAGGACTAATGCTCCTGGCTTTGTAGCTGATACTCATTGTAACTGGATGGTCTCCGCCACAAGACAAGGAAATGCAGCTTCTAGTTTGTGGAGGATTATAAAGTGGGTTCGTGGTCATAACTGTTACGGGTCATCCGTTGGTAACAACAACACAAGTCTTACATCAAGGTCTATGGCATCGTACATCAACCATGCAATAGTTGCTGATCTTACATTTCCTGTTAAGCAAATACAGGCATTTTGTAAGGATAGATTTAGTGTTGATGTTTCTTATATCAAGGCCTGGACCCACCATCGGTCGCCTTCTCTGTGTCCCGCAGTTGGGAAACGCGGTGGACTGATGTCCTGCACTTGGGAACCCCGACTGGACCCACCTGCAGGTATAATTTGTCCATCTTAAACTCAGACAGAATCATACTCATAGCATATGGATATGTTAAGATATTGATTAATTTGCTTTGACCAGTACCTCACTCTTTCTGACATATTCAGACATTTCTATTATCACACTTTGTGATTTGCATATGATTTAACACATAGTGACTGATTTTTTGGTTATGTCAAATGTGTTCCATGCAAAAAGAAATAAGAACGTTAAATCGTCTACCTTAAGGTCGATCTTTCGATATGCAGATAAGACCTCGGATTTAACAAAATAAAAGAAAATAAAAACAAGTTGAAATTGTATAATTGAACAACGATCGGGTCAGTCTTGTGGACACGCAAAGAAAGTCTGATGAATTATACGAAACACCAAGAAAAATAAAGCAAAACCTCAAATAAACAACTATCATGTCGATACTCACATATACGCAGAGATAGTCCGATCATTTGAAAAAATAAAGAAAATCAAACAAGTTTAAATTTTTCCAAAATGACATATTGACTTCTCATTTTCTTTTCACATATCTTTTTCAATATCTTTAAAATAGGCATCAAGATATTATACAGTAGGTCAAGCATTAGCATTTAATCTATATCACATTAGTATACTTTTCGATTTGCTAAGCCTACCAAGCATATCAAACATTGATCTTATGACTTTTTCACCTATTCTATCTGAGAGTCAGACACATCAGCCAATGTATCATCATTTCCCAATTTTATCGGATCAAATTTCTTATTTGTCTATGTTTTTTTATTTTTCATTTTTCCCCCTTAAAATAAAAAATCTATTTTTTGGATTTTTCATTTTAACAAAAAAATACACTATATTTGGCTTTTTGACAATTTTCTCCCCCTAAACTACATACGAAATATAAAAAAAGAAAATTGACCAATCAACACTGATACCTTTCAGTTTTGAGCTTTTTGAAAAAAAATTCAATTTGAAATTTGAATATTTGAAATTTAAATTAAACAGGAAATTCCACTATCAGCAGCTGCTTGAAGCTTTGAACTCCACAATCACCGACATGTCTTCTTAAAGAAACTTGAACAATGGACAAACACATCGGTCTATAAATGACCCGAGGCATGTAGCTTCTGGTCGTCCAGTGTCCTCTAAAAAATCTGCAACAAATTAGCAAACTATTGTAGGTCACCAATGCATTTATTGTTTTTAAGATTTTACTAAATCGCCATCATTTGATGATCCACCTATACTTCAATCGTATTTAACAAAATGTGTCCTTTTAGATTGAAAATGTGTAGGTGTGGACTCAGTAAATAACTTTGCCAGATAAATCAATGAAAGTGGCAGATTTTTCAGTAAATGATCTTTTAGCCATTTTAGGACAATCTTGTGTCATTTGGCCTTTTCGACGACATTGATAGCACAATCGATTTGACTTGTTTTATTTAGATTTTCCCTGAAATGTGTCACAAATATAATGAGAATCAAAGTGATCATAAAAATCATCAAATACTTGAAACCGATTATTGTGCACCCATTTAGAAGTTCGACTTCGAGGAGTAGAATTTGAACCCGACGAAGAAAAGTCTGATGACTGTCTACCAATTCTGGACGAGTTTGATAATTATTTCTTTTGCTGCTATTCATTCCAGAATCCTTTTTCTATTGCAGACACAAAAACCTAAGCAAGATGTAAATCTGATCAAGATTTGTATCCTTCACATCTTGAGAAACACCTTTCTTCTCTTTCTGAACATTCTTAGAAGTCTTCTTCATATTTGGCCTCTCAATGTCTTGTTTTTCACTACCCAAACCCGAACATTTATAACCTGGTAGTTTAGACAATTCTACATGAGAACCAGAAGTTCCCACTTGAGCAACTTGATTAAGCGAATCTTTAATAACCTTCAGATTGTTAGCATCAACCAAATTAGCAGCAACTTTTTCTTCATTTAAGTTCTTCTCATCTTTTTCAATCACTCTACCAACATAAATTTTTTCACCATCTAACAAGGTACTTTCATACACAAATTTAGTTTACTTCTCTACTTTCATGTTAGATTGTTTTGAATGTTGATTTTTCTTCTTTGCAGGCTTTTTAGCAGTAAATTCAGAATAAAATCTTGTTTTGTATCAGAAGGTTTAACATCAGCTAGAGGATCAATTTGAATAACCGGATGCAGAATTTGATTATATTCTTCTTCTCCAAAAACTTTCTTAAATTCTCATCTTTGCACAAATAACTTGTGAAAGAATGCGAATTCTTCAGATTGTTCAATTGCCTAAAATCTAGAACTTTAACATTTAAATCTGAAATCTTCTTATGTGCTTCACCCAATTCCTTTTCTGACTTAATCAGCTTCTCAGACACTCTGTTGGACAACGAAGTTTCTCTTCGCATATCATCATGGGCACTATACACTTCTTGTGTAACTTTTTCCCATTTTTCTTTTTAGATGTCAGCATTCTATGTCAGCAACTTGTTTACATCTGTTAAGCTTGTAACTCGGAATGTGCAACTTGATGCTTAATTTCCAAAGCAGTAACTTCATCAGATGACTTTTGAAGTATATCAAGTTTCGCCTTTGATTTAGTAAACAAAGCATCAAAATCTTTCGTTACTTCCTTAGCTTCTTTTGCCCATTTTTCAACATTCTTGACTAAATCTTCCTTCTTAGCAGTTAGTTTTGTTATTTCTGTAACCAACTCTGAGTTTTCATTTTGAAATTTCAATTTCGGTTCTTCAGCTTCAACACACATCTCTTTGAAATGCTCACACTGATCCAAAACAGATAAATGCTTCACAGTTATATCTTTAAACTGTTTCTTTCATTTCTCGAATTCCTTTATCAACAAACTATTCTCGTTTATCAATTCATCATTAAGTTTCACAACCTCATCAGAAACTTCACACTTCTTCTTGTAGACATTTAAATCTTGATCAACACTTTTACATTTTTCAATCAACTGATTCTTCTCTTTTAATAATTCCCAAATAGCCCTGCCTTTCTTGAGCAAAATTCACATAGTGATTCAAAACTACTTGTATGTCAACAATAAACAGATCCATCTTCATAGCCAGGACTTGGTGAACTTCCACAAAATGTATAAGGACATGGATCATAAAAATGTTTTCCCCAATCATAACCTTTTTGAACTGGAATAACTAATGCTTTTTTACTTGAATTATTTGTTGAAGTCTTATACATCAGAGCTTGATTACCACAGTCAGACTTATCATTTGCTGATTGAGTACATTCACAAGCAAAATGTCCAAATTTTGAACATTTGAAACACTTAACCTTTGACTTTTCCAAACCAAGTTTCCCATCTGGATTAATTTTCTTTCTTCCAGTTTTCTTAAAGAATCTCTTAGCTCTTTGAGTCAACATAGCTAACTGCAAACCTATGTCTAATTTATCTAAATTATCGTCATCCAGCTGATTCAAGTCTTCTTTGAACAACTCAGCTGCAGGATCGAGATCTAAACCGTTTTAGATTAGATAACAAGATTTACTTGTAAGAATAACTTTACGGGATTAAGTTAAACTTCGCTCTACTTACAAATTAATTAGTGGCAACACTTGTGAATATTAGTTGTTTGCATGAATATAGTAACACACGAAGTAAAAATTACTCGGCACCATTTGCATTAACTCAACAATATTACACGGTGTACTTGCATGCGAATGTTGAGTGCTAACTATGCTATATATAGTGCTAAGAGAAATCAATGATAGCCTTTGATTTCCATATGATCATCTGGACCGGTAAAGTACAAAAGGCAAACTAACTACCAAAAGAACAATCTTCGATAGAAGAGATGAATGATGCGTGATCAACAACTTTTTATGCATGATAGCGACTTTGATAACAGAAGGAAGCAACGAGGACGCTTTACCGGCGATTTAACAACTGATTTGATGTTGTAGGAGATATTCTGGTTGAACTCTTTATCTGATGAATAATAGTGTTCACCCGCAATATTCACTTTCGGTTCATCTGAGCTTCTTCCGGTTGAAAAGTCTTTTCTGCTTGGATAAAGACTTCCGCTTGAACCTTGTTCAGCCGGAACTTCTTCATAGCGATGTTCTTTACAATCTCCCCCTAAGATGATGCTGTCAAATTATTTTCCTCGTCATTAAAGCTAATCAGTAATTTATTTTTCTTAGTTAATTTTGTCTTTTTAGTGTCTCTAGGGTTCGACCCCGGTCTGCCGATAGCTATTCTACATCCGATAGGTTCACTTGCCTATTGAGTCGGTCTAGTTTTAGGTTAATTGGGTTTTAATTTAGTGTGTCTAGGTCTAGGATAAATTAGTTTATTTTTATAGATCGATTTTTGCACATCAAAAGCTATTCGCAAAATTGACTTGTACCAAAAAAATTCAAGAACTTTCTGAATCATATGGGTTATCCCCTGGGCTGTTTCTTCTCTTGTGTATCAATTTCTTTTTCTTCTTCTTCTCATCATCAGAACCATAGTCTGATTTTTCATCAAGGGCTAATTTGCCTTTTCACTTGTTTGAAGGAGAAGAAGGTTCAGCAACCATCGATCCAGAGGGAAAGTTTGGTGGTGATGATTGTGGTGGTGATTCATTGGTTTATGTTAGTGAGGTCCATTTATGGTGAAGGGAGGTAAAGGCTGAGATTTTGGTGGTGGTTTATTGGCTTCGGGTGAAGGGCTTGAAGGTGGAGGTGGTGGAAATATGTCTGACATATCCAAAACAGATGTGGGCTTTGGTTTTGGGTCAAGTGGAGTGAAGGGAGTGAAATTGTCAGTTATGAATTTTGGGTGGAGGTATTTGAATTTATTTAGTGGAGGAGGCTTGAATTTGGTTGGGCCTTTTGGTTTGTGAGATGATGAGGATTGAAGTTGTGTTTGTTTAGAGAATAGTTCAAATAGAAAGGGAGATAGCGGCATTTCTTGAGCATTGGTTTCCTCTGTCTTAGGTTTAACAAAAGAACATACCTGAGATTGTTTCGGAGGGATGAGGTATAACCAAGTTGGTATTCACAGAAAATGCATCACCTTTCAGCTTTTGATACAGAAAGTCAATATAGCTGTAGAGTTCTTTCAACCTTTATGTTGAAGACTTCTTCCTCTGACTTCCAGTTCGTTACAATTAGAATTTTCTTATCTTTTCTGAGAAGTTCATATTTATTATCATTCTTCACCAATTTGTAGACATTCTTGAGGTAATACTCATCAACCTATCCTTCTCATTATCATCCTTTTTCACCACATCATATACCTGCATTCTCCATTCAGATGATTTCTTCTTTGCTTCTTCAAAAACTTCTTCAACAAAAAAATCCATAGAAATACAATTCCGAATCATCCTGGAATTCCTTTACCAATCTTTCATTCTCCGCTTTAATTCTGGCAGCATCGACAAACCTGTTGAGAGTAAGGGCTTCATCAATTTGGACAACCTTTTGAATAGCCACAACATTTTCCGCTTGAACAACTTATTCCGTTTGAAGAGAGTGTTGGCTATTATGCATGGAGACTAAGGTCTGAGAAATGTCTTTCGCTTCATCTTCTGGTTGAACTTCCGGTTGGCTTCCGATTGAATAACCAGTTGGCTTTCCGTTTGAACTTTCTGTTGATCAATAAAAGACGGAGAGACAGTTTTTTCTGCAACCTTTTCTTTCACCACATCCAGTTGAATAACTTCAGTCTCATTTTCAGCTATTTCAACACCTCAGTTTGTTCATCTTCACCTAACACCTTTTCACCAACAACAGCTTCAGATTCACCACTTACCTGTTTACCACTTTCAATCACATTCTCTTCTATCACAGCTTCTTTTGCATTTACCCGACTGGTAGTTGCAGCATTCAGAATTGATTGGGCATAAGCCTTATATCTTGGAATAACTACCTCTTTCATTAAATTTATAACCATTTCAACGTGCTTAGGTAATGCACCAACAACAACAACTTCAGATTCACCACTTACCTGTTTACCACTTTCAATCAGATTCTCTACTAAAGGAAAAATGCCTAAGTAGAAGCCAGCCAATTTGGGATTATCTCTCAGGGATGAACCTTCTCTTGAGGGGGAGTCATTAGATATGGATGCACAATCCCCATCCCCTAGGTTTTCCCCCTTTAATTCTTTATCATCCAGGAGTGACAATGCAGTTACTCAGGATCCAAATGATGGTATTTTTAACTCAAGAACCACATTACATGAGAACATTTTGATTGATCTTGACCCTGTTGTATTGATCCCACACTCTTCTTTGGAGGAAAATCTCAAGATTCACTACGCGAAAAAAACACTTAATGAGCACTTAGAAATTAGATCTGAACCGAAAAACTCAGAAAATGAAGAATTTTGATGAAAACCCTGCTCTCTCTCACTAGAAAACTCGCAAATGACTAAAAACAAATCAATAGAATAACCTAGATTTCTCTGATACCACTTGTAAACACCAGATCAGACCTTACTATAGATTGTAATGATCAAATGAAAGAAACACAAGCTAAATAAACCTTGGTTTATTGATTTTCGCTTAGAAAGATCATAGAGAATGAGATAGAGAAAACACACAGTTAAAACACTCTGGAATAGTTTGTTCTATACAATGCACACAACTTGAACTATCTATAGTCATGAATGCTTAGCGAACCATACTGTCTCACGAACCCACAGTCCTTGTATCGGTTCATTGAGACTAAAACCTAGCCTCACAAACATTTACAACCTATTCTAGATACATCACTTGACACGTTAAATTATGCTCTAACACTTAGTGTGTGCAAACAACACATATTGTATTAAGATGTGAAATAAAAAAAGGAACTTCTTAGCGAGTGGAGAGTTTAGGTTGATGGTTGAACATATCTCGTGTGTTCATCTTCCATTGGTTCTGATTCGATGTTTAGGATTGCGCATGTTATGTAGTTCTTGTTGTTGTTGTAGTCGCTCATCTTTTATCATGTAAACCGTTATCTAGTCACTTTTGTCACTGACTCGTGCGGTTGTATTTGTTGTTTAACACATCTGGTAAAACCAGAAGTCATCAGAACTGAGAATAACATAAGAGAATTAAAGAAAATTGAAAACATTTCATGCGGATCGCATGAGGCCTTGAATCACACCTATGCGGTCCACATGCCAGGTGGATCCGCGGGTCAGGTTGGCAACCCACCGGGTTAGGCTCCACGTACCATTTGTGTTCCATGCGGAGCACATGGCCTTCCCTATGCACCCTATGTGATCCGCATTGATCCCAGGTGTATAAAAGTTGTTGCTCCACAAATCTTCTCATTTTGCACTTCTTTAACCCAATAGCTCGAGTTCTCTCCGTCCATTTCCCTCTATGAAGACTGATTCTGGCAAGTGGGAGGTTCAGGTAACATTTATCATGCATATTTGGGTCACACGAAGTTTGGGTATGCTTCTAGTTCACCCATTTCTTTGTCTTAAGATACATTTCCCTGGGTTCTCTACCGATCAGTGATTATTCACATCAATTAGGGCTTGCATGGATGATCCAAGGTGATCTAAGGCTTGTGGGTGTGCATTTGTGGTGAAACAAGGTTAGTTGTGTTCTAGTGTTTCTTTAGATCATGTTTTTGAGTGATTCATTGCCTAAATCTGAGTTTGGATGATGCATGCAAGCATAAATTGGTCTCTGAGAACTTGCTAGAATGTTGAGAAGAAAGGAAACCTGCTTGGATTGCTCGGTACAAAATTTTATACACAAGGTACTACCCTTTTATGCATGCATGTTATTATTTTAGGTCTAGTGTTGTAAATATGGAATGTTGCCTAGGAAACCCTAACATCTCAGTGACAGAAGTGTCATGTTTAGAGGATTGGTGAATGGGTGGAGGCATTGGTTGTATTTTTTTGTTTAGAAATCTGAAAACAGTAGTTTGGATTATTGATAATGGCTAATGACACATTAGACACCTCACTGGCTTGAAGCCTTAATATCTAAGTTGAAATCAGTCCTAAAGTGGAAACCAATGGTTTGGACATATTGGATTTGGCTAAAACCCGTAATAGTTTGATTTTGAATAAATTCGGGAATAACCCGAACTTGTAACTTTGGATTGAAAGGGCCCCAGTGCCTAAATTTCTGATAAATGACTACTGGAAGTGTTTGGAACAAGACCCCATTGTTGAAACGAGCTAAATTTGAAAAATGGAAAAAATGCACTAAAAGCTAAAATAGTCGATGCGGATCACATGACTGCTTTTGTCATTTTATGCAATCCGCATCGCATGGGGAATAAGTATTCTTTGGTCCTTATGTGATCCGCATGCTGCCCTGAACAGAATTGTTGGTTTTGTTCATTTGAGATTTGGGGAAATATCGAGCGACCCGGTTTGGTTATTTTTACGAGTATGGGCATATTGGTTTCCAGTAGTGACATTATACCACTCGATTGGGCCCGTTTCTCTCGTCGAGTGTTTGTCGTTCGCTTGGTATATCCCTGAGAACATTGTTCATCTTCGCGTTTATTTGTGGATTGTTGCTGCTAGTTATTTGTGCTTATGCTTTGGAATAGGTTCTGATATATATATATATATATATATATATATATATATATATATATATATATATAGATGGAGGATCAAATGCAAACATGTGTTTTGCCTAAGATCGGTGCGAACACGCCTAAAAATACATTTTCTCGGTCATAGGATGTAGTTTAATGCTGGTATATGATTAGGAATGTGTTCTCGTTCATATATATGATCAGAAATAGTGCTGGTGTATGATCAGAAGTGGATTTGGCTCATGCACAAAGTTTTTTATGCTGGTCTATGCTGGTATAAGTTTTTATGCTGGTATATATAAAAATTTAAAAAGCATCAAGGAATGGATCAAGAAACTGTGTTGATACATGTATACATCTACCTTGCACCATTTCTAATAATATAGTACCACTAAATCTACATTGTAAGACCAAAATACGGGTTTTTATGTATGTTCGTACGATTCGTAGGCAAAATGCCCGTCCGCACGAGAACCGCACCCTATATATATATATATATATCATTATAATAGACTTGTGACTGTGATACATTCGGACGTTTGGATTCTCGTCCCCTGTGACGTTTGTTTGTTCCACCGTTTTATAACCTGTGAGTTGATAGCTTTCCCCCTACTTTACTTTTAAACATTTTGGGGTGTATATGAACCATGTCAAACTGTCACTTGATTGTTTTTTGTTGTGCTTAGGTATGTGTACCGTGTTATAAATTAGCTCACATGTTACGAGACTTTCATATTGATTAGTATGGTTAATTTCGGCCTGAGTGTTTGGCCACAAAGACATATATTGCACCAATACAGCTATAGAGGTAGATCAAGGTGTCTCATACCTGTTTTTTGGACCCATTAGGGCTCGCGTGATGGAGTATATGCCTAGTCCACAAAGGGAGGCGTGTGATCATAGTATCGTACCCCCAGAGTGTTGTTTTAATCATAGGAATTTATAACAGTTACAATATTGTTATTTATGGAACCTTGTGTTTGAGTCAAAATGTGCTACGACTCACCAACAACTTTTGTTTGTTGGCGTCCTTTTGGTTCATGTGCAAGTAAGTCAAGCTATGGTGGAAGTCACGTTTGGGATTAGGGATGATTTGATTTTATATTTGTTGGGGGTTATTTTGTTGATTTGTGGATTTGTTCCTCGTCATGACTATCTTTTGTTGTTTGCCTGTTCATTAATCGTGCTTGCAGCCTTAGGTTCCACATGGCGTAGACTTATGTTTAACATTTAACACTTAATGAATTAAGTCCCTTTCGGTTTGTATTTGATTTTGTATTGGACGGGTCGTTCGTTTGTGTGTGTTGAACTTGTGATCTCACATCTATCTGTATGCCTCCGCGTGTTCTGATACGGGCGGCCGGTCCTACGTCCTCTTCCCCGCGCCTGGAAGGGTGCGGCGGGGCAGGGTGTGACAGGTTGGTATTAGAGCCCAAGGTTCCAGCAGATTAGGTGACTCTTAGAGCCCCTAAGCTTAAACCTCTAAGAAAGAACTTTAGGGCTAAGCTTAGTGCTAAATCTAGGACTTAGGTGGACGTCTGTGTGCTAGGGAGTAGTTGAGGTTTAGTGTAAGGTCGGTGGTAGTTTTAGCCTTGCAATCTGACATTTCTACCCACAGATGTACTATGACTCAGCGAACCCTAGCAGATATACGAAGGATGATAGTATTCCTTGTTAAGTTTGGACCTAATTAGTGAATGTTTATGTGTTAGGGTGATCTCAAGGATTAGTTTAAGGTAGGTAGTAGTTACAGAGCTCCAGACTGCCATTCCTACCCACAAGTACACTAAGACTTGCCGAATCTTAGCAGTTCAAAATAAGCCGAAAGTCCCTCCTTGTGTATTTTTTTTCTTGCATTGGCTAATAGGACACATCGTCCTTAGAGTGTGTTAGGGTAACGGTACCCTAGGCATGCCTGGGAGATTTGATATCTTGTACACTGTACTGACTTTCAAATTTGATAGGTACCTTGAAGAAAACATGGTTTTCGGTCGTAGTAAATCATCATCTTCCCGATCTAGCGGTAAGGGCAAGAAGAAGACCGATGCAGGACCTAGCAGACCAGTTACTCCTCTGAGCCGTGATACATCGGGCTATGTGGTGTCACCATCGGAGTTCATTCGAAACACCCCTAGTGTAGGAGGAGGAGCGCGTTAAGTTTCCACGACCCCCTAGGAAGCGTATTGGAGCTCGGATGTCGGTACGCCACATTCCCCAGATTCACCTTACCCAACAGGATATAGACGCCAGATTCATCGTAGCAGCAGCGACCCCAGTTGTGGATCTGGATGACGATGATGAGGAGCCTGAGGAGCAGGCTGATGAGGTTAAGCCACCACCACACCATAAGCATCAGGATCAGCAGTAGTCAGGTAACCATTTGGTTATCGAACTTTTGGCAGGCTATTTAGTGAGCTACCATTCCCAGCACCACGAGCATCAAGTGTACACGTCCCCTGCCTATGCTCCAGTCAGCTACGTTTCTGGTGTTAGTGACGGCCCATTTGAGTCTGAGCCCATGGTTGAGGTGCCCATTGTTATTGTAGTTGCCGCAACCGTTGTCGTGCCAGGATAGCCCATTCCTCCCTCGTACCCACCTTTTGTTCATGACCCCTGAGATCCATATGTAGCTGTTCGTGTTGAGGCCTAGCACGCCGACCTTGTCTCTAACGGTTATTCATTTCCCATGCCACAAAGATCTTACAGTGCTCATGCCCCCGTGTACCCACCTCATATGAACCCCTACTGTGCTCATCCTCCACCACCCCTACCATATATGATGCCATATTACCCTTATGCTCCATACGTTCCATACATTGAGCCCCCACCGTTCTTCATTTTCTGGCCCTGGTTACCCGTTTCCTTATTCTCCATACCGTGAGGTCGCTCGACCTAGTTCTCCCGATGTTGCCGCTCTCATGGAGAAGAATCACGTACTAGCATAGGAGAACGCAGAGGTGAAAAAGAGAGAGAAGAACATGGCTAAAATGTTGTCAAAGACATCCACTGCTATTGGGGAGGCGGCCAGGATGGGGTTCAGCATAGGAAAGAAGACGAGGAACTGAGGATTATTGTTAATTGATGATATGGTTCTGTGGGGAGCTGGCTATTGATGGTTACGGTTATTTGTGGTTCTTGTTATCTTGTAATTTCAGTTGTCTTTCAGTTATACTATCATACATGTATCGGTAGTATTATTGTTGGTACTTGTAGTGGTTGATGTGTTGTAACTCGGATATTGTAGTAGTAGTTCTTATGCTAAGTTGAATCTTGTGTAAGACTTGTTATGGTATGATGGTTGATAAAAATCTCAGTGTTGATTATGATTTTTTTATACTTGTTGAGGATTGGAATGCACTAGGGGTTGTATAGCTTGTTGAAGCTAGGAGTTAACTGATTGCCTAATGTATAGGAATTGCTTAGAACTCCCCCTACCTTTGTTTCTGTGATAGTCATGACACTGCTTAATTTCATGAGCCCTCTATTCCGGGTGTATCTGCTGGTTTCCTCCGCGCATCCTCGATGACTTGGACCGAAGCTATGCTTCCCTATGGTCCATATTTGTTAGGGGTAAGAGCGAAGCAAGAGTTTGTTCCCCACGTTTGAATAACTCCTACGGAGTAATGTCCGTATCACAATTGAATTTCTGTAAGTCTATCTGAACCTTTGTGTTGATTCTAATTGTGTGTTTCGTCCAAATTTCAGTTAATGACGAAGGCTAATACTAGCACGACAATGAGAAGAACGCGTCATACTGTTAATAATCCGAAGAATGATGCAGATGCTCCAAAGAATACTATTGAGCAGAGTAACGATGTAGATGATAACTCATTGCGCATTGTGGATAATACTCCTTTGACGTCTGAGCAGAAGCGAGCGAAATAGTAGGAAGAAAGATTTCAGAAATTGATCGCTGATGGGATTGCGGCTGCATTTCTAAATTGGTTGCCCAGGATAAAAGATTGGGTAAGAAACATGTTGAACCTGAAGGAGAAAAGATTGGGTAAGAAACATGTTGAATCTTTAGGGGTGATAAAAGCACCACTAAGTCATTGAATTGGTTGGATGAGGTTGAAGATGCACTGGATATTAGTGAGTTTGCTGAAAAGGATAAGATAAGGTTTCCTTGACAAGCGTTTAAAGGGCCAGCCGTGAATTGGTGGAAGACGGAGCTGAACAAGCAAGGCAAGTCGAGAGCATATATGACGGGTTGGAATAAATTTTGAAACTTGGTGGTGCAAAAGTTTTTACCCGAAAATGAGTCTGAAAAGATGGAGAATGTATTTGTTCATTTGGAAATAAAAGGGTTAGATTTCATGTCGTACATTAATAGGTTCAATGAGCTGCTGAGCCTTGTTCCTCACATGGCTAAAGAGGAAGAGACTCAAATTGGCCAATTTTTGTATGGTCTGAGCCCCGTGATAAGGACAGATGTGAGAGCTTACCAACCTTGCACCTTGAAATCTGCAATGAATTTGATTGGCACGTTATGTGAAGAATGGAATTGTCAAACGAGGTCATGATCGAGACCGCAAGGTTAAGAAGAGATGCCGAGGTGATAGGGGCATAGACTTCAAAAAGGAGAGGCCCACATGTTACAAGTGCAATACCATTGGGCACTACGCACACTGGTGTATGAAGCCTGCTGCCTGTTACAACTGTAGTGATAAAGGGCACAGAATCGTCGAGTGCCCAAAACCCAAAGATGCGGCTAAGGACAGAAGCAAGGGCAGAGATGGTGGAGGTCCCAAAGGTAAGCCTCGCCTGCTTATCATGTCTGCTGAAGAAGCTCATAATAGTGATGATGTCATATCTGGTATGTTCTCTGTGAACAATGTGTATGTTAGCATATTATTTGACTCTGGAGCGAATAGAAGTTTTTTGCTACTTCAGTTTTACACAAACTGAAATGTGCCATAAATTCTCTAGATAGACCCTATGTTGTAGAAACTGCTATAGTGAACAAGAGATTAGGATTCTCGAAATTGCTAGAGGTTACCAACTAAGGATAGATAATACCTTGTTTGATCTTGAATTTCTACCCATGGCCTAAAATGAATTTGACATAGTGATTGGTATGGATTGGTTGACTCGGTACCGAGCCCAGATTCGCTGTTAGGAAAAAGTTATGCAAATAGAGGTGCCCGATGGCAAAATGCATACTATCGTGGGAGATCGCCAAGGAGAACCTGGTAGAAGTTCCTCAAGAAGGTAAGATTGAGGACGTTCCAAAAGTTTCAGAATACGCGGATGTATTTTCTGAAGAACTTCTGGGATTGTGACCAGAGAGGCACGTGGAATTCCAAATTGAGCTTACACTAGGGACAACACCGATAGCTAAAGCGCCATAACGTCTTGCGCCATCAGAAATGCAGCAGCTGAAGAGCCAATTGCAAGATCTTTTGGATAAAGGATTTATCCGGCCAAGTTCGTCTCCGTGGGGAGCACCCGTTTTGTTTGCGAAGAAGAAGGATGGGACTTTATGCATGTGTATCGACTACCGTGACCTTAACAAGGCAACGATCAAGAACAGATACCCACTCCCTCGTATAGACGACTTGTTCGACGAGCTTCAGGGAGCAAGTTACTTCTGAAAGATTGACTTGAGATTCGGATATCACCTAGTGAGTGTTAGAGAGGAAGATGTCCCAAGGACTGTTTTCCGAACAAGATATGGGCACTATGAGTTCACGGTAATGCCATTCAGGTTAACGAATGCACCCGTACTTTTTGTGGTTCTGATGAATCGAGTGTGTAAGTCGTACCTCGATAACTTTTTGATAGTCTTCATAGAGTGTGTTTCTTGCCTAAAGGGTAAGCAACCCATAATGTACAAAGATGCAGCTGATGACTGTGGAAACTCAAGTAATCAAAGTGATCAAGGTAATCAAGATGAACAAACACAGAATTCGGTTTCACCTCCTCTGACAGTGATGACTCAGATTCTCATTCAGTTGAAATTTCACCTGAGAAACTGAGTTCTCCTTCTCCTGTTGGTGAAACTAAGATATCTGAATCCGTCTTTGAACCTATTGCATCACTATCTCAAGAATCCCCATCTTCCTCATAGATACCAAAATTAGAGCTTATGAATAATCTCACTCCTTCATATTTATCTAAGCCTAATTTCAGTCATGAATTCCCATCATCATACAATTCTAGAGTGATGAAAACTCATCCTTTGGAAAATGTGATTGGAGAAATTGAAGCACCAGTGTTCATAAGAAGCAATTCAGCAAATGCAAATTTCATTCTAATGCTTGTTTCGTATCTCTGATACAACCAAAGAAGATATCTGAAGCACTTAGAGATAAAAGTTTGATTGAAGTCATGTAGGAAGAGCTAATTCAAATCAACAGACAAAAGGTATGGGAACTGGTAGATTTACCAGAGAATGCACCACCTCCTATTGGAATTAAATGGGGTTTTAGGAATAAAAAAGGATGAAAGAGGCATTATGGTGAAAAACAAGGCAAGGTTAGTAGTTCAAGATTTTGCTCAAGAAGAAGGAATAGACTATGATGAAGTGTTTGCACCAGTTGCAAGATTGGAAGCAATAAGAATATTTTTGGCTTATGTTGCTTTAAAAAACTTCCATGTCTACCAAATGGATGTCAAAAGTGCTTTTCTTTATGGATAATTGAATGAAGAAGTTTATGTGTGTCAACCACCTAGGTTTGAAGATCCACCTCATCCAAACAAGGTGTGTGAACTTATAAAAGCTCTTTATGGTCTTAAACAGGCACCAAGGACCTGGTATGAGACCCTATCTTGTTATCTAATTAATCATGGATACAAAAGAGGAGCAATTGATGAAAGTCTCTTCATCATAATTGTTGGTAAGAATCTCCTAATGGTACAAGTTTATGTTGATGATATAATCTTTGGTTCAACTAATGATGCTCTTTGTAAGGAGTTTAAAGCCCTGATGTAAGTACCTTGACGGATCTTACTACTGCATGATTCAATCAATATGTAATGAAACACACGGTAAATAAAGCTTTGCTTTATTGATTCACTTAGAGAGAATACAAGGATTCTAGAGACAGAGAACACACTCAGTTTCACCTAGTTAAGAAGATAGGAATGACAGAACTAACTGAACTCTCTCTAGCCCGAACTACTTATAGTAACAACATACTTTCCGGCGTACCAACTGGCGGACCAATTGGTACGGGCGTACTTATTGGTACGGCAGACCATTGGTATGGCCACCATGGTATGTTGACTGCTTGACTCACAAACTCGCTCTAATCTAGATAAAATACACGAGACACATTGTAGCATAGGAATATGCTCTAACAAACTCCCCCTTAACGTGTAGTGTATCTATTCTAACTAAACTTTAGTCTTCAATCTTCAACATTGCTACATCCGATCTTTAACTAGAAATCTTATCAGAAATAGAACTTGCATGGCTGGATCAGTCTTTAACAATCATTGAACTTCAAGATCCATTTGTGAAAGATACTACAAACTCCCCCTTTCACCACGCTTGAGTCTTGTCACACAGAACCTGCAATTTCAGAAGACAGAAACACGCCTATCTTGGCGTAAAACTTCTCTTTGAGAATCCAAGATTTAGTTTTGAAATCATAATTTTGTATCTTGTATCGATCGGTCGAAAAAAATAAGAAACAAAATCTTTTTGGCTTTTTGAAACTTTACATCAAAACACACCGAAATGTTTTTTGATTTTTCTAAGTTTATGCTAAAACACACCTAAAATATTTTTGGAATTTTTCATATATAAAACATAAACGCAATACATGATCATTCACTATTTTTTGTCTTTTGCAAGAAAGATCACAACTTGGGATCATATTGAACATAACATGCTGAACTAAACTTCAATTTCAATTATTTCAGCACACAAGTCATGTCGATTACTGGTATAATTTGTCCATCTTAAACTCAGGCACAATCATACTCATAACATCTGGATATTTATTGTATTGAGTAGCTTTGCTTTGACCAGTGTACCCCACACTATCAGACATACTCAGATATGTATTAGCTTATCACACTTTGTGACTTCACTTGTGATTTAACACATAGTGATTGTATTCATGATCTAGTCAACTGTCTTCCATGCAAAAAGAAATAAGAATGTTAAATCGTCTACCTTAAGGTCGATCTTACGATACGCAGATAAGGCCTCGGATTTAACAAAATAAGAAACTAAAAACAAGTTGAAATTGTATAACCCAACAACAATCAGGTTGGCACTCCTGTACACGCAGAGAAAGTCTGATAAGTTATACGAAACATCAAAGAAAATAAAGCGGAACGTCAAACGAACAACAATCAAGTCGATCTTTCGATACGCAGAGAAAGTCCGATCGTTTGACAAAATAAATAAAATCAAACAAGTTTAAATCTTTACAAAATGAACAAATGTTTACACAGTGACTTCTAATTTTCTTTTTCACATATCTTTTCAATATCTTGAGGTACGCATCAAGATGTTGTCCACTTGGTCAAACATTAGTATATAATGTATATCACATCCGAATACTTTTTGATTTAATGCCAAGCCTACCAAGCACATCGAACAAATGATTTTATGGCTTTTTTTTATCTATTTTATCCATGAACCAGACACGTAAGCCAATGTACCATCATTTCCCAAATATATTGGATACAATTTCTCATTTTCAATGTTTTTGTAATTTTCAGTTTTTAATGTTTTTGTATTTTTCTATTTTCCAATGTTTTTTGTAATTTTCCGTTTTTCTCCCCCTTAAAATGAAAACTCTATTTTTGGATTTTCATTTTTACAAAAAAACACAAAGACACTATTTTTGATTTTTCAATCCCCCCCCCCCCTAAACTACATACGAAATGTAAAAGAAAGAAAATTGACCAATCGATATTGATACCTTTCAGTTTAAGCTTTCAAAAAAAATTCACTTTTGTCATATGTAGCATTGAAAATAAGTTACGCAGGAAACTCCACTATCAGTAACTGCTTGAAGCTTGAACTTCACAATCACCGACATGTCTTATTGAAGTACATGCACACTGGATTTAAATGATTAGTATTCAAAGGACCTGAAGCACACAGCTTCTGGTCGACCAGTTTCTTCAACAAAATCATTTGCAACCTTGCTGACGACCTTAGGTCGCCACTGCATTTTTGCTTTTACTGTTTTAACTGAATCATCATCCTGTGATGAACCACCAACACTTGAATCAAATTTGAAAAATTGTTTCTTTTTAGATTTAGTTTTGGAAGGTGTTGACTCAGTAAACATTTTGCCAGATTCATCAATAAATGTGCCAGATTTGTTAGAAAATGTTCTTTTGACAGTTTCAGGACAATCGTGTGCCATATGTCCCTCTCGGCAACATTGATAACACAAACGATATGATCGTTTAGATTGTGCTTTGCCCTGAAATGAATGACACATATCATCAGATTCAAAAGAATCATAAACATCATCAAATACTTGAAAGCTATTGGCATGAATCCATTTGGAAGTTGGACTTCGAGGTGTAGAATTAGATCCAGACGATGGAAATTCTTTTGGAGAACTTTCAGATGAATCCTTCTTCTTTTGCTTTTCCCCAAATCCCTTCTCCATAGTTGAAATGAACAACTGGGCCAAATGATAAATTTGTTCAAGATTTGTGTCTTTCTTTTCTTTTGGAGCCTTCTTGGGCATGTTCTTCTTGACATTCTTCTCAAACTTCTTACCCCCACTACCTAAACCTGAACACTTACAACCAGGTAGCTTTGATAGATCAACTTGAGAACTTAAAGAACCAGCTTTAGCAGCTTGAGTGAATGAAGCTTTAATATCCTTCAATTTGTTAGCTTCTACCAGCTTAGCAGCAGCTTTTTCGTCATTAAACTCTGTTTCATTTTTCTCAAGGACCTTTTTAGTAGAAATTATTCCATCATCAGATATAAACCCACCAGATACAAACTTTGAAGCATATTTATCAACCAAACTTTCCTCCTTCTCCACTTTCTTGTTAGATTGAGACTTTTTCTTTTCATCAGATGTTGCAGAAGCAAACTCAGAATAATCACCATTTGCATCAGAAGAATTCAGATCAGCTAACGGATCACATTGTATTCTTCACGTTCAAATACTTTCTTGAAATTCTCATCATTACACAAGTAGCTTGTGAATGAATGTGAATTCTTCAGATTATTCAACTACCGTTTAAAATCTAACACCTCAACATTCAAATCAGATATTTTCTTATGTGCTTCAATTAATGCCTTTTCTGAATCAATTAATTGTTCCGAAGCTCTATTCAACAAAAAATTTCTTTTCTCATCAGATCATGTGCATTATACACTTCTTGTGTCACTTTATCCACCTGCCCATTGTAAATCTCAACATTCCTTGTCAAGAATTTTTATCTTGTGTCAAGCTTGTAACTTTATCGAGTAATTTTGAATGTTCCACTTGACGGTTAGTCTCCTTAGCAGTAACTTCATCATGACATTTTTGAAGCTCATCATATGATTGCTGAAGCGAGTCCAATTTAGCTTTTGACTTGTTAAACAAAGCATCAAAATCTTCAATTACATCTTTTGCTTCATTCTCCCACTTTTCAGCATTTTTTACCAACTCTGCATTTTCATGTGGTAACTTCAAAATTTGTTCTTATCTGCACCAACCATTTCATCCAACTTTTTCTGAAGCTCTACAAACTCTTTCGTCAACACACTCTTATCTTTTACCAACTTTTCATTTTCCTTCAAAATCTCATTAGAAACTTCAAAATTCTTTTTGTAATTATCTAACTCTTCTTCCTTCTTCTTCCTTCATCTTCCTTTCAACGATTAACCCTTCTTTTTCTTGAACCAACTCCCGAATCTTTTTATCCTCTTGAGTACAAAATTCACACGTTGACTCGTAACCACTAACTTTCGAATCAGAATCACTTGAAGCAAATTGCATAGTGGCTATAAAAGCATATTCATTGCGAAAATCTTTAGAACAAGCATAACCTTCGTCAGCTTGAGATATCATAGCTATAGCTTCTTTATTGTGATCATGCTTAGCCGAAGTACATTTTTAGATGATGATTGATTGCATTCACAAGCAAAATGTCCGAATTTGGAACATTTGAAACATTTAATCTTTGATTTATCCAAACCAAGTTTCCCTCCTCGACTGAAAGCATTCTTGCCATGTTTCTTCATGAATCTTCTACCCTTTTCAGCTGTCATAGCAAACTGCCAATGTAGATCTAATTCATTCAGATGATCATCATCCAAACATTGTAAGTCAGTTCCAGACAAATCAGCTTCACCAATTTTACTAAATACTGATCCAGAAGAAGATGATATAAAAGCAGATAGCAATGCAGCTAAATCTTCTGCTATTTGAGTAGGAATAGAATTGTTTGTTGATTATTCAGGAATAGTAAACCGGCAACCTGAACAATAACCAAAATTGTCAGAATGTCCAGCAAGCAATGCTGTTGGAGCTGGATTAGAACTTGAACTAGGAAGTGATGTAGAATTAGCATGCACGGTAGCATAATTTTCTCCAAAATATAATTCAGGATGTTGAACAGACGGATGTGCTGACATCTTCACAATCATTTCCATCTCACGAGTTTGTAACTTGCTTGTCAATTGATTGAATGTCTAACAGGCATAACTTGGATCATTAGTCAACATCATAACATATTTTCCCACTTATCAGGTAATGCTTCCAGAAATTTTTCTTTCAATTCATCCTTCTCTTTCTTGACACCTACAACTTCAAGTTCATTTATCAAGTGTGAATACCTTGCAATCAAGTCCGACACTTTTTCCTTATCACAATGGGCAAAATTATCAAATTCTTTCTTCAACACTTTCTTTCGAGTCTTCTTATATTTCTCATTACCATCACACCTTTCAGCAATAGCATCCCACAATTCCTTAGGTGTAATATATTGCTTAAATTGATGCATTAAATACTTTGGTAATGCCATTGTAAGATAACTATACGTTTTCTTCTCTCTTGCAAAGAATTTTCGTTCATCTGCATCAAAACTACTAATCATCTTTTGTTTATTGGGACTTAGAATTGGATACTCATATTCCTTTTCAATTGGAATCCAACAATCAACATCTTGAGAAAAGATGTAAGATTCAAACCGACTCCTCCAATTGTGATAATCTTCCAATCGTAGCAACTTAGGAACCTTCTGAGTTGTTCCTATCTCGTTATCATAATTCATCCTGATTTGTATCGATGTTTAAACAGCTGAAAATGCTTGAAAATCGCTCATTTTGAAGTTAAAAATCGAACGTCAAAACTTCAAACTCAAAAACGAAGGTCTTAGAAGCGGATTTTGGGGGGTCAAACAAGAGGGAACTATCCGTTAAGCTAGTAAAAGTGTAGATCTCTCCGAGAAGGTCGTTTTGGCTGGTATTAACTCTCATAACTCTTAACGGGACTCAAGTTACGTCAGTTTTAGTGAATGCAACTATTCTGCCAGCGTACCAAAAATCGACTTTCGAGAGCAATCTTTGAACGTACCAAGCACCGGACCAAACCAAATCAGCATACCATATTTCTCAGCGTACCAAACCTTCAACGTACCAAACCAATCAGCATACCAATGAACAGTAGCACCACCTTGGTATGGCATAACTGCCTCTGGACCAATCAATAACCGTCGCGTACCACTGTTGAAGATTGCCTTCTGTACCAACACTCAGCGTAGCAAAAATCTATGAAGATTGCCTAGCGTACCAAGGAGCATACCAATGGATCATCCGGCGTACCATCATATTCATCCGGCGTACCAACACAGATTCGACTGATTTTTGCGAATTTTAACAATTTGGAACAATAAACAACGAAAACACTCTAGGAACGTTTAGAAATCAGTTTTAGCACCAGAAACACTCAGATTTGAGTAAAACTGATGAAAAATGATCAAAACCCACTTTCTCTCACTAGAAAAATCAGAATTTGATCAAATCACAACAATTGAGCAACCTGGATTGCTCTGTTACCACTTGTAAATACTTGGACGGATCTTACTACTGCATGAATCAATCAATATGTAATGAACACACGGTAAATAAAGCTTTGCTTTATTGATTCACTTAGAGAGAATACAAATATTCTAGAGAGAGAGAACACACTCAGTTTCACACAGTTAAGAAGATAGGAATGATAGAACTAACTGAACTCTCTCTAGCATGAACTACTCATAGTAACAACATAGTGGCCGGCGTACCAACTAGCGGACCAATTGGTATGATGGACCATTGGTACGACCACCATGGTATGTTGACTACTTGACTCACAAACTCGCTCTAATCTAGAAACAATACACGAGACACATTGTAGCATAGGAATATGCTCTAACACCTGATCCAAGCAAAATTTGAGATGAGATCTATGGGTGAACTCACTTTCTTCTTAGGACTTCAAGTAAAGCAATCAAAAGATGGCATTTTTCTGAATCAATCAAAATATGTTTAGGATATGCTTAAGAGGTTTGACATGATGTCATCCTCTACTGCTAAAACTCCTATTTCAACATCACACAAATTAATATTTGATTTGAATGGTGAACCTGTTCATGAGCACACATACAGAGCCATGATTAGGTCTCTAATGTATCTAACAGCTAGCAGACCTGACATTATGTTTAGTGTTTGCCTATGTGCTAGATATCAAGCTGGACCAAAGGAATCACACATAAATGCTGTGGAAAATATTTTTAGGTTCCTCAAGGGACAACCAAAACTTGGGTTGTGGTATCCTAGAAAAACAAAGACTTTAATTTGAAGCCTTTCACAGACAATAAATATGGAGGATGCAATCTTGATAAGAAATCAACATCTGGTGGTTGCTAATTTCTGGATGACAGACTTGTCTTCTGGCATAGCAAAAAGAAAACATATGTCTCAACTTCTACAGCAGAAGTAGAGTGTATTGCAGCTTCAGCATGCTCTGGCCAAGTCCTGTGGATTCAGA
This sequence comes from Deinandra increscens subsp. villosa, assembly GCA_039602395.1. Taxonomy (NCBI): domain Eukaryota; kingdom Viridiplantae; phylum Streptophyta; class Magnoliopsida; order Asterales; family Asteraceae; genus Deinandra; species Deinandra increscens. Next base: position 59,711,184 of record JBCNJP010000009.1, on the reverse strand, counting down.
ATCTAGATATTGGATTATGGCATCAATTTCATGGAATCTCCTATGTATGCTGACAACACAAGTGCTATCAGCATCACCAACAATCCAGTAAAGCATTAATATACCAAGAACATTGAGATCAGGTATCATTTTATTCATGATTGTGTTGAGAAGAAGTTAATCAAACTTCATCATGTTCCAACTGAAAATCAATTGGCTGATTCATTCACAAAAGCATTTGATGAGGCAAGATTTTTCTACCTCGTCACGGCCATAAGAATGATGAATTTTAATTAAAGAATATCTTATCATAGTTTAAAATAATTTTTGGATCCATCTCTTGATACAATAGGAAAAATGTTTCTTCTTAAATAAGTTCATCCACTAGAACCGATGAAAAACTCACCCAGGATAAGTTATCTCGGGTAAAACCTTTGAAAAGTGTGACAATTGCAACTTTCCAAGTTAACTCCGCTAACTTTTTCCGTTAACCCCGTTAGTTCCTTTAGCGAACCCGTGACCCGTTATTTGAATCATTGCATATGTGTTAATGTTATTTGATAATTAATGTTAGTAACTTGTTTCGTGAATTAAATTCATGACTTTATGTGTAATTTGCAAATTTTGCGTTTTCGGGTAAAACCGGACTTCGTGCGTAAATTGGAATTTTATGTGTAAATGATATTTATACTTGTCCCGACTAAACATTTTATGTTAAATAAGTTATAAACATTTAGAAACATTTCTAGTAATTTTATTTTACAAGTTTTGGTGTTAAAACCTCATTTATTTGAGCTTTGAGCTTTATGTGTTAAAAATGGAGCCTTGAGGGACCATTTATGTAATTCACCCAAACTTAACAATCTGCCCTAATACCCCCTTCCAGCCCCATTCACGTTCACTTCTCTTTCTCTTCTCCTTCTTCACGGTTCTTCACAACCCACACACAAACCCTTGAAATCTTCCACTAATCAAGCAAGAAATCAAGTTTGGATGCTCATTCAACCTTCAAGGAAGCTAGGGGAAGCTTCAAGCTCGTCTCACCATCATCAATCCATCCCCTTCATCTTCTTCTAGTAAGCCCTAAAAATCTCTAACATGAAATTTGTTGAATGCAAGTGTCAATCTTGTGTTTATGTGCTATTTGGTGTGTATACATGCTCTTGAATCATGTTTTATGAAGGGTTAAGTTAAATTCTGATTTTGGACAGATTTGAGATGCTATCATGACTGTGATTTTCATGTGGTTAGATGTTTAGAAGTGTTCTTGAAAAATTTGGGTATGTGGGTACTTGAAATTGAAGAATATGTGCTTATATGCTAGTGGCATACTCGAATTTTGATATGATCATTGTATAATTGTTATGGCAACTAGGAATGCATGATAATATGATACCTAATGTGTTACAAGTCTTTACATGAAGTTAAACGAGCAAAAGATTGACCAAAACCGCGAAAATGCAATTTATACAACTACAAATTTTGGACAGATTCGGCCAGATTTTTAGGCCAACTTGCAGAGGTCATAACTTGCTCAATTTTTATCGGAATCAGTTGATTCTTTCGCCGTAGTAAAGTTCCATGTCTTAGATTTAAATGGGCTACTCGCACGTCTTCTAAAACCTTCGTTTGGTCATCCAAAGCACTGCTGCAAGTTAGGTGCGCAGAGCTGTATTTTTATGTGAAAAGTAGACTTTGCTTTTTGGTTGAGCATGATAACCTCGTTTTAATGAGGGGTTTGTTAAATGAAAATGAGTTTTATATAATAAAAGTAAGATCTGGAAGGTTTCATGTTCAAACTCTAAGTTTTGAATGAGTTATGCAAATTTTAAACCTACTTTGACTATTTTGCAAAAAGCTAAAATTTCCAACTTCCGACACACATAACTTTCTCAATACTTATCCGATTGAGTTGATTCTTTTTGCAACATTCCCTAAATGTTGAGTAGTTAGTTCCTGCAAAATTTTAGAAGTTAACTCCAAGAAATGAGCAATTTAGCTATGTCACCAAATGGTGTGTTAATGTTTGACAAATGTGATTTTTAGCCAACTTCGTACGCGCATAACTTCCCCAATTCTTAACCTTTTTAGCTGATTCTTTTTGCAACATGTTCTAAATATTGGTAAGTATATGTCGGTAAAATTTTAGAACCTAACTCCAAATATGGAGCAAATTAGGCGTATTCCCAAACGGTGTGTTAGTGACAATAATGTTGATTTTTGCAAACTTCCGACGTGCATAACTTTCTCATTTCTTAACCTTTTTACTTGATTCTTTTTGCAACAAGTCCTAATTGTTATGTAGTATATTCCTGTAAAATTTAAGAATCTAATTCCAAGTATTGTGGATTTTAGCTATGCCACTAGTTAGGTGCTTGAAATTTGACTTTCTGGGTCAACTTTGACATAAGTTGCAATTTCTTGATTTTCTCCCAAATTGGGGCTTGTATGTGCATTAAGTGACTTGTATGATTGCATGAAACATGTTTAGGTGCTTATGTGCTATTTTCGTCCTAGCGACACCTTCTAATTTGATTAGGCCATATTTACCCAAATAGGTTGACTTTGACCAACCTGTTGAACCAAGTGCTGAGTACCAGTGCACCCTAAGGTGAGTTTCACTTACTATTATTGTTATATCCGGTTTAGGATGATAACGCACAGATAGTTGCATCCGGTAAAGGATGGCAACCCAACGGTAAAGGTATTTCTTTACTTGAGTAATTTTCCGACAAAATATCATATGTTGCACTGAATTGCTTTATTTATAAAAAGTCCTTACATTCGGGCCGTTAATATACAATAGCGAGGTAATGTTGAGTAGTACTACTGGGGATTGACACCCCCGCTCAGCGGTGCACGGGATGCACCCTCCCGACTGGAGGTCGGACTGAGATCAATGTTAGCCTAACCACCGTGATCCGGATAGACACGGGAAGGCAAGATTCATAGGTACCCCCTATCAAAACATTGTCAGCTTCGGTTGCGAACAATTCAGGTGGACATAACTATAGGCTAGCTACCTACGATATGGAATTTTACTGGTCCTATGATTAATGATTGTGTTTTACCTTTCTTTATTCATACATTGGGTCTACATGTGACGTGTAGACCGCTTTAGTGAACTCACCAGCCTTGGCTGACACTTGATTGTTGAATGCTTTTCAGGTTGCTTGGAGGATCATGGATGGCACGGGCGTTGGCAATACTTACCTTTTGTAAAACCCATTGGAAATTGTATTTCAGATGATTTAGTAATCACTTTTACTAAACAACAACCTTGTAAACTTTTAATGCTTCCGCTGACCTTGTGAAATGTAAACTCTGATTTATTAAATGTAATACATGACTGGTTTACCCCTTTAACTATGACTTGGTTGTAACTAAAGACTGGGATCCTGGTCTGGATCACACCCCACACGGTTATACTCCGTTAGTGGAAATTGGGGGTGTGACAGATTGGTATCAGAGCCTTTGGTTACAGCGAACCAGAACATTTTAAAAGTAAAATTTCTGAACTGTAACTGTTTTTGAAAACCTTGGTTACAACCTAACTCCCAAAAGTATTGCCCCGCGTGCCGAAGATGATCCTCATTTAGAATTCTTGTCTTGTGACTGTATAGGAAATTGAAATTTTTGGGTAGAAATTTTTCTTTTCCGAGACTTAGGAATTTCTGAGTTAGAAAATTTTTCTAAGTATAACCTTAGCGAACTTGTTACATCCTTCTTAGCGGACTTGATAACTCTTCTTAGCGAACTTCATTTCGCTCTTAGCGAACTTGATTTGATTTCGTTCTTAGCGGACTTGATTGGATTTTTGCACTTAGCGAACTTAAGTCCTTCTTAGCGGACTTCTGTTAGCGAACTTGAACTTTAGTTCTTAGCGAACTTACCCATGTTCTTAGCGAACTTGTGTTGTTCTTAGCGAACTTCTAGCTAGCGAACTTGACTAATTTTCTTAGCGGACTTGTTGGCTCCTTAGCGGACTTGATGAGGCCTTAGCGGACTTCCTCTCTTCTTAGCGGACTTGTTATGTGCTTAGCGAACTTTAGTTGTTCTTAGCGAACTTATTCTTAGCGGACTTAAACAGTTTCTAGCGAACTTCAAGGGGACACTTGGAAGAATTTACAAGAATTGGTGTAGCAATTGTTTGTACCACGTGTTAGAATGCACATTGCCCTCCATGTAGTGTATACAGGACCATCAAGAACCCTATTGGGGTAAGACCCGCCTAAGATGCAATCAGAGAGGATTTACTATCTTAAGCATGTATTCACCATCTTTTTACTTGGTTACATCAACAAAACTTGAGTGATTAATCGTAAGTGCTTGTAGTTATGCACTAGCTTCCCGAATAGGGCAAAATACATTGTTTATGATCCTGATATCTTTACGGACTTGTTTAACCCTTAACAGCATTGTTTATTCTTAACAACCTTGGTAGGTTCACTTTCAGACCTAGATCATGGTAATATGGACTCTAAGACAATGATCCAACATGTTCTCAGCTCAACTGATCATACTTTCTTATAACATAAATAGGAGTCGTAGTAGATCCTGTTCGGGTAAGACACCCATTGACACACACTGAGAGTACCTTTATCGTAGTGCGTTAGTAAAGAACGCTGTTTAGCCTCGTATAGGGCAACATTGTATAAAATCAGATGATTTCTCATGGGATGCTTGTGACTGCGTCTGTTACCCAAAAATGTTGACACTCTTTTCCTTGGTCAATTTAGACCTCGCATTATAAATCACATAGTTGTTGTGTGATAATTCAATGTGAATGTGACTTTAGTAACATAAATGAAATCAGGCATGTGATGACTAAGAATAATATGAGATTCTCTCAGTATATATATAAACATATGTGTGTATAACGGATTCGTGATCGAGTCAGACAATAACTACTCTATAACTTTAAGTTAAGTTGGGGGCATTGTAGCATGCCCTGCCCATACTCCTACTGAACCACTTACTTACCAAAGCGAACCTACGGTGAACTTTAAATTAGATTAGCTGTTATTCTCAGAACTTGTCTCCTTGGCAAATCCCAGTCAGTTACTTTTGATTTAATGACCACATTCTTGATACTTACCCCTTGGAAACCATATACTACCCCACCGAACCTGGTAGCTAAAGTAAGAGGAACCAGCGTGACCATACAAGGTAAATTACCGTTACGGGTGCACACGTAAATGTAATTCATAGTGTATGGAAGCCCTGGGGAAATCCTACTCGGCAAACCACCAGTTGTAGGAATACGACCTTCCATTTCAAAATCTCATGATATCCATTTTCAAGCTTATGGGACTCAACCGTATTCATTACGCTATCACACCTATTCACATTTCTCTTATATATGATTGCCAACCTATCAAAATCCTTTAAAAATGCTTGCGCAAATGATAACCCTGGTAAGACATCCTATCATTCACACCATCCGACGATAAGATCTCCCCTCGCTGCGAGCGAGCCGTGGTTAAACTCTTCACTGATTTTAATTTATCCGCGATGTTAACTCTGCCCCTATGACGTTGACTACTACAACCCTCCTTCAAGCTCTCTCAATTGTACAACAACTTCATAAACTTTAATCTGATGGAAACCCAGACCTCTTCGATGGACAATTACACCTCAACCATTGGAACCAACCTTTCGGCAGGAAAATCTTGTGGAATTCTCCCCTCTTGACTATTAGTCTCGTCACGATTTTAAACACTTTATACCTCACTACAAATACAGTTTCGCCCAACGGAGCGGTGTAGGTTACTTCACGAACCCGTACGATCTGCTTATTCTTCAAACACACGATTCGTCTGTGAACTTGACTCCCAAGGAACCTTCTACTCTTATATTCTTGTGTGACTCGGAAGGCCTTCAAGCCTTGAGCCATTGTGGCCCGTTAACCTCATTGATGACACTATCATGTACTTCTTCGTCAGAAGCTCCCGTACGACAAACCTTGATAACCAACACTAGGCAGCATTATGCTAGGAAAGTTCCACAACATCATACATCGATATCCATTGTCCTCATTCCTCCTTCTCTAGAAAGACTTTCCTTGGTAACCCCTGTTTCATAACCAATGGTGACTGAACCAAATGATTGATTCGAACTCTCGATAACACGCGTAAGGAAGTAGATTGACTCCAGAATTGGCGAAGACACGTTTGAATTTATTATTTATGCGGCGAGCTACCCGAGGATCATCGAAAGCGACCCAAGTACCCGATATTTTTACATCTTATGTGCAATGCGACTTTTCGATACGCAATAAACCCCGCGAAACCTTAGCTACAACTCGTATTTGCATTCATTGAAAGTCAGCTAGTATTTTGAAGTCGTCAGCACTTGGTATTTCGGAAACCTACTCCTACTACGCGTTTGCACTTTTACTTACTCTTGAGGGCCGATATAAACTGGTGTTCCATTCTTCTGTACGGTACCACCGTCGACACAATCACGTTGATATCGGTCAACCCAGATCATTTTTCACCAGACTCGTGTCAATTGTACCGGATGACTCTCTTCAGAACGTGTAGTTGCAACTACCCTACACTAGCTACCCCGCCTTTCATCCTGAATCTGTATTCCCCTACTTGATATCATTCATGCTTCTACAAAGAAACTTTCGGTCATTAGAATGTTACCCTTATTTTGGATCTTTACCGGAGGGTAATATGCGTAACGATATATCCCATGTTGACGAACCTCATTTTAAACCTAAACGTGAAAGACTACCTTATCTTTTGAATTCACTTCAGAAACTCAAATTGTATTCGCGTTGCGTCCGCTAAACTCTTGAGAATCCTCACCCTGGGTGAAGACCCCAACGACCGAAAACGTGGAAAAATCTTTTGTCGCAAAATTCAAATTTTTTTTTCACATGTTGCATGGTTTTAAATCTTTCACTCACATTCAACCCAAAGACATTGGGATAAGATACCCTATTTTCAAGTATATTATCTAACAAGATTTGTCAAATAGCTAGGAATGGCAAGGAAACTGGTACACCCTCAACGTGCTGGCAGTGTGGTGGGTTAGCTGCGGTACACCCTATACATAAGCACTATCGGCATGTGGAAGGTGGGATTAGTGCTGAACCACATATTTACATTGAAATCATAGACAAAAACCTTATTTTGAGAAACTTCATTCAATGGGACATTGCCCACAATAAAACAAAATCTATGTTATTTCCGTTGTGATTTCCCATGTCCCTCAGGCATAATTTCACTAAAAGGGACATACACAGTTTAATCAAATAAAACTTATTGTTTTCCAACCCTCTAGATTGAGAAGAAACATCCTGAAATAAATTTCCTACTAAGGGTCAAATATAGATTACGACCCAGATGAACAACAACGTTTTAACAACTCAAGTTTTGTATTATAAAAGACAAATCACATGTTCCTTGGAGCAACCCCACGACTTTTTCCAGGACCCTTATCAACGATTACTCGTCCCATATCCGTACTCGTCTTGGTTCACCATGGAAATTAATGAAATATTTCAATTGGTCCTCTAGTTATTACATGTCTGACATCCCACGACTTGTTGATCTCGCGTACGCCTAAATTGTCATCGGCTTGGAGAAGTAGAGCACTTCTTTGTGAGATTACTACGCTTACCTGCTATGCTATTGATACTACGATACTTTGCAGCGTCATTCTGCCTATGCCTTTTCAGCGAACTGTAAGAACCACCCGATCTTAGCCAAATTCAGGGATGTATACCCACTCTCTAGATACGTTAACGTTCGAACCCTTTTAGCAACACTTCTTGCCTCTACCGTGTCATTTGACACAATACCTTCTGTTATCCTATTGGATACTATAGCTGAAGACTACTCGGATATATGGTCACTTCGTCATATTAAATACTTCGATTTCGGATATGGTGTCATCGTGACACTCGTTAAACCTAACCATGCGATGCAATTCAACTCACTCACGGAAATGTTCATTATAGGAAATCACTCTCTGTACGCTCATGCGAAATGTTCATTCGATGCTTTTAATCATATACCGTCCATCACTCCCCTTGGAACAGAGAACTTGGATTCTCTAGTAATAACACCATCAGGGCAAATTCCGTGAAACAGTTAGCACTAAAGTAAATTTTGGGACGAAATTTCCTTTCAACTCGGGGACGATGTGACAACCAGAAATTTTACGCACCTTGAGCATTACGACAATTTTCGGGACGAAAATTCTTTAACATGGGGAGGCTGTGACAATTGCAACTTCCCAAGTTAACTCCGCTAACTTTTTCCGTTAACCCCGTTAACTTTTTCCGTTAACTCCGTTAGTTCCGTTAGCGAACCCGTGACCCGTTATTTGAATCATTGCATATGTGTTAATGTTATTTGATAATTAATGTTAGTAACTTGTTTCGTGAATTAAATTCATGACTTTATGTGTAATTTGCAAATTTTGCGTTTTCGGGTAAAACCGGACTTCGTGCGTAAACTGGAATTTTATGTGTAAATGATATTTATACTTGTCCCGACTAAATATTTTATGTTAAATAAGTTATAAACATTTAGAAACATTTCTAGTAATTTTATTTTACAAGTTTTGGTGTTAAAACCCCATTTATTTGAGCTTTGAGCTTTATGTGTTAAAAATGGAACCTTGAGGGATCATTTATGTAATTCACCCAAACTTAACAATCTGCCCTAATACCCCCTTCCATCCCCATTCACGTTCACTTCTCTTTCTCTTCTCCTTCTTCACGGTTCTTCACAACCCACACACAAACCCTTGAAATCTTCCACTAATCAAGCAAGAAATCAAGTTTGGATGCTCATTCAACCTTCAAGGAAGCTAGGGGAAGCTTCAAGCTCGTCTCACCATCATCAATCTGTCCCCTTCATCTTCTTCTAGTAAGCCCTAAAAATCTCAAACATGAAATTTGTTGAATGCAAGTGTCAATCTTGTGTTTATGTGCTATTTGGTGTGTATACATGCTCTTGAATCATGTTTTATGAAGGGTTAAGTTAAATTCTGATTTTGGACAGATTTGAGATGCTATCATGACTGTGATTTTCATGTGGTTAGATGTTTAGAAGTGTTCTTGAAAAATTTGGGTATGTGGGTACTTGAAATTGAAGAATATGTGCTTATATGCTAGTGGCATACTCGAATTTTGATATGATCATTGTATAATTGTTTTGGCAACTAGGAATGCATGATAATATGAGACCTAATGTGTTACAAGTCTTTACATGAAGTTAAACGAGCAAAAGATTGACCAAAACCGCGAAAATGCAATTTATACAACTACAAATTTTGGACAGATTCGGCCAGATTTTTAGGCCAACTTGCAGAGGTCATAACTTGCTCAATTTTTATCGGAATCAGTTGATTCTTTCGCAGTAGTAAAGTTCCATGTCTTAGCTTTAAATGGGCTACTCGCACGTCTTCTAAAACCTTCGTTTGGTCATCCAAATCACTGCTGCAAGTTAGGTGCGCAGAGCTGTATTTTTATGTGAAAAGTAGACTTTGCTTTTTGGTTGAGCATGATAACCTCGTTTTAATGAGGGGTTTGTTAAATGAAAATGAGTTTTATATAATAAAAGTAAGATCTGGAAGGTTTCATGTTCAAACTCTAAGTTTTGAATGAGTTATGCAAATTTTAAACCTACTTTGACTATTTTGCAAAAAGCTAAAATTTCCAACTTCCGACACACATAACTTTCTCAATACTTATCCGATTGAGTTGATTCTTTTTGCAACATTCCCTAAATGTTGAGTAGTTAGTTCCTGCAATATTTTAGAAGTTAACTCCAAGAAATGAGCAATTTAGCTATGTCACCAAATGGTGTGTTAATGTTTGACAAATGTGATTTTTAGCCAACTTCGTACGCGCATAACTTCCCCAATTCTTAACCTTTTTAGCTTATTCTTTTTGCAACATGTTCTAAATATTGGTAAGTATATGTCGGTAAAATTTTAGAACCTAACTCCAAATATGAAGCAAATTAGGCGTATTCCCAAACGGTGTGTTAGTGACAATAATGTTGATTTTTGCAAACTTCCGACGTGCATAACTTTCTCATTTCTTAACCTTTTTACTTGATTCTTTTTGCAACAAGTCCTAATTTTTATGTAGTATATTCCTCTAAAATTTAAGAATCTAATTCCAAGTATTGTGGATTTTAGCTATGCCACTAGTTAGGTGCTTGAAATTTGACTTTCTGGGTCAACTTTGACATAAGTTGCAATTTCTTGATTTTCTCCCAAATTGGGGCTTGTATGTGCATTAAGTGTCTTGTATGATTGCATGAAACATGTTTAGGTGCTTATGTGCTATTTTCGTCCTAGCGACACCTTCTAATTTGATTAGGCCATATTTACCCAAATAGGTTCACTTTGACCAACCTGTTGAACCAAGTGCTGAGTACCAGTGCACCCTAAGGTGAGTTTCACTTACTATTATTGTTATATCCGGTTTAGGATGATAACGCATAGATAGTTGCATCCGGTTAAGGATGGCAACCCAACGGTAAAGGTATTTCTTTACTTGAGTAATTTTCCAACAAAATATCATATGTTGCACTGAATTGCTTTATTTATCAAAAGTCCTTACATTCGGGCCGTTAATATACAATAGCGAGGTAATGTTTAGTAGTACTACTGGGGATTGACACCCCTGTTGATCGAATCCTGAATCGTTAATAAAATAAACAGATAATAAACGATAAAGATTACGTGTTGTCATCTGATTGAGATCAGCAGCAGTCAGGTTGTCCATCCTGTAAGTAGCCTTGGTTCCCCTTTAGGGTGTATGCTAATGATGGTGATAATCGTGAGGGATCACGATTTAGAGAGAAAGAGAGCAAAGAGAGAGGTCACGAATATTGTGTGGTGATTAGCCTTCTCTCTCTAATAGATGCTCTATATATATACACCCAAGGGGAAACCCTAGTCTAACTAATAAGGACAATTACGTCCATCAAATAATGCCAGATAGGGTTAAATAGGTAATTGATTATTTAAGATAAATGATAAAAGGACATAATATAATATATTATTATATACATATATACGAAATATATATATTAAGTAATAATATATTACGTCTAACATTCTCCCACTTGGCCGAATGATCATTTATAATGAGGTATTAGCTAAGTCTGATCAGAATTTAATACTCATTTCAATTTTAAACCAAAATTGCAGCAGAAAAATACAGTCATAGAGTTGATTATCCAACTCAAGACCCCCATTAATCATACTACAACCCCAAATTTAAAACTCAACATAAATTCAGAATCAATCACAAAAATAAGCCCTTAACGTTGATTTGTATATAAACTGTCTATATGTCCCGTTAGGCATGCGTAACATATTTAGAGACAACAAATCAAACGGATGAGGAATAATTAATAATTAGTCATTCATATTGTGATATGCTTGGTCATTAGTAAACCTCGTCTTCATTATGAGCTCTTAGGAAAGACTTATGAGAATAGACCTTAAGTTATAGGATCCTTTAAGCATATCATGAATGTTTTCAATACAAGGACTTAGATTCCTGTATTTGTTCTTTAAATGAACAATAATCTTGTATCGAAAATTTAACGCAGCTCCACTCAAAATTGTTACTGTTTTAAGATATTAGGGCAGCTGACTTTATCACAGTAAGTCTTCAATATGTTATATTGGAGTTTAGGAATTATGAGTCTACTGATAAATTTACCAACAACATCTAGTGACAAATCATGTCATAATAACTTAGGTTGTTGTTATTAGGTTCTTATGACTCCTCCTTGATCCATGAGATAAATCTGTCCGCGGACATAAGGATATACCCCTAAGTTGACATTTAATATCTTTTGAATACAATAAAGTCAAAATTTAGAGACAGTCAACTATTTTAAGTTTTCTCACTTCTTCTATAGTTCAATTTTATAATCTTTCGTTTCTTATAGATATTGAAATGCCATCTTAAATACTTTATGATGCACAAAACTTAGGAAATGATTTTCATCATTTCTAGTGTCTCAGCAATAAAGGCTATATCTAAACGAGTATAGACTTGAACATGCGTGAGGCTTCTAACTAATGAAGCATAAGATTCAATTACTTGAACCTTTATTAGTAATCTCCTTTAGTTACTAGAGTTACAGACTAAGAGCAACGTTGCATTTTGTAATGTGTTGAACACATAGTTAAGACTAATGAGACATAATTAATGTCTTATTAGATTGATCTTAATGTATTTTAATGCTTATTGTATAAGAAGCATCTTCAAGATTTAATTTAAAAAATCATGCGAGAATAAGTCGCTTTGACTAATGCAACAAAACTAACGTATTACTTGCCTAAAATAATGTATATATAAGGGCAAGTATTGTATTAGTTGTTCCCACTCATCTTGAGGTAGGCCTAATTTATCCACTTATTCTTGATGAAGAATTGTTATATTTATAGCTTCATCAAAAATTTAAATTCACTTGTAAATTTGCTTATATTAACCCTTTATATTTACTCATCTTAAAGACTATGTCACACCCCCAAAATACCACTAACGGAGTTTATGCCGTTAAGGGGCGCGGCTAGACCAGGATCCACAACCATAGTTACAAATACTAAACGAATCAGGGTTAGTTCAAACACAAGTTATAAATTAAAGTCTTAAATACAAACGCAGCGGAAAAGTAATTGTCCTTAGCACTAACCACGTGCTTTACATAAATGTTTTTTTAAAATTCCCAAGTTTAGTTTAGACAGAAATAAATATCTTCTCGTGCCATGCCAACCTCCAGCGGATACTCCTTAGCGATCTGCAAAAGTTTAAACCACGCAAGTGTCAACCTAACGGTTGGTGAGTTCACGGTGGGCTTGTCATGCATTGGCCCGGTCTCATAATCATAATTCGTATCAAGATGTACTTACAAAATATTTATTTGTGAAAAGCAATGCTCGTAATTAATTCTCAGTTTATAAATGGTTTGTCCGTGACCACGTCATCGGGTATGTACTAGTTCCGTAAAGTTAAAGGACTCAACCGATATCGCGGGTAGCTAATCCGTTGTTCCATGCTCTAAGGAAGTTTGTACCAAAGCTGACTTATTTTGTGGGGGCCGAGCCATCCCGTATGGTGCGGACAGAGTCATCGCGGTTTTTGCCTCCCCCGTGTCCTCTCGGGACCACGGTCAAATAGGCTGATATTGTTCCTCCGTGCACTCCCCGTGCCACGGGGCGGAGTTTGTCAAACTCCAGTAGATCTACCCAACATCCCCTCGCTTTCACAAATTAATGGCACAATTTAAGTTGAGGACTTTTAAGTTATAAGGCATCCTTAGAAAACATGTGATATCATATGGTTTAGACTTTAACCTACACTAGCCATATTAAAACGTTTTCAGTTTAGTTTCAGAAAAACAGTTTGTTCAGAGTTCACAAGTGTTCCCATAAAACACTTCAGTTCATCAAGTGGGTGCCGAGCATCCCGAGTTCTCAAGTTTGTCAGTGAGGTGCCTAGCACTCTCGAGTTTAATCAGCATTGTTTTTCGTTAAGTTATTCGGTGTGGCCCAAACGGACTCACGGTAAACGGGTTAGTGACACTCACCTTGGGTTGCACTGCTACACTTGCTAAGTATCCAAGTATGTTGTTTAACGAGGACCTAGAACACGTTTAGGTCTTAAGTATTAGTTTCGTGTCTAATCTTTACTTAACGTCACTATGGCCCATAACATAGCACGCTGCAACTATGACTCGACATACCGACACACGACACCAATGGTTGATCATAAACAAGGGTTCATATGAATCAGATATCAAACATATTTTATCATGGCAAGATCATGCAAGTCATGGCATAACACTTAAGCAAATTTCACAAGTTTGGTTTTTAGGTCAGGTCTTAGTTTCGCTAGCATAGTTTCGCTAGGCAGTTTCGCTAGGTGCACGGGCAGCACTTTCGCTAGGCAATGCCCGGTGACACAGTTTCGCTAGGCTAGTTTCGCCCGAAACTGCTGACGCAGTTTCGCTAGCCTAGTTTCGCAGGGAAACTGGTTTGAACTTTCGTTCAGGTATTTCGCTCGGTAATTTCGCCCGAGCTGGTCTGGTCAGGTTACCCGGCGACACTATAGTTTCGCTGGTCAGTGTCGCCGGAAGGAGATGTAATTTCGCTACTTAGTTTCGCCCAGAGAACAACAGTTTCGCTGGTCGCGAAAAACATACGGATTTGCCTAAAAATCAACCTAACAGCTTCTGATCATACATGCAATTCATTATCTAGTATCCATAGGCATTTACCAACATAAATCAAGCAACTTTAACACGTTTAACATGCATTTTGTCATCAAATCACCAAAAAGCACATTTTAACCTAAAAAGACCTATTCTAGCATAAATCATCATCATGGTTTGTTTTTACACGTAAAGTTTCTGACTTTAAGGTAGATCTAGCATCCTAAAGCAACATATTAAGAGATCAAGTGATTTCATGTAGATTTGAGCATGCTTTAAGAAGAAAACATATAGAAAGGCATAAAACATAGTTTTTGGGACTCACGATTTGATTTAGGATCCAAATGGGTGTTGTCTCAAAGCTGAGATGATGGTTCTTGATGGTTTCCTAGCTGACCAGAATCTCCAGGAGAAGTGTATGTGTGTGTTGGTTGTGAAATGAGGCAAATGAGGCTACTAGGGTTCATTAAGTTTATTTATATCAGGGGCTAGTTTCGCTGGCAGTTTCGCTGACTGGCGAAACTGGCTCTGATCTCGGACACATTGATCAGTCTAGCCTGCTACCGGGCGAATCTGTAATTTCGCTCGGTAGTTTCGCTGACTACCAAATTTAGGCAATTTTCACATAATCAAGTATTTACAATTAATCATGCTATTCACAATAATAAGTCATGTATTTAAATCACATAGCACATAAAGACAATCAATGATGAACACATAACACATATGGACGGGTTCGGTGATCAACCAAAGGTCGTGGACGTATTCGGCCTAGTTATGCATTAGCTACTTATAACGTAACTAACGGGTTTGTCTAACGGAAGTTAACCTTGAAATTCTCGGGTGTCACATCATTCCCTTGAAATTGGAATTTTCGTCCCGAAAATTATTCTTGTGTCGTAGCGTTCGCAGCATCAGCTGTCATCGTTGCTGTCGTCGCTGGGGAAAGAAAGCAAAAGTTTTAGGGTTGTCACATCCTCCTCCTGTTAAGGAATTTTGGTCCCCAAAATTAAATCATACCTTGAGTTTCCGTGGACGTTTGCTCAAATAAGTGAGGATACTTTTTCTTCATCTGATCCTCACGTTCCCAAGTATATTCAGGTCCACGTCTTGAGTTCCATCGCACCTTGACGATCGGAATCCTGCTACGTTTGAGGGCTTTCTCCTCGCGTCCCATGATTTCTACTGGTTGCTCAATAAATCTCAAATGTTCGTCAATTTCCAATTCCTCCAAAGGAATTATTTCGATGTCTTCAGCCAGACATTTCTTTAGGTTGGAAACGTGAAACACGTTGTGAACTCCATCGAGTTCAGCAGGGAGTTGCAATCGATAGGCCACCGGGCCTACTTCCCCAATAATTTCAAACGGACCGATGTAGCGAGGATTTAACTTTCCACGCTTCCCGAAGCGTATCACTCCCTTCCAGGGAGATACCTTCAACAAGACTTTGTCACCCACCTCAAACTTTAGGGGTTTTCGGCGTTTGTCGGCATAGCTCTTTTGTCGATCACGTGCTGCAGCTAGCCGTTGCCTGATTTGAATAATCCGTTCGGTCATATCATGGATAACTTCCGGTCCAGTGAGTCCTTTCTCACCCGTTTCAGCCCAACACACGGGCGATCTACATTTTCTGCCATACAGTGCTTCAAAAGGTGCAGCACCTATACTTGAATGATAACTATTGTTGTAAGAGAACTCCACCAGTGGAAGGTGAGTCTCCCAATCTTTCCCAAAGTCAAGGACGCAAGCTCGAAGCATATCTTCTAAGGTTTGAATCGTTCGTTCCGTCTGACCGTCAGTCTGCGGGTGATAAGCTGTACTCATATCTAGTCGGGTTCCCAATGCTTCCTGCATTGATTGCCATAACCGGGAAGTAAATCGAGGATCTCGATCAGAAATGATAGTCTTAGGCACACCGTGAAGCTTCACAATTTTGTCAATGTACAGCTTTGTCAATTTATCCATGTTATCACTTTCCTTCATCGGAATAAAATGTGCAGATTTGGTTAATCGATCGATGATAACCCAAATCGCATCCGGTTGATTTGATCGATGAGGTAATCCCGTTACAAAATCCATTGAGATATCCTCCCATTTCCATTCTGGGATCTTTGGTTGTTGTAGTAAACCAGAAGGCTTTTGGTATTCAATCTTGACTCTTGAGCATGGTAAGACACTTAGCCACATATCGCGCAATGTCGGCTTTCATGTTCGGCCACCAATACAAGACCCTTCAAATCCTGGTACATTTTATCCGATCCAGGGTGCACCGAATATCTTGACTTGTGAGCCTCGTCCATCACGAGCTCACGGAGATTTCCAAACAATGGAACCCAGATTCTGTCATTATAGTACGTGAGTCCATCGGATCTTAACTTCAGAATGGCCATCTACACCACGTAGTGCTTCAGCTGCGAAGTTTTCTGCTTTCAAAGCTTCTCGTTGGCAGTCACGGATTCGATCCGGCAATCCCGTGTGAATAGTAAGTTGTAGCGCTCGTACCCTTCGAGGCTTTTCGTGCTCCTTTCTGACTCAAGGCATCAGCCACAACATTGGCTTTTCCAGGATGATACTTAATTGCCAAATCATAATCGTTCAGTAATTCAACCCACCTTCTTTGCCGCATGTTGAGGTCTTTTCTGATCAAAGATGTGCTGTAAACTTTTATGATCGGTGAATATTGTGCACTTTGTTCCATATAGAGTAATGTCTCCAAATCTTAAGTGCATGGACAACGGCTCCCATTTCCAAATCATGCGTTGTATAATTCTTTTCAGTATCCTTTAGTTGCCTGGACCCATAGGCAATTACCTTGTCTCGTTGCATCAACACGCAACCGAGTCCTTGAATCGATGCATCGCAGTAAACCACAAAGTCGTCTATTCCATCGGGTAACGCAAGAATTGGAGCCGAACATAACATATCTTTAAGCGTCTGAAACGCGCGCTCTTCCTTTTCACCCCATCTGTATTGCACTCCTTTGTGCGTTAAGGCTGTTAAGGGTTGAGCCAATTGAGAGAAACCCTTAATAAACCTTCGATAATATCCGGCAAGTCCTAAAAATTGTCGGATCTCTGTTGGCGCTCTTGGGGTAGACCAGTTCTTAATTGCTTCCACTTTGGCTGGATCTACATGGATTCCTTCCTCATTTACAATGTGTCCAAGAAACTGGACTTCGCGAATCCAAAAGTCACACTTTGAAAACTTGGCGTAGAGCTGTTCCTTGCGGAGTAATTCCAATATAAGTCGCAGATGCTCCTCGTGTTCTTCCTTTGTCTTAGAGTAGATCAAAATATCGTCGATGAAGACTATCACGAACTTATCGAGGTACGGCTTGCACACTCGATTCATCAGATCCATAAATACGGCAGGTGCATTGGTTAGCCCAAACGGCATAACCAGGAACTCATAGTGTCCATACCGAGTTCTAAAAGCAGTCTTAGGAACATCCTCTTCACGAACACGAAGTTGGTGATAACCAGATCGTAGATCGATCTTTGAGTAGTAGCTTGAACCTTGCAGTTGATCGAAGAGATCGTCGATTCGAGGAAGTGGATACCGATTCTTGATGGTAACTTTGTTAAGCTCTCGGTAGTCAATGCACATGCGGAACGTTCCATCCTTCTTCTTAACAAACAGTACCGGAGCTCCCCATGGAGACGAACTTGGACGTATAAACCCTTTGTCGAGTAGCTCTTGCAGTTGTGAGGAGAGTTCGTTGAGTTCACTTACAGCCAACCGGTAAGGTGCGCGTGCGATCGGAGCGGCACCTGGAGCTAAATCAATCCCAAACTCAACTTGTCGAAAAGGAGGCAAACCAGGCAGATCTTCAGGAAATACATCTTGGAAGTCGCGAACTATCGGGTAATCATCAATTTTGCGCTCGGGATGTGTCGTGTCAGTGACGTTCGCAAGAATCGCGAAGTGACCCTTACGGAGGCATTTCTGAGCTTTGAGAAACGAGATAATACCAGTTACTACTCCACCCTTTTCACCTTCAACCGTTAATTCTTTACCGTCTTCGAGTGGGATACGAACCACTTTTTCTTTACATAAGATTTCAGCCCGATTCTCGGATAACCAATCCATTCCTACTATAACGTCGAAACTACCAATTGGGAAAGGCATAAGGTCAATTCCTAGGGTATGGCCCGCTAGTTCTAGCTTACAATCCTTAACTATCTGGGTCGTATCATGAAGTTTACCATTAGCTAGTTCTACCACATACTTAGCGTCTAGGGCAATCGGTTTAGCATTAATCAATTTAGCAAATTTAGTGGAAATAAAACTTTTCTCAGCACCAGAATCAAATAAAACAGTAGCAAAGAAACCGTTCAAAATAAATTTACCATTGATCACGTTGGCGTCATTGCGAGCTTCACCCTGACCCATGACGAAAGCTCGTCCTCTACCATTTCCACCATTTCCATTGCCATTCCCATTACCATTACCTCCGCCGTTACCATTCCCACCGTTATTTCCTTGATTGCCATTACCTTGTCTTCTTAGCTGAGGGCAGTCTCTTTTGATGTGACCTTGAGCACCACACTCAAAGCAGCCACGGGCTCCCCCATTGTTGTTGTTCTGACCGTTGTTTCCATTACCCCGATTGTTCCCATAGTTGTTGTTGTTCCTTCTGGGGCGATTTTGTTGCTCGGGTAGAATTGCCCAACAGTCCTTTCGCTTCGTGGCCTCCTTTACCACATCTTTCACAGCTCAGACTCTTCCTACAAGTACCAGCATGGTGCTTCCCACATTTGTTGCACATGGGTAGGTTACCCCTGTAGTTGCTCTGACCATTGCCACCCTGGCGGTAGTTGCTACTGTTGTTCCCTGATCTCTTGCTTTGACCTTGGGAGTTGAAAGACCTCCCAGTGCTGTTTCCAACACTCTGAACATTCATCGAGTTTTCAGGAGCTTCATCATCAGCCTTTCTCTTGCCACTCAAGGCAGTCTTTTCAGTGACTCTCGCAGGAAGTGTACCTTTCTCAACTTCCTGATCAGTGAGCTTGTGAGCCAAACGGATGGCTTGTTGCACGTTTGCAGGGTTGCTGGCAGTCACCAATCCTTTGATTTGAGGCGCGAGGCCTTCCAGATAACGCTCAATGCGTTTGAACTCAGCATCGACCATTGAGGGACATAGGACTTCATACTCATGATATCGTGCAGTATACTGTTCGACTTCAGACCCAGACATCTTCAAATTCAGGAATTCACCCTCAAGCTTCTTCACTTGGTCGCGGGGACAGTATTCCTCCATAATCAGATCCTTAAATGCTGCCCACTGCATGTTGTTAGCCGCGTCTAGCCCAACCATCTGAATCTCGGAGTTCCACCAGGAGAGTGCAGCTCCTTCGAAAGTACCAGTAGCAAACTTAACCTTGCTTTCAGCTGGGCAGTTACACATAGAGAAAACCTTTTCAGACTTCTCAATCCATCTAAGGAGTCCCACAGCTCCTTCTTCGCCGGAAAATGTCATCGGCTTACAGTCCATGAAGGACTTAAACGTGCAGTGGTGTTGGTTTCCTGATGCATAAATAGTTCGGATTTTAAAATTAAACAGGTCATGATATAATTGCTTTGTGCCTTAACCGGCATAATAGTTACCCTGTGCGGCATATGCAGCTTGGACGGCTGCCACCGCGGCTTGCACATGTTCAGTAATCATTGCTTGTAGCTGTGCAGGCGTCATGTTTATGCCACCTCTTCCGTTTCCTCTTCCAGACATCTTGCTGAACAGTTAAAGTAGCCAATGTTCAGTCACAGTTATATTTTATACATATCCCATAATATGTATATTAGCCAGTTCCCGTTATTCCCTCTATTAGTTCCAGAAAAATTTTCGTGCAAAATTGTGGCGTCGTCGAGGAACATCGTGAGTGCTATCGTCGAAGGTCGGCTTCCCATAAAGTCACCGTCGGCGTAGTCGTCGTAGTAGAAATCAGGACGTAGCGTGTAGCATCGTTTCGTTGTCGCTTTCCCCAGAGTAGTGTGCGTATTCGCAGTCGCATTTCGTATTCGTGTGTGAAATTTTCCTAAGGTCTTTCCGTTAGACTACTTAGACACGGTCTATATATATACTTATATATATATATATACATATATCTGTACGTACTAAGCTTTTACTTACACAGCAGAGCGAGTATCCCAGGTTGGCACGTAAAAATTTTGTCTTTGGGAATTTGTTTGTTTGTTTTGTAACCAAGGTTTTCAAGTTGCAGTTTCCAAATCGTTTTTCAAAAATTGATTCCAGTTCTCTGCAACCTATGGCTCTGATACCAATCTGTGACACCCCCAAAATACCACTAACGGAGTTTATGCCGTTAAGGGGCGCGGCTAGACCAGGATCCACAACCATAGTTACAAATACTAAACGAATCAGGGTTAGTTCAAACACAAGTTATAAATTAAAGTCTTAAATTACAAACGCAGCGGAAAAGTAATTGTCCTTAGCACTAACCACGTGCTTTACATAAATGTTTTTTTAAAATTCCCAAGTTTAGTTTAGACTAGAAATAAATATCTTCTCGTGCCATGCCAACCTCCAGCGGATACTCCTTAGCGATCTGCAAAAGTTTAAACCACGCAAGTGTCAACCTAACGGTTGGTGAGTTCACGGTGGGCTTGTCATGCATTGGCCCGGTCTCATAATCATAATTCGTATCAAGATGTACTTACAAAATATTTATTTGTGAAAAGCAATGCTCGTAATTAATTCTCAGTTTATAAATGGTTTGTCCGTGACCACGTCATCGGGTATGTACTAGTTCCGTAAAGTTAAAGGACTCAACCGATATCGCGGGTAGCTAATCCGTTGTTCCATGCTCTAAGGAAGTTTGTACCAAAGCTGACTTATTTTGTGGGGGCCGAGCCATCCCGTATGGTGCGGACAGAGTCATCGCGGTTTTTGCCTCCCCCGTGTCCTCTCGGGACCACGGTCAAATAGGCTGATATTGTTCCTCCGTGCACTCCCCGTGCCACGGGGCGGAGTTTGTCAAACTCCAGTAGATCTACCCAACATCCCCTCGCTTTCACAAATTAATGGCACAATTTAAGTTGAGGACTTTTAAGTTATAAGGCATCCTTAGAAAACATGTGATATCATATGGTTTAGACTTTAACCTACACTAGCCATATTAAAACGTTTTCAGTTTAGTTTCAGAAAAACAGTTTGTTCAGAGTTCACAAGTGTTCCCATAAAACACTTCAGTTCATCAAGTGGGTGCCGAGCATCCCGAGTTCTCAAGTTTGTCAGTGAGGTGCCTAGCACTCTCGAGTTTAATCAGCATTGTTTTTCGTTAAGTTATTCGGTGTGGCCCAAACGGACTCACGGTAAACGGGTTAGTGACACTCACCTTGGGTTGCACTGCTACACTTGCTAAGTATCCAAGTATGTTGTTTAACGAGGACCTAGAACACGTTTAGGTCTTAAGTATTAGTTTCGTGTCTAATCTTTACTTAACGTCACTATGGCCCATAACATAGCACGCTGCAACTATGACTCGACATACCGACACACGACACCAATGGTTGATCATAAACAAGGGTTCATATGAATCAGATATCAAACATATTTTATCATGGCAAGATCATGCAAGTCATGGCATAACACTTAAGCAAATTTCACAAGTTTGGTTTTTAGGTCAGGTCTTAGTTTCGCTAGCATAGTTTCGCTAGGCAGTTTCGCTAGGTGCACGGGCAGCACTTTCGCTAGGCAATGCCCGGTGACACAGTTTCGCTAGGCTAGTTTCGCCCGAAACTGCTGACGCAGTTTCGCTAGCCTAGTTTCGCAGGGAAACTGGTTTGAACTTTCGTTCAGGTATTTCGCTCGGTAATTTCGCCCGAGCTGGTCTGGTCAGGTTACCCGGCGACACTATAGTTTCGCTGGTCAGTGTCGCCGGAAGGAGATGTAATTTCGCTACTTAGTTTCGCCTAGAGAACAACAGTTTCGCTGGTCGCGAAAAACATACGGATTTGCCTAAAAATCAACCTAACAGCTTCTGATCATACATGCAATTCATTATCTAGTATCCATAGGCATTTACCAACATAAATCAAGCAACTTTAACACGTTTAACATGCATTTTGTCATCAAATCACCAAAAAGCACATTTTAACCTAAAAAGACCTATTCTAGCATAAATCATCATCATGGTTTGTTTTTACACGTAAAGTTTCTGACTTTAAGGTAGATCTAGCATCCTAAAGCAACATATTAAGAGATCAAGTGATTTCATGTAGATTTGAGCATGCTTTAAGAAGAAAACATATAGAAAGGCATAAAACATAGTTTTTGGGACTCACGATTTGATTTAGGATCCAAATGGGTGTTGTCTCAAAGCTGAGATGATGGTTCTTGATGGTTTCCTAGCTGACCAGAATCTCCAGGAGAAGTGTATGTGTGTGTTGGTTGTGAAATGAGGCAAATGAGGCTACTAGGGTTCATTAAGTTTATTTATATCAGGGGCTAGTTTCGCTGGCAGTTTCGCTGACTGGCGAAACTGGCTCTGATCTCGGACACATTGATCAGTCTAGCCTGCTACCGGGCGAATCTGTAATTTCGCTCGGTAGTTTCGCTGACTACCAAATTTAGGCAATTTTCACATAATCAAGTATTTACAATTAATCATGCTATTCACAATAATAAGTCATGTATTTAAATCACATAGCACATAAAGACAATCAATGATGAACACATAACACATATGGACGGGTTCGGTGATCAACCAAAGGTCGTGGACGTATTCGGCCTAGTTATGCATTAGCTACTTATAACGTAACTAACGGGTTTGTCTAACGGAAGTTAACCTTGAAATTCTCGGGTGTCACAGACTAAGTGTTCTTTAACTTTCAGGCTTGTAACCTTAAGTTTAGTTTATGAACATGTCTTCATGTTAAGTGAGTATTAAGGAAAGACATCTTATAAGGCCGTTAAATGTCACTCGTAATTATGAGTGAGTAATAAGGACAATGACTATCTCTCAAAGAACCCTTTAGAAAAGGAATTCTTAACTTGTTAATCGCCTTTAGAAAACAACAATTTATAACGTTTAATTTCTCCTTTCGGATTTCAGTTTAGCTATGGAAAACTAAACTTCTAACGTTATTCTGATTTAGGGAGTTAAGCTCATTAATAATAGCTTTATTCCATCAGATGATTTGATTGATTTCTAATAATGGCTCTTAAATCAGAGATACGATTAGTAATCTTTCCAATATCCATGTAAGCTTTATTAAGGTAGGTTCATAATCATCAAAGTTAATAGGAAACTTCATACCTTGATGACCTACTAAGCTGGATCTAACGAGTTGAAGCAAAACATTAATAGTTTCATAGATTTCCTCTTCAGAATTTAAGTCAGGTATTTTACGAGTAACATTATTTTTTAAGTGTGTGGAAGTGGATCAGTGTTATAGTAGCGTGGTGTACAAGAGGTGTAATCGGAGTTAAATTCAGAGTTAAATTTAACTGTGTCTCTCCCCCCGCCTCTTGTACTTTCAGGTAAGTCATGCATAAGGACTTTTCACTACTCCCACTGACCTTAGAAGAGAAGTCATTGATAAGGACTTTGATTGCTCCCACTAATCTTAGAATTTCTTAGGAACTTGGCATGCAACATGCTTAGTGTTGAGGATTTTTAAGGTTTAATTGCGGCTAATAACTAATCATATGGTTTATACTTAGTTTCCTTCATGTCCGGATTTCAGAAGGAATTTTAGGGACATATTAGGTAACCTTGTTTAGCATATGAGTTGTTGTTTTTAGAGCCTTGGTATATAGAAATAGATGTATAACTTAGATGACATATTTATTATCATGTTTATAAGGATACTTAGATGCATAACTTAATGATGTATC
The DNA here is from genome assembly GCA_039602395.1 of Deinandra increscens subsp. villosa. Taxonomy (NCBI): domain Eukaryota; kingdom Viridiplantae; phylum Streptophyta; class Magnoliopsida; order Asterales; family Asteraceae; genus Deinandra; species Deinandra increscens. The sequence continues at coordinate 59,687,135 of JBCNJP010000009.1, read as the reverse complement.
TTTAGAAGTACCATACATGATCTACTGGTTCACACTACTATGATCCTAATGGATTTGAGAGTGTTACCATTATTTGTATGTCAATCTTAGTATTTAATCTATTAAATATAATCTCACAACTTTCATTTTATGGTTAAATTGATTTTCAACTTTATCCTTAAAATTTTAGGTGAGAAATATGTTTCTTCTTAATTAGATACAAGAATAAATAATCAATTATGTGAGTGATAAATGACTTATGCCCAGATATTTCGTTTTAGGATAGGATCCACTAATATGTTTGAGTTTTGGTAAGTTAGAACTCTTAGTGGAACCTTGTATATTCCTTTAACACATGTATTATCCTTGTTAAGTTCTCACTTTATGTGATAACAAAGATTGTGAATGTGAATCATCTAGTTATAATTTATAAATATTTCAATCCATGTAAAGACAACCAGATAAGTGTAACCAGTAACTTTGAGAGTTTAAGGTAATAGTGACATTTGTCATAGTTATGTGAAACCTTATAACCGTCAATGTCTTACTTTAGTAATGATGCTAGGTTCCAAGTGATCTTGGATCATAATAAGGTATCATTAAGTGTAGTACATTGATAGATTTTCATGGTTTGTATAACTCTGACATTGATTTTGTCACTTACTCTCATAATAGTGGTTGTTTGGTTTATTCCTAGTGTATGGATTGTAAGAGATCTTTATAAGACTAGATTTAATCCACCGTGTTAGTTTGAAAATTAATGGGCACAATTATCATTGATGATTATTCTTTGTTAGCCAGTTATTCCTATAAGGATTTAGAACTGGAAGTTTTCTTGTATCTTATTTTAGAATTTAGAACTATCCTCTTTATTTAAGTTATTTTAATTATATAAGGGTTAGTGATTGTGAGGTGAACAAATCCGTTTTTCTAATTTAAGGCATTATGTATCCTTTATGCACAATGCCATCAAGCACTCATTTTCCTTCTGGTACTTATAAGTGTCATGACTAATTTTAAGTAGCATGTAATTGTGCTAAGAAAGGATTCACTAAAAAATGCACTAGAAAAACTTCAATTTGAAACATGTGTAAGCCCTTTAAGGGTCATGTTTTATGATGTGTTCACTAAATCATTAACCTAATTTATACTTTGTACTAAGCATATTAGATCTTAAGTGTTTGCATGCATTTTAGAAGTTCTTTCAAAATTTATTACTTACACGATGTTTAGATTAGGAAATCTGAAACATCTCCCCTGATAGCATTGTTTAAAGGGATTTTGATTATCATGATAGACAACTTGAGTAGACTTTACTCGCTTTTAAAGTTTTGGTTGTAAAACCTTTTATTTGAGAGAGTAATTAAGAGTCTTTTGTCTTAGGAGATAATCAAAATCATTATGATGAGAGGAAAACATGTATGGAAACATTTAGTGATTATAAATTTAGAGTGGATTAGTTATGGAGATTAAAGGTTAAATTGAAAAGAAGATCTAAGAGTGATTCTATAGGGTACTTAAAACTAAGGCACACAATTAATAATGCATAATGATAAGCTAAGGCATAATAATGATGCATAATAATAATAATGTATTATCATAAACTAAGCCATAATAATAATAATGCATGATAATAATGTGCAATTATGAAACAAAAGAAGATGTGATATAGTTTGTTATATCACCAAAATAACAAACTAGTTAGGTTCTACTTAAATGAATAGGCTTTCGCGTTGGTTACTTGCCTATCACTTAAGCATTATGAACAAGATAAGGGTATGTGCATAAAGTGATGTATCACATCAGCGTTGGCCAGAAATGATATACCATAAGTTTTATGTACAAGTTAGGTTCGCTGAATACATGTGCAACTCATCAGCGTTGGCCAGAAGAGAAACACTTGTATAAGAAAGGCGAATGCTTAATTCTTAGTTGATAATCATTATAAAAACAACGAATCAGCGTTGGCCAGAATCGAGGTTTTAAAGATGTTATCAATTTATGCGAATAAATTAGTTTAAATCAAATAAGTCAACTTGTATTATATAGTTAAATGACATTAGTTAAGATAGTAAATCAGCGTTGGCCAGAATTACCATTTTTGAAGATGTCACTAACTTAATTAAGACAAGCTAATGAATTAATCTAATTTTGATTGTAAATCAGTGACAATAAGTTTTCTTGTGAGATGAAGTTAAATGACATTATGTAGGTAACAAATCAGCGTTGGCCAGAATTGAAACCTTTTATTAGATGTCTATTATTAACTATGAATAACACAAGTTAATTAGTTATCTGATTTTATTTGGTGTTAGGTTTTGTAAAAACGTAAGCATATAAGGTTTTAAACAAAACAAAATTTAATGTTAAGCCCCAAATTTTCTGAAGGGTATCCGGTCGAAAAGCGGGGTTTTCGATCGAGAAAGGATACCTGATCGAAAAAGAGGTACCCGATCGAAAACGGGTTTTCGATCGAAAAGGGTTTCCGATCAAAAGTAAGTTTTCGATCGAAAAATAGACTTTTCGATCGGATCGGAAATTCGGTCGAAAAGGTCGGTCGAAAACCCGATCGAAAAGCCGGTCGAAAAGTCCATCGAGAAGTCGGTCGAAAAGTAGGTTTTCGATCAAAAAAAGGACTTTTCGATTGGATCGAAAAGTGGTATTGTCCGAGCGAGAGGTCGATCGCGAAGCCATATGATCGGAAAGTAAGCTTTTCGATCGAAGAGCAGGGACTAAGCTACATGATTCGATCGAAAAACCAATAACAAAATGCCGGTAGAAAAGCCGGTAGAAAAGCCGGTAGAAAAGTCGGTAGAAAAGCCGGTAGAAAAGCCGGTAGAAAAGCCGGTAGTAAAGCCGGTAGAAAAGCCGGTAGAAAAGCCATATGGACCGATAAAAAAAACCGATCGAAAAGCCATATGGTCCGATCGAAAAGCAGGGAACCAAGCCACATCTTTCGATCGGAAAGTAAGTTATTTGGTCGAAAAGTAAGCTTTTCGATCGAGTATTTGTATTTCGATCGAAAAGGTAATAATCTCTCGAAATCAGTTAGGGTTTTATCATAGTTTTTCAAAACCAAAATCTGATTAGAGTTTTGGGTTTGTTTTAAAACAGATTTTGATTATGTGCTTAAAACTGAATTAGGGTTTCTAGATTTTAGATAGAATCGAAAACCCTTTATCTGATTTCGTAAATAGTTAGTAGTAAGGATATGGACGAATTCAAATTTATGATTCGATTGAGCAACATATGCTATGATACCACATGTTGATCGAATCCTGAATCGTTAATATAATAAACAGATAATAAACGATAAAGATTACGTGTTGTCATCTGGTTGAGATCAGCAGCAGTCAGGTTGTCCATCCTGTAAGTAGCCTTGGTTCCCCTTTAGGGTGTATGCTAATGATGGTGATAATCGTGAGGGATCACGATTTAGAGAGAAAGAGAGCAGAGAGAGAGGTCACGAATATTGTGTGGTGATTAGCCTTCTCTCTCTAATAGATGCTCTATATATATACACCCAAGGGGAAACCCTAGTCTATCTAATAAGGGCAATTACGTCCATCAAATAATGCCAGATAGGGTTAAATAGGTAATTGATTATTTAAGATAAATGATTAAAGAACATAATATAATATATTATTATATACATATATACGAAATATATATATATATTAAGTAATAATATATTACGTCTAACAACCCCTGCTCAGCGGTACACGGGATGCACCCTCCCGACTGGAGGTCGGACTGAGATCAATGTTAGCCTAACCATCGTGATCCGGATAGACACGGGAAGGCAAGATTCATAGGTACCCCTATCAAAACATTGTCAGCTTCGGTTGCGAACAATTCAGGTGGACATAACTATAGGATAGCTACCTACGATATGGAATTTTACTGGTCCTATGATTAATGATTGTGTTTTACCTTTCTTTATTCATACATTGGGTCTACATGTGACGTGTAGACCGCTTTAGTGAACTCACCAGCCTTGGCTGACACTTGATTGTTGAATGCTTTTCAGGTTGCTTGGAGGATCATGGATGGCACGGGCGTTGGCAATACTTACCTTTTGTGAAACCCATTGGAAATTGTATTTCAGATGATTTAGTAACCACTTTTACTAAACAACAACCTTGTAAACTTTTAATGCTTCCGCTGACCTTGTGAAATGTAAACTCTGATTTATTAAATGTAATACATGACTGGTTTACCCCCTTTAACTATGACTTGGTTGTAACTAAAGACTAGGATCCTGGTCTGGATCACACCCCACACGGTTATACTCCGTTAGTGGAAATTGGGGGTGTGACAAAAAGTCCTTAAGCCACATTATTTTTGTTAAAAGTGCTTCCGAAGTAATCTCACCCGAGATAACTTCATCCGAAATAAAGTCTATTATTCTCGCGTAAGTAATCTCAGCCGAGATAACTGCACCTGGAATAATTTAATTTATTGCTCATGAAGACATCTCACCCGAGAAAACTTCAACCGGGTCAATTATAAAAGGGTATCTCTTGTGACGACCTCTACCAAAGTAAGTTCACCCGAGATAAAAATATACTATTTTAAGACATCACTAAAATATCTCATCCGAGATAATATTTTTTTATGATGACTTAACTCTGTTAATAACGTTCAAGTTGTCGATGTGACATTGGTTGGTCCAAGGAGCAATTGCCACGTCCAAAACCCTTTTTACTTTACAGACCCCTCTTGCACTTTACAGAAATCGCTCCTTTTAAATTCCTTAATAAAACCTTTACAATTTTTTACCTAAATCCACGAACCAACAATTGAACAAGCATTTACTCCCATTTACTCCGGAATTCTCTTACAATCTGCCAAATCACACTTTCTCTCCATTGCACCATTACCTTTACATCTATTCATACTCATTTCATGTAAGGAAATAATTTACGCCTTGTGTATTAAATATTTCTAGACTAGATTTTATGGGCGGGCTTGTCTAGTAATTATTAGTAGGCTTGCTTGGTTAATAAATAATAATAAGTGTTAGTGGGCTTGGGCCGAGATTTAGGGCTTATATGTGAAGGTTGTATGATTCAATAAATACAACCTCCAAGTTCCTTAGAAGGGGTTGGTCATTTAGGGGAGCTAAAACCTAGAGACCAGGGAGGCTAGGGAATTCGAAAATCTGTAGGAGTTGTACCAGACGAGTTCTATATTCGTGTGCACATTTCACAGGTTTAATCAATTTATATTATTGTGTTCATTATTTTTGCTCATTTTTTGTTCTTGGATCGTCTCTTATACAGGATTTCGCACCGTACTAGAGATTAGATATCATGTTAAGGCTCTCACGATATCTGATTCAAGTGTTCTTATGGTTTTTCGATGATATTTTGATTGATTTTGGTTGATGGCGACTAAGAACATATTAGGGTTCATTGATCTTTTTTTATATATATTTTTATATACTTATATTTAATAAGTATACGTTTATGAATGTCAGTATAAACTCAGTAAGTTACTGTTCATGTTCTTTTTTTTATTTTTTTTTATTTTTTCACGTACGTAATTGTGGTTATTTACATTATTTTTGTACTTGGTTCATGAATGTGCATCTGTCTTAATGGTTTGTTGGCTTTGTTCCTTTTCTCAATATCGTGGTTCCGATCCTTTCAATTGACGGTTTTTTTTCCTCCTTTTTTTCCACTTTGCCTCTTTGTCTGTACATGTATTTACTTTTACACGTGTGCTTAATATGTCATTTACACGTACTTTCCCTGTCTTCTGATGAAATATATACTGGTCTTTATTTCTCCTTCATTTATTTACCTTTTCTTCCTCTTCTCACTAATATTTTCTTCTGCTTTTTAATTGTCTCTTTTGTCTCTGTGTTTGATTTTTATTTTCGTTACCTTATTCGATATCGTTTTCGTCTGCAGTTGTTGTTCTTACGAGTTTGGATTTCCAACATTCACTGGTATATCACTTGCTCTATTTTCTGATTTTTGTCCCAGTTTCCTTGCATGCATGTTCGGTTTTCTGTATGAGTGAAGTATTGGTTATGGTTATGGATTTGTTTCAGTTAACGATAGCTAGATTCTTATATTTAGGACTTATGTTAATTCATATCAATATATCTTATGCATATCAGGTGTTTGACAGAATGCCTCGAAGAAAATTTGGTTCAATTCTTCTTATTTGAATGATTTGCTTAATGTAGTCTTTTGCTGCATGTTAACTGATCTTAATATTGGTTTAGATTTGTGTTCCTTTGTTGTTGATATTGTTGATGTCGTGTATTTAATTTTATTGTATAATATGAAATCAGATAACCAACATGAAACATATATACCCCTATAGAAAACATGAAGTTATTAATGCTGGTCATCTAAGTTCTATATTTGGAATTCTAGTAGGTCTACCTACACATAGCAAAGATCAGGACCTGTAAAAGGAGCCGATGAACCTACAAAAATTAGATAGATCATAGTAGGCCTCTACAAACACATTTTCAAAATAAAATTCACTATCTTTAAGAATCCCTAACCCCAAAGAAGATGATGAAGCTGCAAACACAATACTCTTAAAATGATGAGAGCTCATCTGGTGAGAAAAACTTTCATCTATTTCTATTTCTTCCTCTCCTGGAAAGAGGGTTAAGGATCTTGCTTATCTGTGTTAGAGCATATTCCTATGCCACGATGTGTCTCGTGTATTGTATCTATGTAATGAGAGCAACTGTGTGAGTCTTGTTAGGCAACTGAGCGTACCACATGGTCCGCCGGACCAGTTGGTGCAGCGTATCAGTTGGTACGCTGGTTGATACGCCGGCCAGTTTAAGTTACCTATAAATAGGTAGCATGTGTAGAGAGCAGGAGGACTGATAGAGAACTTCAAGTCATATTCTACATTTCTGTGTGTGTGTTTCTGTGTGTATGCTCTCAAGGTTTCATCAATACAAATCTCATTTGTATTTACTTTTGATCTCGTTTCATCTCGTTATCACTTGATTAGCAATCGATCCGTCGCTCCATGGTTTTACAAGTGGTATCAGAGCTATCTGGTTCCATTTGCTGATCATATTCTGTGATTTTGGAGATTTTTAGAGAGAGAAAGTTTGGGTTTTCTTCATTTTTCATCAAATTTCCACAATTCCGAGTGTTTCAACGATGGAAAATGATTTCTGAGTGTTGCTGGAGTGTTTTCGCATCATACTAAAGAAATTTCCAGTTCCAAACGTCAAATTTCACGTAAATCAGTGAAATCAGCCTCGAAATCAGTTGGTCCGCCGGATGAATTTTCTGGTCCGCCGGATGAAGTTTCTGGTCCGCTAGGCAATATTCATCGAGCTGGTCCGTGGCAGTTATAGCGTATCAGTGTGATCCGCTGATAATTCTGGTCCGCCGTATCAGTGTTTGGTCCGCCGGATCAATCTGGTTCGCTAGTACAATTTGGTCCGCTGGTTATAAATCTGATTCGCAGGTATAATCTGGTCCGCTGAGATTGATCTGGTCTGCTTTTGATCCGCAAACACAAATTTGGTCCGTTGAAAGTGTTTTGGTCCGCTGGCAGAAAAGTGTTAATCACTAAAACTGACGTAACTTGAGAACCGTTAAGAGTTACGGAACCCAATACCAGCCAAAACGTTCGTATCGACGAGATCTAGGACGTGTACCCGCCTACGGCCAGTACCGACAAGTTTTGATCCCCTAAATCCGCTTGGAAAGCCTCCGTTTTTGAGTTCGAAGTTTTGAGGTGTTATATTTCGGAAAATATGTCGGATTTTCAAGCGTTTTCCGCGATTCAAAATACGATGCAAGCTATCATGAACTATGATAATGAAATAGGAACAAGTCAGAAAGTTCCGAAATTACTCAGATTGGAAGATTATCATAGTTGGGTGAAGCGGTTCAATGCATATGTTGGTGCAAATGATGTTGATTTTTGGATATCTTACAATAATCTATATGAGTATCCAACAGGACAAAATGGAAGGCCAGTTTTGCAACAAAGTCTTACTGGTGAGCAAAAGAAGGCATATCAAGCAGAACAAAAAGCTTATGGTGCTTTAACAATGGCACTACCTTCCGACTTATTACATCAATTTTCTGCATATACTTCTGCAAAAGAGTTGTGGGATGCAATTCAAAAACGGTGTGAGGGAAATGATCAATTTAAGAAAAGCAAACAAAAGGTTCTAAGAAAAGAGTTCGACAATTTCAAGCATTATCCAGATGAGAATATTTCAAAGCTCATCACTAGGTTTTCACATTTATTAAGTGAAATGGCTTTGGTTGGCATCAAAAAGGAAGAAGCTGATCTGAAAGAGAAGATACTAGAGGCATTACCTGAAAAATGGGAGAATTATGTAATGATGATTACTCATGATAAAGAATTTTCAGGATTGTCTTTTATCAATTTGATTGAGCAGATACAAGCAAGAGATATGGAGTTGAGTGTCAACAAATCCATGCCTGCACAAGTACAGAATCCAGCTGCATATCGTGGTGAAAATGATTCTACCATAAATGCTAAAAAGGCAAACATTTACAGTGAAGGTCCTAGTACTGCATTTCTAGCTGGAAAAACTGAGAGTTATGGTGATTCTCCAGGTTGTACTTTTACAAGTCCAAACCGATCATCAAAGTCTACAATTCCTGATAAGGCATCTGAGGATCTAGCTTCATTGTTATCTGCATTTATATCATCGTCAAATGGTTCAATTTTTGGGAAACTTGGAGAAGTTGATTTGGTTGCAAATGACTTAGGTGAGTTGAGTGATGATCATTTGAACGAGTTAGATTTACATTGGCAATTTGCTATGATTGTTGAAAGAGGTAGGAGATACATGAAGAAGCATGGTAAACAATCTTTTATTCCAGGAGGAAAACTTGGATTGGATAAATCCAAAGTTAAGTGTTTCAAATGTTCACAAGTTGGACATTTTGCTCGTGAATATAACAATTCAAAAGTATCTGCATCTTCGTCTTCGACAAACAATTCTAAATCACAAGCTTTGACTTCATACACGGCTGAAGGATATGATTGGGACAGAGATATAGCAATAATTGAAGAGAGACAGAAGCAGATAGCATTAACTGCAACTCTCAATGCAGATAGTTCTACAGATTCTATCTACAAGACATCACCTGCCATGGTGTATAATGCTGATCTAAAACAATATGTTAAATTGTATCCTGATGAATCTGCACTTCTTGCCGAAGTTGGTTGTCACGAATTACATGATTCTGATTCAGACACAAGTTCATGTGAAACAGTTGTGGAAGATGGTACTGCAGAAGTGACAAAAGAGTTTCAAGAAAAATATGAATCTTTGTTAGCAAAGAATGGTTTGATCTCTGAAGAACTCAAAGCTGTTAAAGCTGAATTAGAATGTTCACAACAAAGATGTGCTGATTTAGAAAGAGTCAATACAGAACTGGTTCAAAGTGCTGAAAAATGGGAGTTTGTTAGAGCATATTCCTATGCCACGATGTGTCTCGTGTATTGTATCTATGTAATGAGAGCAACTGTGTGAGTCTTGTTAGGCAACTGAGCGTACCACATGGTCCGCCGGACCAGTTGGTGCAGCGTATCAGTTGGTACGCTGGTTGATACGCCGGCCAGTTTAAGTTACCTATAAATAGGTAGCATGTGTAGAGAGCAGGAGGACTGATAGAGAACTTCAAGTCATATTCTACATTTCTGTGTGTGTGTTTCTGTGTGTATGCTCTCAAGGTTTCATCAATACAAATCTCATTTGTATTTACTTTTGATCTCGTTTCATCTCGTTATCACTTGATTAGCAATCGATCCGTCGCTCCATGGTTTTACAATTTGTGTGTTTATGTGGCTGTAACTATGTCTTTATATGGTTATTGTGTAAACATCTATTTATAGTTTGCTTGATTTGATTCTAGATGAGTTTTTAATATAAAAAAGTATATAAATTGCTAATAAAGCCAATATAAGTCTTAAAGCCTAACACAAACATCAAAATTTAGTACCTTACCAAGACTATAATTTCAAAACAGAAACACTTTATGATTTCCTGAGAAAGAATTTTTACAAGCGGTTAAGAGGACAGATATTGTTTATACTTTGTAAACTTTACTTTATAGTTAGGTATATTGTTCTAGGTACTGACTTTGATTGTTCTGATCATGGTACTTCCTTTTACGTTTGTTTCAGGATCGTTTGCCATTGTCTGCTAGCTTTTGAGGTATAGTCACTGTTCATCAATAGTTGCTTATTTCAGCTACTTTACTATTATTAGGTAGTTGTCTATTTCAGTTACTTTACTATTTTATTAGAATCTTTTACACATCGTATATAGAATAATACGTAGTTCGTATTAGGCAACTCATGAGACAATTTGACTACTCATGAGACAATTTGACTAGGATATTAGATAGTTCATGTTAAGGAACATAATGTCGGCCTTAAGGAAATGTAAACATAGAAGTGTTGTTCCATACACGGGCGTTCAGAGTTCTAAACAGGCACAAAGACATGCTTTACTTTTTGCGAATAGAGCATCATCTTATTCTTCTTACGTCAATAACGGTGACTGTTTATATGTATGTGGCAAAAAAAATCCACCACCGATGAAGTAAAAAATAAGATAGGCTAATATCTTCCGTATGTGTGTCAAAGGCACTGATACAGTAACTGTTCAATCAGTTTTCAATGTCAGCAAAGGGAAAGCCACTACATAGGCATCTCAATCTTCAAGTGTGTCACACCCCCAATTAACCACCTACGGAGTTTATACCGTTAAGGGGTGCGGCTAGACCAGGATCCACAACCATTAGTTACAAATACTAAATGAATCAAAGTTAGTTCAAAAATCAGTTATAAAATAAAGTTTCAAATACAAACGCAGCGGAATAAATATTGTCTCAGCACTAACCACGTGCTTTACAAATTCTTTGTTTAAAATTCCCAATTAAGTTTAACAGAAATAAAATTGTCTTCACGTGCCATGCCAACCCGCTCCGGATACTCCTTAGCGATCTGCAAAAGTTTAAACCACGCAAGTGTCAACCTAACGGTTGGTGAGTTCACAGTGGGCTTGTCATGCATTGGCCCGGTCTCATAATCATAATTTGTATCAAGGTATACTTGCATAGTATTTGTTTGTGAAAAGCAATGCTAAATGTTATGTCTTGGTTTATAAAGGAATTGTCCGTGACCTACGTCATCGGGTATGAACTAGTTTTGTAAAGTTAAAGTGCTCAACCGATATCGCGGGTAGCTAATCCGTTGTTCCATGCACTAAGGAAGTTTGCACCAAAGCTGACTATAAATTATTGTAGTGGCCGTGCCATCTAGTACTGCGGACCTACGTCATCGCGGTTTTGCCTCCCCCGTGTCCTCTCGGGATCACGGTCAAATAGGCTGATATTGTACCTCCGTGCACTCCCCGTGCCACGGGGCGGAGTTTGTCAAACTCCAGTAGATCTACCCAACATCCCCTCGCTTTACAATTAATGGTACAATTAGTTGAGGACTTTTAAGTTTTCAAGGCATCCTTAGAAATCATGTGATATCATGTGGTTTAGACTTTAACCTACACTAGCCATATTAAACGGTTTACCGGATTCTCACGAATCTCAAAAGTGTTTTCAGTTTCGTTTTAGAAATCGTTGTTTTGGTAATTCACAAGTGCTTCCCATAAAGCACTTCAAGTTCATCAAGTGGGTGCCGAGCACTCCAAGTTTTCAAGTTTATCAGGGAGGTGCCTAGCACTCTCGAGTTTGTCAGCATTGTTTTACTTTTAGTTATTCGGTGTGACCCAAACGGGTTCACGGTAATTGGGTTATTGACACTCACCTTTGGTTGCACTGCTACACTTGCTAATAATCCAAGTATTGCTTATCGAAGACCTATGAACACGTTTAGGTCTTAAGTATTAGTTTCGTGTCTAATCTTTACTTAACGTCACTATGGCCCATAACATAGCACGTTGGAACTATGACTCGACATACAGACACACGACACCAATGGTTGATCATAAACAAGGGTTCACACATATCAGAAATCAAAGCATGTATCATCATGGCATAATCATGTAAGTCATGGCATAACATTCAAGCAAATTGCACAAGTTTGGATTCTGGTCTCAGTTTCGCTAGCAGTTTCGCTAGTCAGTTTCGCTGTGTGCATGGGCAGCACTTTCGCTAGGCAATACCCGATGACACAGTTTCGCTAGGCTAGTTTCGCTCGAAACTGTTGGCACAGTTTCGCTAGCCTAGTTTCGCCCGAAACTGGTTTGAACTTTCGTTTAGGGAATTTCGCTCGGTAGATTCGCTCGAGCTGGTGTGGTTGGTTTACCCGGCGACACTGCAGTTTCGCTGCATAGTGTCGCTGGATGAAGATATACATAGTTTCGCTGGACAGTTTCGCCCAGAGAACAAGACGGTTTCGCTGGTCGCGAAAAACATACGGATCAGCCTAAAAATCAACCTAACAGCTTCCATACTTCATGCAATTCATTGTTTAGCATACATAGGCATTTACCAACATCAAACAACGAGTTTTAACACCTTATTCATGCATATTCATCATCAAATCACCAAAATGCATTTAAAACCCTAAAATGACTAAAATAGCATAAATCTTAATCATGGATGGATTTCACACGTAAAGTTATCAACTTTATGGTAGATCTAGCAATCCTAAGCAACATATCAGAAGATCTAACAATAACACAGAGATCTAGGCATGCTTTATGAAGAAACACATAGAAAAGCATAGAAAATGGTGGTTTTGGGACTCACGGTTGATCTAGGATCGATGGATGATCTTCACAACTCAGAATGATAGCTGATTCTTGGTGGTTCTTGGTTGGGATCAGCTGGTCCAGGAGTTTCAGGAGAGTTGTGTGTTTTTGTGTGAAATGAGGCAAAATTGTGAACTAGGGTTTATTAAGATTATTTATATCAGGGGCTAGTTTCGCTGGCAGTTTCGCTGGCCAAGCGAAACTGGCTCTGGTCACATTTAACTGATTGGTTTAGCTGGCTACCGGGCGACACTACAGTTTCGCCCGGTAGTTTCGCTGGTAGCACAACTTAGGCAATTTTCACATAATCAAGGATTTACAATTTGTCATGCTATTCATAATATTAGATCATGCGTTTAAATCACATTGCACATAATGACAACAATAAACGAACACATAGCACATATTGGCGGGTTCGGTGATCAACCAAAGATCGTGGACGTATTCGGCCAAGTTATGCATTAGTTACTTAAGTTAACACTTATAACGTAACTAACGGGGTTTGTCTAACGGAAGTTAACCTTGGAATTCTCGGATGTCACATCATCCCCTTGTAATTGGAATTTTCGTCCCGAAAATTATTCTTGTGTCATAGCGTTCGCAGCATCAGCTGTCGTCGTTGCTGGGGAAAGAAAGCAAAGTTTTAGGGTCGTCACATCCTCCTCCTGTTAAGGAAATTTTGGTCCCCAAAATTAAATCATACCTTGAGTTTCCGCGGACGTTTGCTCGAACAAGTGAGGATACTTTTTCTTCATTTGATCCTCTCGTTCCCAAGTATATTCTGGTCCACGTTTTGAGTTCCATCGAACCTTGACGAACGGAATCTTGCTACGTTTGAGGGCTTTCTCCTCGCGTCCCATGATTTCTACCGGTTGCTCGATAAATCTCAGATGTTCATCAATTTCCAGTTCCTCCAAAGGAATTATTTCGATGTCCTCAGCCAGACATTTCTTTAGGTTCGAAACGTGAAACACGTTGTGAACTCCATCGAGTTCGTCAGGGAGTTGTAATCGGTAGGCCACCGGGCCTACTTCCCCGATGATTTCAAAAGGTCCGATGTAGCGAGGATTTAGCTTCCCACGCTTTCCGAAGCGTATCACACCTTTCCAGGGAGATACCTTCAATAATACCTTGTTGCCTACCTCGAACTTCAGAGGTTTTCGGCGTTTGTCGGCATAGCTCTTTTGTCTGTCACGTGCCGCGGCTATCCGTTTTCTGATTTGTATAATTCGTTCTGTTGTATCATGAATGATTTCTGGTCCAGTGAGTCCCTTCTCACCCATTTCGGCCCAACACACGGGCGATCTGCATTTTCTGCCGTAAAGAGCTTCAAAAGGCGCAGCACCGATACTTGAATGATAACTGTTGTTGTAGGAGAACTCCACCAACGGAAGGTGAGCCTCCCAGTCTTTACCAAAGTCGAGAACGCAAGCTCGGAGCATGTCTTCAAGAGTTTGAATAGTTCGTTCCGTCTGACCATCGGTCTGCGGGTGATAAGCTGTACTCATATCCAGTCTGGTTCCCAATGCTTCTTGCATAGATTGCCATAATCGGGAAGTAAATCGAGGATCTCGATCTGAGATAATAGTCTTAGGCACTCCATGACGTGCCACAATTCGGTCAATGTACAGCTTTGTTAACTTATCCATATTGTCAGTTTCTTTCATTGGGATGAAGTGTGCAGATTTGGTTAACCGATCAATGATAACCCAAATCGCATCCGGTCGATTCGATCGATGAGGTAATCCCGTTACAAAATCCATGGAAATATCCTCCCATTTCCATTCTGGGATCTTTGGTTGCTGTAGTAGCCCAGAAGGCTTTTGGTACTCGATCTTAACCCTCGAGCATGTTAAGCATTTAGCCACATATCGCGCAATGTCAGCTTTCATATTCGGCCACCAATACAAGCCCTTTAAATCCTGGTACATCTTATCCGATCCAGGGTGTACCGAATACCTTGACTTGTGAGCCTCGTCCATCACGAGCTCACGAAGATTTCCAAGTAAAGGAACCCAAATTCTATCATTATAATACCCGAGTCCGTCGGACTTAACTTCAAAATTACCATCTACACCTCGCAGTGCTTCAGCTGCGAAGTTTTCTTCTTTCAAGGCTTCTTGTTGGGCATTGCGGATCCGATCCGGCAATCCCGTGTGGATGGTAAGTTGTAGCGCTCGTACCCGTCGAGGCTTTTCGTACTCTTTTCGACTTAAAGCATCAGCCACAACATTGGCTTTTCCCGGGTGATACTTAATTGCTAAGTCATAGTCATTCAGTAGCTCGACCCACCGTCGTTGTCGCATGTTGAGATCCTTCTGATTAAAGATGTGTTGTAAGCTCTTGTGGTCGGTAAATATTGTGCACTTTGTTTCGTAGAGGTAATGTCTCCAAATCTTGAGTGCATGAACAACGGCTCCCAATTCCAAATCATGCGTTGTATAATTCTTTTCAGTATCCTTTAGTTGCCTGGACCCATAGGCAATCACTTTATCTCGTTGCATCAACACGCAACCGAGTCCTTGAATAGATGCATCACAGTAAACCACAAAGTCGTCAATCCCATCGGGTAACGCGAGAATTGGAGCTGAACATAACATATCCTTAAGTGTTTGAAACGCGCGTTCTTCTTTTTCACCCCATCTGTATTGCACTCCTTTGTGCGTTAAAGCCGTTAAGGGTTGAGCCAACTGCGAGAAACCCTTGATGAATCTTCTGTAATATCCGGCAAGTCCCAAAAATTGTCGGATTTCAGTCGGCGCTCTTGGGGTAGGCCAATTCTTGATAGCTTCCACTTTTGCTGGGTCGACATGAATTCCATTCTGATCGACAATGTGTCCAAGAAACTGGACTTCGCGAATCCAAAAATCGCACTTAGAAAACTTAGCATAAAGCTGTTCCTTGCGGAGCAATTCCAAGATGAGACGCAAATGCTCCTCGTGTTCCTCCTTTGTCTTGGAGTAGATCAAAATATCATCAATGAAAACTATCACAAACTTATCGAGGTACGGCTTGCACACTCGATTCATCAGGTCTATAAATACGGCCGGTGCATTAGTTAGCCCAAACGGCATAACCAAAAACTCGTAGTGACCATAACGAGTTCTGAAAGCAGTCTTGGGGACATCCTCATCTCGAACGCGAAGCTGGTGATATCCAGACCGTAGGTCAATCTTTGAAAAGTAGCTCGAACCTTGTAGCTGGTCGAAGAGATCGTCGATTCGAGGAAGTGGATACCGATTCTTGATCGTAACCTTGTTAAGCTCTCGGTAGTCGATACACATTCGGAATGTTCCATCCTTCTTCTTAACAAACAATACCGGTGCTCCCCATGGAGACGAACTTGGACGAATAAATCCTTTGTCGAGTAGCTCTTGAAGTTGCGCGGAGAGTTCGTTGAGTTCACTCACCGCCAAACGGTAAGGTGCGCGTGCAATCGGAGACGCGCCAGGAACTAAGTCGATTCCAAACTCTACCTATCGAAATGGAGGCAAACCAGGCAGATCTTCAGGAAATACATCTTGGAAGTCGCGAACTATCGGGTAGTCGTCGATTCTGCGCTCGGGAAGTGTCGAATCGGTGACGTTTGCAAGAATCGCGAAGTGACCTTTACGAAGGCACTTTTGAGCTTTGAGAAACGAAATAATACCGGTTACTGTTCCACCTTTTTCACCTTGAACTGTTAACACTTTACCGTCCCCGAGTGGAATACGAACCACTTTTTCCTTACATAAGATTTCAGCTCGATTCTCAGATAACCAATCCATTCCTACTATAACATCAAAACTACCAATCGGAAAAGGCATAAGGTCAATTCCTAGGGTATGGCCAGCTAGTTCTAGCTTACAGTCCTTAACTATCTGAGTTGTATCATGAAGTTTACCATTTGCTAGCTCTACCACATATTTAGCATCTAGGGCAATCGGTTTAGCATTAATTAACTTAGCAAACTTAGTGGAAATAAAGCTTCTCTCAGCACCAGAATCAAATAATACAGTAGCAAAGAAACCATTAAGGATGAATTTACCGTTAATCACGTTGGCATCATTGCGAGCTTCACCCTGACCCATGACGAAAGCTCGACCTCTACCATTTCCACCATTCCCGTTGCCATTCCCGTTACCATTTCCTCCACCATTACCATTCCCACCGTTATTTCCTTGATTTCCATTACCCTGTCTTCTCAGCTGCGGGCAGTCTCTTTTAATGTGGCCTTGAGCACCACACTCAAAGCAGCCACGGGCTCCCCCATTGTTGTTGTTCTGGTTCTGACCGTTGTTGTTCCCATTGCCCCGATTGTTCCCATAGTTGTTGTTTCCATGATTGTTGTTGTTCCTCCTGGGGCGGTTTTGTTGCTCAGGTAGAGTTGCCCAACAGTCTTTTGCTTCGTGGCTTCCTTTGCCACACCTTTCGCAGCTCAGATTCTTCCTACAATTACCAGCATGATGCTTTCCGCACTTGTTGCACAGAGGCAGGTTACCCCTGTAGTTGCTTTGACCATTGCCACCCTGGCGGTAGTTACCACTGTTGTTTCCAGACCTCTTGCTTTGACTTTGGGAGTTATAGGACCTCCCAGTGCTGTTTCCAACACTCTGATTGTTCATTGAGTTCTCAGGAGCTTCATCATCAGCTTTTCTTTTGCCACTCAAGGCAGTCTTCTCAGTGGCTTTCGCAGGAAGTGTACCCTTCTCAACCTCCTGATCAGTAAGTTTGTGAGCCAAACGGATGGCTTGCTGCACGGTTGCGGGGTTGCTGGCGGTCACCAAACTCTTGATTTGAGGCGCGAGGCCTTCCAGATAACGCTCAATGCGTTTGAACTCAGCATCAACCATTGTGGGGCATAGTACCGCGTACTCATGGTAACGCGCAGTATACTGTTCAATTTCAGACCCAACCATCTTCAGATTCAAGAATTCGCCTTCTAGCTTCTTTACTTGGTCACGGGGACAGTACTCATCCATTATCAGTTCCTTAAATGCTTCCCATTGCATGTTGTTAGCCGCGTCGATCCCAATCATCTGAATCTCAGCGTTCCACCAGGAGAGAGCAGCTCCTTCAAAGGTACCAGTAGCAAACTTCACCTTGCTTTCAGCCGGGCAATTACACATGGAGAAAACCTTCTCAGACTTCTCGATCCACCTGAGGAGTCCTACCGCTCCTTCTTCGCCGGAGAATGTTAGTGGCTTGCAGTCCATGAAGGACTTAAACGTGCAGTGGTGGTTTCCTGATGCAATAATAGTTCGGGTTTCAAATTTAAACAGGTCAAATATAATTCGCTTTGTGCCTTAACCGGCATAATAGTTACCCTGAGCGGCATATGCAGCTTGGACGGCTGCCACCGCGGCTTGCACGTGTTCGTTGATCATGGCTTGCAATTGTGCAGGCGTCATGTTGATGTTGTTCCTTCCGTGTCCTCTACCAGACATCTTGCTGAACAGTTAAAGTAGCCAATGTTCAGTCACAATTATACCTTATACATATCCCATAATATGTATATTAACCATTTTCCCGTTATCCCACTATTAGTCCAGAAAAATTTTGTGCAAAATCGAGGCGTCGTCGAGGAACGTCGTAAGTCGTAAGTAGCTATCGTCGAAAGTCGGCTTCCCCATAAAAGTCACCGTCGGCGTAGCCATCGTAGTAGAAATCAGGACGTAGCGTGTAGCATCGTTTCGTTGTCGCTTTCCCCCAGAATGGTGCGCGTAGTAGCGTTCGCGTTTCGTATTCGTGTGTGAAAATTTTCCTAGGGTTTTCCGTTAGACTTCCTAGACACGGTCTATATATATATTTATATCCATATATATATACATACGTACTAAGCTTTTACTTACATAGCAGAGCGAGTATCCCAGGTTGGCACGTAAAAATTTTGGTTTTGGGAATTTGTTTATTCGTTTGTAACTAAGGTTTTCAAGTTGCAGTTTCCAAATCGTTTTCAAAAAATGATTCCAGTTTTCTGCAACCTATGGCTCTGATACCAATCTGTCACACCCCCAAATAACCACCTAACGGAGTTTATACCGTTAAGGGGTGCGGCTAGACCAGGATCCACAACCATTAGTTACAAATACTAAATGAATCAAAGTTAGTTCAAAAATCAGTTATAAAATAAAGTTTCAAATACAAACGCAGCGGAATAAATATTGTCTTAGCACTAACCACGTGCTTTACAAATTCTTTGTTTAAAATTCCCAATTAAGTTTAACAGAAATAAAATTGTCTTCACGTGCCATGCCAACCCGCTCCGGATACTCCTTAGCGATCTGCAAAAGTTTAAACCACGCAAGTGTCAACCTAACGGTTGGTGAGTTCACAGTGGGCTTGTCATGCATTGGCCCGGTCTCATAATCATAATTTGTATCAAGGTATACTTGCATAGTATTTGTTTGTGAAAAGCAATGCTAAATGTTATGTCTTGGTTTATAAAGGAATTGTCTGTGACCTACGTCATCGGGTATGAACTAGTTTTGTAAAGTTAAAGTGCTCAACCGATATCGCGGGTAGCTAATCCGTTGTTCCATGCACTAAGGAAGTTTGCACCAAAGCTGACTATAAATTATTGTAGTGGCCGTGCCATCTAGTACTGCGGACCTACGTCATCGCGGTTTTGCCTCCCCCGTGTCCTCTCGGGATCACGGTCAAATAGGCTGATATTGTACCTCCGTGCACTCCCCGTGCCACGGGGCGGAGTTTGTCAAACTCCAGTAGATCTACCCAACATCCCCTCGCTTTACAATTAATGGTACAATTAGTTGAGGACTTTTAAGTTTTCAAGGCATCCTTAGAAATCATGTGATATCATGTGGTTTAGACTTTAACCTACACTAGCCATATTAAAACGGTTTACCGGATTCTCACGAATCTCAAAAGCGTTTTCAGTTTCGTTTTAGAAATCGTTGTTTTGGTAATTCACAAGTGCTTCCCATAAAGCACTTCAAGTTCATCAAGTGGGTGCCGAGCACTCCAAGTTTTCAAGTTTATCAGGGAGGTGCCTAGCACTCTCGAGTTTGTCAGCATTGTTTTACTTTTAGTAATTCGGTGTGACCCAAACGGGTTCACGGTAATTGGGTTAGTGACACTCACCTTTGGTTGCACTGCTACACTTGCTAATAATCCAAGTATTGCTTATCGAAGACCTATGAACACGTTTAGGTCTTATGTATTAGTTTCGTGTCTAATCTTTACTTAACGTCACTATGGCCCATAACATAGCACGTTGGAACTATGACTCGACATACAGACACACGACACCAATGGTTGATCATAAACAAGGGTTCACACATATCAGAAATCAAAGCATGTATCATCATGGCATAATCATGTAAGTCATGGCATAACATTCAAGCAAATTGCACAAGTTTGGATTCTGGTCTCAGTTTCGCTAGCAGTTTCGCTAGTCAGTTTCGCTGTGTGCACGGGCAGCACTTTCGCTAGGCAATACCCGATGACACAGTTTCGCTAGGCTAGTTTCGCTCGAAACTGTTGGCACAGTTTCGCTAGCCTAGTTTCGCCCGAAACTGGTTTGAACTTTCGTTTAGGGAATTTCGCTAGGTAGATTCGCTCGAGCTGGTCTGGTTGGTTTACCCGGCGACACTACAGTTTCGCTGCATAGTGTCGCTGGATGAAGATATACATAGTTTCGCTGGACAGTTTCGCCCAGAGAACAAGACAGTTTCGCTGGTCGCGAAAAACATACGGATCAGCCTAAAAATCAACCTAACAGCTTCCATACTTCATGCAATTCATTGTTTAGCATACATAGGCATTTACCAACATCAAACAACGAGTTTTAACACCTTATTCATGCATATTCATCATCAAATCACCAAAATGCATTTAAAACCCTAAAATGACTAAAATAGCATAAATCTTAATCATGGATGGATTTCACACGTAAAGTTATCAACTTTATGGTAGATCTAGCAATCCTAAGCAACATATCAGAAGATCTAACAATAACACAGAGATCTAGGCATGCTTTATGAAGAAACACATAGAAAAGCATAGAAAATGGTGGTTTTGGGACTCACGATTGATCTAGGATCGATGGATGATCTTCACAACTCAGAATGATAGCTGATTCTTGGTGGTTCTTGGTTGGGATCAGCTGGTCCAGGAGTTTCAGGAGAGTTGTGTGTTTTTGTGTGAAATGAGGCAAAATGGTGAACTAGGGTTTATTAAGATTATTTATATCAGGGGCGAGTTTCGCTGGCAGTTTCGCTGGCCAAGCGAAACTGGCTCTGGTCACATTTAACTGATTGGTTTAGCTGGCTACCGGGCGACACTACAGTTTCGCCCGGTAGTTTCGCTGGTAGCACAACTTAGGCAATTTTCACATAATCAAGGATTTACAATTTGTCATGCTATTCATAATATTAGATCATGCGTTTAAATCACATTGCACATAATGACAACAATAAACGAACACATAGCACATATGGGCGGGTTCGGTGATCAACCAAAGGTCGTGGACGTATTCGGCCTAGTTATGCATTAGTTACTTAAGTTAACACTTATAACGTAACTAACGGGGTTTGTCTAACGGAAGTTAACCTTGGAATTCTCGGATGTCACAAAGTGCATTCAATCTATCCACACCAGCATCAAAAGTTAGTAAAAGGCAGCAAACTATGACACCAGGTACAAAAATCACATTTACTTACATAAATAACATAACAAATACTGAACTAGATTCTTTATATAGATGAAAATGGAGTTTCTGTGAAGAAAATGAAAGAAAAACAGTAGTGAAGGGAAGGCAAGTTGAAGTGAAGGAAAGTCAATTTCAAGTGAAAGGAAAGCTTTTGAAGTTAGCTACAAATAGTCCCATCAAAATGATTTATAAATAAGACATTTGGGCACTATATGTAGCCACCCATGAAACTATTTTGTCATGGATTTTGGACAAATGACAGCAGTTGCTAACTAAACACTTACTGCACTATATAGAGCCACCCATGTAATGGATTTTGAACATGCTAATAGTCTATGTATGCACAATGCAATCAGTATATAATAATGTTACAAGAACCTTGAACAGTTAATTTTGACTATATGATATCGGCTCAACAACATTATCACACGACACCCCTACGCAACGTGTAGGGGAAAAAACCTTGTATTTATATATATATATATAACAATTGGGATTGTCGGTGACTACTCACATTTCACTATGATTCCTTTAAGCCGGTCATTTTATAACAACTTTTATCTCTGACCAATGGATTAAGTCCATTTCATCAATGTGAGGTGGCTTTGTGATAAACATCAGTTTCTTTAATTCTTTCTTCATATTCACGACGTTTCTTTCTCTCCTCACTCAGTTTCTTTCTCTCTCTAAAAATGAGAGGTCGACGTCCTACCGCCTTTTGGTGTCTGCCAGACGACTAAGTTTAATCTTCGGTGGTTAGCGGCTTGATAGTGGTTGTTGTTTGCCTTTGGTGATGTTTCTATTTTACGAAGGTTCATCGGCGGCGACACAAAGATTTGTTCGGTGACGGCGCAATGATATCATCTTTGGCGGCATAGGTTGTTTCTACGCTACGACCGACTTTGAGCGTTCCGTATTTCCCAATAAAGCATCTTAGCGTCTGTTTCCATCAGATCCGAACTTTGGTTTCTTTTAGGGTTTCAGGCGTTGATTGTATGAGCCCTTACATTTCTGGCCACGGTGTGGTGCTTGCGCGCAGCCTTCGACCAGATCTGAAGCTGGCTTTCATATCTGGGCCTTATGGCAATGACAATGATGATTTCGATGAGACTTGAATGTGATATTTGTGGCTTATTACTATTCTAATTTTGTTTCATCTTGAATCTGCAATACCCTTCCTAACACATATTTTACTGTGTATCATTTGTGCCAAATATTATAAAAGGCATCTACGATTCTTTGTACAGATTTTATTGTGTATGGTTATGCTTTGCTTCATGGATTTGCTGCTATTAGATTCTTTGCTTATTAGGGTTTGTAAAAAACCCCTAAATATGATTGAAGGCGATGATGTATTTCCCGAATGTTATTTTGAACATAACTTTCATTATCTACTTAGCGAGGTATTGGTTTGCAGCCATGGAGGATTTTTAGTTCTTTGTTCCATCCTTAACGGGTCTGAGCCTTATGTCATTTTGAGATGGGAGAAATTAGCCATCGATAATGCTAATTGTTATAAATATATAAATGCTTCATATCAATTACTGGTGCTTTTGTGTTTTGTGTGGCCTTCGAATGATAGCATACATATTGTTTGCTACGTCACTTTTCGGAAATTATTTGGGTTTTTAATGAGTTATCTTATGTCTCAGATCTCATGTTGGTTTGCATTTTTTTTGGGAATCTGTTTTGGTTCGGATCAAAATGTATATGATTGAATGTGTCTGGTTATGGCAAACTGAATATGCAAATGGAATGGCAATGATGATTACAAGTCGAATAGACAAGTAAAGAGATGACGGATTGTCTCTTGGTGAGGCTAAAAACGTGATTTTTAATTGCAGCCATAGACTTTCATGGATACTCTGTACTTGATTGACTAATCTGAGCCTTATAAATTCCCTATTGTTGTTTAAGACTTTAAAATTTTACTTCATAAAATTGTTTTATGATGATCAGATTTAGGAAGTGGAGTGTACTTACCAGATCGGTAGCTGACGGTGACAAAGATAGATTGGTAGACAGGGAAGGAGCTGGAGCTCCGATGGGAGGTGCAGGTGGACTGCTCAAGCTTGGAGTCGGTGCAGCGGTTGGAGTCACAGTTGGTTTGGATCAGAATGTATATGATTTTATTACCAAGATTTAAAAAGAAATTAGTTGTGTTTCCAGGAGTTGGTTTGGTATTGTAGATTGTTATTGTAAAAAATTGGGTCTTGATTAGGTTGTGATGTTTTTATGTTGATTTGTGTTTTTTGCTCCAACACAATTGTAATTTTTAATTGTGATTTTCTCAAGTCAATTTATATTCCTACAGCTCTATTCCTTTTAATTTTGTTTTACACAACATGAAAGCTGGATTTATTGTCTTTAGAAATATGTCGCAACGCGCCAAAATACATTTAAAAAATATAAACTACGTGCTGCAATGCGTGGGTAGTATACATCTTGTATATAACAATTGGTATTGTTGATGGCTACTCACATTTCACTGTGCTACTTTTAGGCCAGTGATTGTGTGACAACATTTATGTCTGGCCAATAAATTAATTCCATTTCATCAATGTGAGTTACACACTCATATGTATAAGAGGAGCCATCTGTTTTGATAAGCTCACACGCGTCTTTCTCTTTCTCTGCATATCCTCTTTCTCACTCTCACACACACAAGTATCCAAGTGTTAATCCATCTCTCTGGTTTGCAAACCCTACTCTGAAAACCCAAGTTGCCAAAGAAGCCGAGAAGAGTACGTACACGCTTTCGGTTGTTCAACATTCTAGATTTGATCTCTCAGGCATTCATACCAGTTTATGTTTTTAGTAGGTCCAACTAATCCTTCTCTCCATTTTTGAATTTCGATTATGTCGAATTATTTCCGCGGTTTCTTCCCCCCCCCCCCCTTTCAAATGTCCAATTTAGGGTTCATTGTTCTAGTCAATGGAATTTATTTGTGAGGTTTATAATTGGTAACCGCTCGTTTAGGTTTAATTTTTATTTTCATTATAGTTTGCTTTGTATGTGGATGATCACAATTGAAATAGATTTCTCACGTTTTCTGAAAATTGGTGATGATTATATGAATATTCCAGTAGAAACAATAATTTTCCCCAAATTTTATTGAAATCTGATATGATTTTGATTTATGTTTACGATTGCAGGAATTTCGAAGAGGACCACTCATCTAAGATTGGAGCACCACCAGATAAGGAGGTGGATGCAACAAAATGAGCTCTTGTTGTTTATCAGGTTGAAATTAGTTTGTGCTACAAAACTGAAGATGGGTTGCATCTCATGGATGGTCCCAAACACCAAATGTAAGGAATATCGCTTTGGAGATTTCCGGCTGAAAGCCAGTTTTGATGTTTTCCGGTTGAAGTTGAAGTTCAAGCGGAAGTCTCAACTTCAAGGGGAACTGGCAGTTCAAGCGGAAGAAGCATTTTTGTCTGATAGGGAATATTCCGGGTGAACTCGATTATCCACGAGATAATGAGTTCAACCGGACTTTTCCTGAGATGTCTTTTCAGTAGTCTAATCCTGTAAAAGCTTCTCGATTGCTTCCAAATCTATCAAATCCGCTCTCCTAAAATAGGTTGTTGCTGATTACACTCAAGATATTCCGATTTTCGAAGTTTATTCTTTTGGTAGTTTGTATTTAACTTTGTAGTTAACGGTTTAGATTAAATCGTTTGAGATCAATGGATGTCATTGATCTCATCTGCACTATATATAGCATTAGTTAGCTCTAGTTTACACACAGTTCTTGATCACCTTGTAATAGTGTAACTTTAAGTTAATGCAAATAGTGCCGAGTATTTCTTATTTCGTTGTTACTATACTTATGTAAATCAAACACTACCTAATACAAGAGAACTAAAATCAGCTCAAGTAAAGTGAAATATAACTTTAATTCCGCAGGGTTATATTTACAAGTAGAGGGTTCTCGTTTAGTTAAAGTCTAACTAATTTTCGATCCTACAAGTGGTATCAGAGTTTTGGCTCTCACTTTGAAGACTTCCAGTGCTTCAAAGTTGATACTCTACTCGTTTACTTTACAAGCTCTGATATTTCTGTCTTTCAAAATGAATGAACTCAGTTTGGGATGTTCAAACGGTAGTGCTAACAAATCGCCAATGTTCACTCCTGATGACTTTGGTACCTGGAAACTCTGGATGGAAGGTTTTTTTAGGATCTTAGATCGCCGTATATGGAAATCCTTGACTGAAGGTCCTTATTCTCCCATAGTTCCATCTTCTGATGACGCTGAAGTCAAGATACCAAAACCTTTAGATAAATATGTTGAATCTGACTATGCTGCTCTCGAATTTGACTATAAGGCATATTGGACTCTACAGGCTGCACTTCCCAACTCCATTTTAAGTGGGTTTAAGAGTTACAAAACTGCACATAGTCTGTGGAATGCCTTAAGTGAATTGTGGAACCAGTGAGGTTAAAGAAAACAAGAAAGATGTTTTATAACAGAAATATGAGAACTTTACCTACAATCTGGTGAATCTATGATCAACCAGTACTTGAGATTTGTTTCCTTACTTGATGAACTGCAAAAAGTAGATGTAAAACTCGATCAGGTCGATGTAAACAAAAGTTTTTACGGTCTTTGCCTTCTGTGTGGACAGTTTACACTGTAAGCATCAGAGAATTTATAATTTTGAAAAAGATGAGGCTTAGTGAACTTCATGGCATACTCAGTGCTTATGAAATGGAACTAAATCTTAAGCGAAACTCATCTTCTGAGTCAACTCAGCTGTTTTCAACTGCTCTAGTAACTATTGATTTTCAAAACCAAAGATCTTGAAACTCATCATCTTATCAGTAACCTATAGTCAGTTTCCCTGAGACACCAAGGTGTCAAGAGAGTTTTTCAAATTTCTTTGATAACTCTCATAATGCTTATGTAGCAACTGACTCATACCAAGGCTTCATTCCTGAAAACAGAATATATAGGTGCTGATGATTTAGAAAAAATGGATATTTTGACCCAACTTGCTATGGTGTCTATAAGAGCTCAAAGATTTTACAAAAGAACATGTAGATCCTATAAAGGAGCAAAAGGTGCTCACATTGGCCTAGACAAAAGCAAGGTAAAATGCTATAACTGTCACCAACTGGGTCACTTTGCAAGAGAATGCTCCCAACCAAGAAGGGAAGGACAGAATCAGGGTCAAACTCAGATGAAGAATCATGGTGGAAACAACCACAAAAACTCAAGCAACAATGCCGCTCATAGTTCAGGACAACAACCCACCCAACCAAAACCAGCCGGAAGTCAAAACCATCAAAATGTGGTTGCTGTTGTAGCAAACCAAACTGAATGTGTTGAATGGGGAGACTTCCTAGCTGAGTTCGGGCCTATCAACCATGCTTTGATGGCCAAGCAAGATTCTCCTTCTGATTAGGTAAATTCAATTCCTAAAAAAGTTCTAGAAAATTTATGCAGTCCTGCATGCATTGAACAAGTGACAAAGTACAGAAATCACAACTCAGATCTGATTGATGAAGTTTCAAATTTAAATGAGTTAAATGAATGCTTTAAGAAAACTGAGTCATCTTATATCAATAAGATTGACAACTTAAACAAAGAATTTGAACAATTGAAGCAAACCAACTCTATTCTTGAAACACAAATGGATGATTTGTTGTCAAACTTGAAAAATCAAGAAAAGAAACCAAAGATGCTAAGGCTGAGGTTGATGTTCTTGAAATAAAGCTAAAAGATGCTTTGTTCACTTGTGATAAATTTCAAACTGCTAACAAGAAAGCTGAGAAACTATGGATGAGAGGGATGTATGGGGAAACTGGTGTTGGCTATAACAGTGTTGAGCCACCAATTGAATATTCACCCCCCAATTGAACCAATCAAAGCCCTGCCAACAGTATGTAAAATTAGTCTCGCTGTTGATGACACCTCATCACAGTCATGCACTGAAAAATCTGTTGATACCAAGAAGCCTGAAGTCAACAATGCTAGCACATCTGCATCTGTTGACCAATCAAAAATTTTGAAACCATCCATTGCTGTCCCACCTTAACTATTTATGAATCTAAGTTAAAAGTAGGAGGAAAACAACCTGGACAACAAAAGGGAAGTCAAACTCAGGGACTTGGTCACTTAAACTACAAACTAAGTACCAACATTGAGTCTCCTAGGAAAAATGAGTTTTATGAAGCAAAAAGTCTTGAATGTGTTTTCTATAGTGAAAAAGGGCACCTTGCTGCCATGTGTTTATTCAACCCACTGAGTAAAGTTCAACATCTTCCAAAACCAAAATTTACTCAAAAACCAAAACTGATTTCCAAAGAAAGCTCACAGGAAGAATCTCATATGTAAAAAGCCAAACAATGAAATATTTTGGACTTAAGTCTGACAAAAATTTGGTGGGAAATGAAAGAAATGCAAGTTTTTCTGTTTTAAAGCAACATCGTTTTCCGGTCGAAGTTTAACCGGAACGACCTTCCACTCGAACTTCAGTTCAACCGGAAAACCAAAAACAACCCAAATCAGCTACATCTCCCAAGCAGAGACCGAAAGTACACTTTGCTGAAGGGTTTGAACTTTTTGAAAGTCAAGGTAGGAGAAATCCCTCAAGAGGAAAGACCACCTCAAGGGAAAGTTTTTCAAAAGGCAAGAAAACTAACCAACCGGAATTCTCTGGTAGTTCAAGTGGAAATTACTGTGTTCCACATCAGGTTGAAAACTTTTCTTAAAGGTTTTCCCAATCACCTGAAATAGCTAAATTGGTCAATCAAACTCACTATTCATCAAGTGAAATACCAAAGAAAGTGACCAATAAACAGAAAAAATTCTAGGAATACTGTGAAATCAAAATTCCTGAGAGGAAAAACAACAAGAGTGAGAGATCAAGTCAAACAAGCACTCCCTATGAGAGCTTGAACTTTAATAATGATGATTTGCTTACAGATGCTCCAGTGGTGAATACTTTAGTACTCAAGGAGTACAAGTATAACGATGCTTATGGCAGACCCAAGACCACTCAGGCTTGGGTCCCCTATAGAAACTGATGAAATCTGATGTGTGCAGGTGCAAATTAAAGGCAAACATAGCCTATTGGTAGTTGATAGTGGATGCACTTGCCACATGACATGTAATAAGCATATACTGGAAAACAAAAAAAAGAATCAATGGAGGACCAGTTTCCTTTGGTAGCACGAAAGGCCACATCTCAGCACAAGGAGATGTGAGCAATAGACTAGTAAGTTTTGATAGAGTCAATTTTGTTGATACATTAAATTTCAACCTTCTCAGTGTCTCACAAATGTGGGACAAGAACTTGAATTTGATGTTTAATGCGAGGGAGGCTATAGTTCTCAAACCTGGTGTGAAAATTCCTCATGAGCTAATCATGCTTAAAGCACCCAGGATAAATGGACTATATATTTTGGATATGTCAGTTGATGCACCCTCCTGTGGCACTGCTTGTTTCATATCCAAAGCCTCTTTGGATTAATCTGATTTGTAGCATAGGAGGCTAGGACATGTAAACTACAAGAACATGAACAGAATTGTCAATCTTGGCTTGGTTAAGGGTCTTCCTAACAAGCAATTTACATGCTCTGAACATTATGTGCCATGTCTCAAGGGCAAGCAACACAAAACCTCCTTCAAGCCCAAAGTTGAATATTCTATTTCACAACCTCTAGAGCTGTATGGATCTATTTGGTCCAACTAGAGTGATGAGTTTGGGAAAAAGGTCATACTGTTTTGTCACTATTGATGATTTTTCTAGATACACATGGGTTTTCTTTCTTAAAACAAAAGATGAAACTACTGAATTGTTAAAAAACTCTTGTGATACATTTAGAAAATCAATCCAGTTTTAAAGTGAAAAATAATCAGATGTGACAATGGCACAGAATTTTAAAATCATGTGTTAAATTCATTTTATGAGGAAAAGGGTATTGTGAGACAATTCAGTGCTCCTAGAACTCCACAACAAAATGGTGTTGCTGAAAGGAGAAATAGGACACTGATTGAAGCTGCTAGCTCAACTTTTGCAGACTCCAAACTCCATGTGATATTCTGGGCAGTAGCAGTGAACACTGCCTGTTATGTCCAAAACATGATTTTAATTGTTAAAGGCAAGAGCAAGACCCCATATGAGCTTTGGAGAAAAAGAAAGCCAAACATTTACTTCTTTAAGCCATTTGGTTGTCCTGTCACAATATTAAAAACCGATGAGCTATTGCCTAATATTGTAGAAAAGGCAGATGAAGGATATTTTGTTGGATATTCTGGTGTGTCCAAGGCATACAGAGTATACAACAAGAGAACCAAAATTGTTGAAGAAACCATAAAGGTGTCTTTTAATGAAAAATCTCCCAACAATTTTGAGTCTCAGCCCACCTGGTTATTCGATATTGACGCACTAACTACGGCTTTCAACTTAAATGATGATAAGCCTATGATTACATCAGTGTAGGGACAAAATTCTTATAGGTCAGCTAATGATCATTGGAAGAGCAACCAAGCTGGAATCAAGAAGCCAATCTTCTTCTCTTCAATGAGTATCAAGGCTATATTGCAAAAAAATGGAAAGAAACCAGCTGAAATAGTTCAAATTGATGATGAAATAGTTTCGGTTGAAGTTCAAGCGGAACCAGTTTCTCCGGTTCAAGTTCAACGGGAAAACTCCATTTCAGAAACTGAGGAGAATACTATGTCAGGGTCAAATGTAGCAGAAATTTCAGAAAATGCCACATCAAATGAGCTTAAGTAGAGCATCTGACCTACAATTCAGACACAAATTCTCATGAAACAGTTGAAGTTTCTGATCATGTAACACACTTTGGTAATGTTGAGCTTGAACACATACTTCCCAGGCTCAACATACCATCAAATTGAAGAAGCCATGAGTTCCCCATGCAAGTAGATAGAAGAATCAACAAGAATCATCCTCGGGAGAATGTTATTAGAGATATGTTTGCACCTGTGTTAACAAGAAGTAAATCTGCTGATGTAAACATCTGTTTGCATGCTGCATTTCTGTCTCAAGAAGTGCCCAAGAAGGTGGCTGAAGCCTTAGAGGATAACAGCTGGGTAGAGGCAATGCAAGAAGAATTATTTCAAATTAACAAGCAGAAAGTTTGGGATTTGGTTGATTTGCCTGCTGATGCAGAACCAATTGGCACCAAGTGGGAATTCAGAAACAAAAAGGATGACAGGGGCATTGTCATCAAGAACAAAGCATGACTGGTGGTTCAAGGCTATGTACAGGAAGAAGGCATCGATTATGATGAAGTGTTTGCACCAGTGGCTAGATTGGAGGCACTTAGAATTTTTCTAGCCTATGTTGCCTTCAAAGACTTCCAAGTCTTCCAAATGGATGTCAAAAGTGCCTTCCTGTATGGCCTACTGGAACAAGAAGTGTATGTCAAGCAACCTCCTGGTTTTGAGGACCCTCATCACCCAAACAAGGTATGCAAGCTAATCAAAGTCCTGTATGGCCTCAAACAAGCACCTAGAACCTGGTATGAAACTCTTTCAAACTATCTTCTAGAGAATGGCTACATGAGAGGAGCTAATGATAAAACACTGTTTACTAAAACTGTTGGTAAAGATATGTTGATGGTACAAATTTATGTAGATGATATTATTTTTGGTTCATCTAATACTTTGTTTTGCAAGGAATTTGAAACTTTGATGCAGTCGAAATTTGAAATGAGCTCTATGGGAGAATTAACTTTATTCTTAGGACTTCAAGTGAAGCAAACTGCAGCTGGGATCTTTCTGAACCAGTCAAAGTACATTCAATACATGCTAAAGAGATTTGATATGCTGACATGTTCAAGTGCCAAAACTCCCATATCCACTTCCCACTAGTTAACCAATGACTTAAGTGGCAAGCCAGTGGATGTACACGTATACAGAGCAATGATAGGATCACTGATGTATCTAACTGCAAGTAGACCTGACATCATGTTCAGTGTTTGCTTATGTGCAAGATATCAGTCATTACCAAAGGAGTCACACATGCTAGCTGTCAAGAGAATTTTCAAGTACTTGAAGGGTCAGCCAAAACTAGGTCTTTTGGTATCCCAAAAATTCTGACTTCTCTTTCAAGGCATTCACTGATAGTGACTATGGAGGGTGTGACATAGACAAGAAATCAACATCAGGCGGATGTCAATTTTTGGGTGAAAGACTTGTTTCCTGGAAGTGCAAGAAGCAAACATGTGTTTCTACATCAAATGCTGAAGCTGAGTATATTGATGCTTCGAGCTGCTGCATTCAAGTTATTTGGATCCAAAATCAGATGCTTGCTTATGGAATCACCTTCATGGAAACTCCAACCTTTGCAGACAACAACAGTGCCATATCCATCATCAACAATCCAGTCAAGCACTCCAAAACAAAGCACATTGATATCAGGTATCACTTTATTAGAGATTGTGCAAAAAAGAATCTGATTAAGTTGTTCAAAGTTCATACTGATCATCAATTGGCTTATTTGTTCACCAAATCTTTTGATGAGGCATGATTTTTCTACCTCATCACAGCCATTGGGATGATGAACTTTGATTAACATAAAGCTTTTCACAATTTTAATAAAAGAGAGGCATGTAACTGCTGTTAAACTATGAAAAAATGAAAATATCTTGTGTTAATTAGAAAACATTTAAGTTCATAGTCAGTAACTGCTGTTAAACTATGAAAAATTTAACACAAATTTTAAAAAATCACGTGTTTTCGATTTTCGGTCCAAGTTCAGGTTCAACCTGTGAGAACAAAACTTTTGAAAATCTCCGGGTGAACTTCAACCGGAAAAATGTCTTGTAAATCGTGTGGAAAAAGTTTTTGAAAGCAATTCTTCCAAGCGAAAAAATCATCCGCTTGAAATTCAAAGGGAAGAAATTTAGTTTTTAAAATAAAGGAGAAAATGGGTTCCGCTTGAACTTCCGGGTCAACAAGTCAAAAGTTACTTTTCATTAAATTACCCGGAAGGCACAACTTTTTAAGCGGATACACATTTAATTACCCATTGAATTTTTAACCATTAAATATCCGAGGTTTCAGTAAATATCCTTTTGAAAAATGACATGCTTTAACGTGTTGTACCGTATAACCCATAAAGCACCAGTCACATCAGTTAATGAACGGTTGGTTTAAAACCTCTCTCTTCCACGTCACCGACGGAAAAGGTAAAAAGCCCTAAATTACGGTCACTTTCCCATTTCTCTCAAACCCCACACCGAAATTACTCCTAAACTCTCTCCATAACTTCCCAAAAACCGTCACTCTCAAAATCCTTCAGCAACAATGGCTCCTAAGGCGAGTACGAGTGGCAAAAAGCCTGCCAGTGACTCAAGGTTCCCTATGGAACACAACCTGGTGGCTTACCTTGAAGCACCCACTAAGACCAACATCTACAACGGCATGATCGACTTCCTTAAAAATAGTCATATTCATCACGCACTGACAGTTGAAGCGGTGATATTTGAAGAAATCATGGAGGAATTCTGGTCGCATGCTAGGGTTGCTAAAGGCGATGATGGTGGTGAAAAGATTGTGTCAACTGTTCAGGGCACAACAGTGTTTGTTGTTATCTACCTCTTTTTAGAGACATCGGCTATGGCGGTTCAATGGGAAGCAAAACCATAAAGAAGGGGCAACTTCCTTACAAGTGGAGATTCTTGGCCCATACCCTTCTGGTTTGCCTAACTCCCAAGAAAGGCGGCTTTGATGAGCATGCTGCCGAACAAGCCTCAGCATTCTATGCTGTGGCCAAAGGTCAAAAATTTAACTTCTCTAAATTGATTTTTAAGGTTCTTAAAACAAATATTTCACCAGACTATGTCTATTTATACCCTAGGTTTTTAACTTGTATTCTCAGAGAGGAATACCCCCAAATTGTTTTGGGTGGTACAAGTTTGCAACCAAAACTTCTCAATGAGAAAACTTTTTCAAATTTAGCTTTAAACAAGTCTGTCTTTCTTGGACGGGATACTGACCATCCCCTGGCAATTCCAAGGCACTTTCGTAATGAACCTGCTCAAGCTGAGGTTCAGACGGAAACTGTGGCAGCAACTGAGCAACCTGCTCAAGATGACAGGACTACTAACCTAATAGCTCATGATCCCACATTTTTCCCTGCTTCCTCTACCATTAAAACCTATCGTTCCAAAAAGAGGAAAGCCTCCACTCAAACCATCACTGCCACTTCCTCATCCGAATCCCCTCCTGTCGTTTTCAAAAGACAGCGAAATGTGGTTATTAGGTCTCCTCCACCTACTACCACTAACCAACCTGAAGCTTCAAACCCTGAAAAAGACAAAAAGCCCAAGCAGACACTGGTAAAAGTGGGATATTCTCTTAGGGATGAACCTTCTTCTGAGGGGGAGTCATTAGAAACGGATGTACTATTCGCATCCTCAAGGTTTTCACCCCTACGACCCCTATCACCTAGGAGTGACAGTGAACCCAATCTTGGTCCATATGAGGGTGTTATTAAGTCACCCACCTCATTACATGAGAACATTCTTATGGACCTAGACCCTGTTGCACTGAAACCCCACTCCTCACCGGAGGTGAATCACAGGAGTTCAGAAGAGATTCATGCAGAGCGGGCTGTTGCTGCTCATGTGTCCCCAGTGGGCCTTGATGTGAGCAGTAACATAAATAAGACCCAAACTGCAGAAATCTTCTCTGAATCAGCAGCCATGGGTCCTTCATTGGAACCAAGGGCTGCTGACACAGTTGAAGAGAATCCCAGGTGCCAAGAAGCAATGGGTACCACAGTTGATCAATGTCGGATTGATAACTTGGTTTTGTCCAGGGATACTTGTAAAATGCCAGTTGAGGACAGTTATACACTACCTGAATTGACGAAACTGTACCTAACTCTCCAAACACATGTTGATCACTTGAACACAATTGTTGCAACTTTGGTGAAGGTGATAACGGTTTGTCGCGACCGTTACAAATCCCCAACGAATTAAGATTTGCAGTAGTGGAAGTCGGGGTATCGAGCCAAGGGAATTAGTGGTCACTTGTTAATTGACTAAATTACGAACTAAATTAACCTAAATTATTTTAACCTAAATTGCAGAAAAATGGAAAAGTTGCCTCTTAGCTGTAAAATTGGATTGATGGATTGGAACTAAATTAATATCACTAAACTAATGCTAACAATTGATTGGTTTAAACTTATGTAAACTAGAGGTAACCACTTTAAGATCCGGCTTCGTGAATTTACTGATTTCGCACATTGGGAATTTAACATAGAAACCACATAGACATGATTGCTACACTTGTTCAACCTATTCAACCAACTACTATGAATGTACTTAGTATAGTCCTAGAGCTATGCAATTATGGTAGTCCGGGAGCGGGGGGTACAAACACAATAATCAATCAGAACATCAAACAAGCAATTACTGAAGTAATGATCGTCACAAGTCAAAACTCATCCAATATTAAAAACCCTAGTTTGAACTCAGTAAACCACTAACCTTCACTCAAAGTGATTACAATGGAATTAGCCGGACATGGCGAAAGTCAAAAACATGAAAATCAAAGAATACGCCATGGAATACTTGCTGACTGCTTGAAAATCTTCACCGAATGCTTGGAATTAGCCTGGAAGTCGTGAACCGCCGTCCAAAATCGTCTCAGGGAGCAGAGAGAGACGAATGAATGGCATCACATTGGCTTAAATAGCCAAACCCTAATTTTTTTGCCGAAATCACACCCGTCGCGTGCCGCGACGGGCTTTCCTTCATAGGCTCGCGCCACGAGCTCGCCAAAATAGTCGGGCTCTTCTCTTCAACACGCGTCGTGTCGCGTGGAGCAAGGCTCAACCCTCGCGACACGACCTGACCTTGAATCCAGAAATCTTCTAAACTTATAACACTTCAATCCAAACGTTTACGTACAAACCAGAAATTAATGAAACTATACGAAGTGATGTGTTCCCGACTAAATATAAACCAAAAAACAGGGAATTAAGGATATTAACACGCTACAAATCACTAACACATCACATCCCCACACTTGTCTTTTTGCGTCCCGGAAAAACTGCCACGGAATCATAATCGGGAAATCAATTTTAATCTCAATCAACATTTTAATTTATCCACCAAGTCAATTCCACAAACCATAATGTAATCACATATGCTAACTGCAATTGTCGATATTTCGGTCCCACTAAACCCAACCACAGATCTTTGAGCCCCCAAAGTGTTTATATAATTTACCGAATCAAGTGTATCAGTCTACCTATGTGTCCCACATTTAGAAAATTCTAGCTTAATCTACTCCCGACTTAAATTCGGTCAAAGTAAAGGGTAATAAAGATGAAATATTTAAATTTCCCCACCCTCCTTAAACCAGATACGTATATATCCCAAGAATGATGGATTTAATGGATGAATGAAGTGGTTGAGCATTTATTTGTCTAATATTTTTTCTATTTTTTTTTTCATTTTTTTTATCAGATGGTTAATTTTAACTATACTTACCAACGGACATCATCAGAGGCATTCTTTCACAAGATCTTACCCCCGAAATCATACGTGAGTGTTTTGCCCGCGAGATCCGGAACATCATCAGAGGCACTTACCACGGGATACTTTCCTTAGTTCGTACATGAGAATTTTGTCCCTTCACTCTAAAATTATTAACTAATGCTCAAAAGATGGAAAGTTGGGGCGCCATTATTTCTCGGATTTGCTTTCGCAAAAAGATCATAACGTGCCAGGTTATTCTGAGGATATATAAGTCCCTAATCTAAAAAGGTCTTTTTCCTCCTAATTATCAGTTTCAATATCACTCTAACCCCTAAAATGGGAACCCACTGGCAAACTAATTTAATTACATATTTATACAAAAATAAACACCAAGGGCTAATTAAGCTTTACTAAATCAGCTGGGCCTACCGACACATCACAAATTAGATATACTTTCCATACTCTCCTTTTCCTACCACTTTTCCCTTTTCTTTCTTTATTTTTTTCTTCTGAAAATCAATTCCCAATTTTTCTATCATTTTCCGTGTTTTGCAAGTAATTCCAAAGACATTTTCAAAATTTTCAAAACACTACAAATAAAACTAACTAAGAATGAAAAATCTTTTTGGATTTTTATGTTTTTTTCTTTTCAAAATAACACAAAACTACCTAAAAACTTAAAAACTAACGTCCTGTCCCCCTCCCCACACTTAAGATCAACATTGTCCTCAATGTGATAGAAGAACACGCACAAAACTAATATACAGACACGAACGATAAAAGAACAATAAAAATAAAAATAAAAATAAAAGAAAACAGCCAAAAGTTGGAACAGACTCCCCTGATATATCCATGAATGCTCCTCGAAAGTCGTGCCAACACAAACTCCATTCCGAAAAGTGTTATGGCTCAACGCATTCCAACCAACAACCAAGCAACTACAACACTCTGATCGACTATAGAATATTCTAATCAGCACAGACAAATCCATCATATCATCATATATATCAAAAATAATCACCACCACCCCAACCGGTTATCCCGTACATGAACCCCCAGTATAATATAATATGAAGTATAGACCAGTATCATGAAAACAAAATAACCAAAAGAAAAGTATAAGGATAGAAAGTAAACCGATCGGGTGATGTGTCTGCAATCTCTAATCTGCCTCCTCATCTCCAGCAACTGGCATCTCCTCATCACGCGTCCCAGAACTACCAGCACCATCTCCAGTCTCAGCAAAACCAGCCTCAGTACCCGCATCTCCAGAACCACCAGCACCAGCCCCAGAATCAGCCTCATCTCTCACCCTCTCTCTGTATATCTCAGGAATCTCAATACCCTGATGCATCATCTGTAATCTCAACATCCCCTCGAGTCTATCAAACCGCTCGTCAATCCTCTGATCAATGTTATCCATCAACTGATCCCGCAATCCCAATAGCGTCATCGGCTCTGGCCTCGGCTCTCTCCTCGCATGTGTCGGTTGAGGGCGCTCCACACTAAATGTAACTCGCTGTCTGTGTGGTGGAACGGCCCTCTGCATCGCCTCCGCGGCCTCAGTACCAGCTGGAGGATGCGCAACAAAACCCTCCCGAACCGGTATCCATGCCGGAGGGTCCTGTAAGGAAACCATACCTGCCGCTCTCAAATCAGTCAAACCAAAACCAACAGTCGGCAATCCTCTCGTCAGATGCGTAGCATGATACCTCTGAAAGACCCCCAGATGATGAGCTATTTTCGTAATATACGGCCCTATATCCAATCTAGAAGTAACACCTCCTCGACGAGTCCTCTGAAATGATAATAACATCACATATGCTAGGTTGAGGTCATGCGGCCCCATAATCGCTCTCATACAGATCAAATCCAAACGGTTACTTGTCGGCCCCAGACTTGCGTCCGACAAGTGTACATGCAATAATCCTGTGTAGATAACGAACTACAGGATCTTGAATAAACGATGCTAGAACAGACGCAGCATAATCACAATCCGCGATCGTTCTCCAGAATGAAGCAATCTGTCCATCAGTAATGCCTTGGGGATGCGGTCTCTGAAACTAACCCCGCGGTGCAGACTCGAAAGCTGGCACCTCCACCTCAGCCTGAGTGTAAAACCCCGTAGCAACAGCAAACTGCTGGATACTCAACTCAAACATCTGCCTCCCAAGTGAAAATGACACCGCGCACGGCTCAGAAAAATGACCAAAATCCAGACGAAATGTAGAATGAAACTTAATGTCAGCTCCCTATACTGTCTGTCTCCACACGCCAAAACCTGACTCCATCTAGGCGTCAACAAAGCCTCAATCCTCTGCCTCCCGCCTAATGCATCTAATAAGCCCCAATCAAATGTCCTACACTGCAACAGATCAAGCTCCAGCAACCTCTCACACTGTATGTACTCGGGCATCCCCTCAGCAAACTGAAGCAAGGTGTGCTCTCCTAGCACCCTCTCATCCTCCGGAATGGGGTCAGCAGCGTGATCAGACACTACCTCCTCCTGGTGGTAGTCAATCGTCCTCGCCTGTCGCTGTATGATAACCGGAGGCTCCGGTGTCCCACGCGCCCGCTTGAGCGGGCCCCGCGATCCACTACCTGGCGGACGACCATACATCTCTGCAAAACAACTGTTAGAAACACAGAATAACAATAATCACAGATCACAGCCCAACAATTGTTAATTCAAACGAATTTCTCGAATCAGGGGCCCAATCGTGGCGCGAGGAGGAAGCCTCAGCCCCCGTGACACGATGCCCAAATACAACATCAAAACCCTAATTTAAAATCGGATCTTGGCGCGAGGAGTAATACTCAACCCTCGCGACACGACGCCTAAATGAACCTATGAAACCCTAATTTAAAACCGGATCGTGACGCAAGGGTCGCGAGTAGGGGCTCACGACACGATCCCCTTGGTGACGGGCAAAAATAAAAGTCTGTTAGTTCTCGGCCCTTGTTCTCCAAAATTCAACCCAAAAACGACATCCCCGAGCATGTCTATACACGTATCATTCATTGTTTAAGCTCTATTGATCTCGGGTGTCACTAATTTACGCTAAAGCACTAAACAAACTAACCTACTCTAAAATTATCTAAGAAATCAATGATGCTCGAAAGGAGAAAACATACCTGGTAGCAGTTGAGAACGACGGAACTGTGCGGTGTCGATCGGTGGCTGCGTCGCGTCAACGATGCGACGGTGAGAGGGATTGTGGTGTCGGTGCGACAGTGAGCGGTGGTGCGCGATGATGGTGTGTGCGTAACGTGAACGGTGGTGCGCGACAGTATTGTGGTGTCGGTGATGACAGGTGGTGAGCGGTGGTGGTCTCGGTGGCGCAAGGGCTTCTCGGTGGTGGTTTGGTGGGTTTAGGTCAAATGACCGACAACCCAGTTAAAAGATATATTTTTTTTCAAAAATTTAAACACGGATCGTGACGCGACACTCTCTGTGGCACACCTTCCCGCCACGATCCCCAATTTGGGAGACCTTAATCGATTAACAAACGCGTCGTGCCGCGAGGAGCAAGCCTCAACCATCGCGGCACGATGCGGTCTACAGTGGCAGAAGACTTTTTAAATTTTATAACCTTTTTGCCACATGTTGTGTTTTCTTTCACACCACCACCGACACTGCGATTTCATAAAAATTTATCCTAAACATACATGGGGCGTCTTTGTTCTGCTTCCACCATCTTCTCCATGCCTCTCGAACTCCTGAAATTACAACTAATTAAAAGAAAAAAAAGAAAACGAAGAAAACGAAGAAAGGTAAACAAAACAAAACGCAAAACTCGGGTTGCCTCCCGTTTAGCGGTAAGTTTAACGTCTTAAGCCAGACGGTACTACTCTTCACGCTTTTTCAAATCCCGAATGTGTGTATGGTGGCGCCAGAAAGTAATCATCCTTATCCACTTTCCCATGAATATCTGCTGAATCCACATAAGGCTTCAATCGATGTCCGTTCACAACTTGCCTCAAATGATCGTCAAGATCTTCTATCTCCACATTACCATACTCTCTAACTCTAACTACCACATACGGTCCCGTCCACTTACTCTTCAATTTTCCCGGAAACAACTTCAATCGCGAATTATATAACCACACTTTCTGTCCCGGCTTAAACTCCGTCAACCTCAGCTTTGCATCACGATATTTCTTCATTTTTTCTTTGTAAGCTGATGCAGAATCATAAGCTTCAGCCCACAACTCCTCTAATTCACACAAATCCAACTTCCTTTGTCTTCCCGCTTCATCATAATCCACATTCAATTCTTTCGTCGCCCAATATGCTCGATGAGCAATCTCCACCTGTAGATGACATACCTTACCGTAAACTAACCGATACGTAGTGATTCCAATAGGTGTCTTGTATGCGGTGCGATACGCCCATAAAGCGTCATCCAACTTGATTGCCCAATCCTTTCGGTCGGGTCGCACTGTTTTCTGCAAAATCTCTTTGACCTGCCTGTTGGAAACTTCAACTTGCCCGCTCGTTTGCGGGTGATAAGGCGTTGCAATTCTGTGGTCCACCCCATACCTCTTCAAAAGCTTGCTAAACCAAAAATTCTTAAAGTGTGATCCCCCATCACTGATGATCACCCAGGGGACTCCAAACCTCACAAAAATATTAGACTGAACAAACTTACATACCACCTTGTTGTCGTTGGACTTGGTTGCGATTGCTTCCACCCACTTCGATACATAATCAATAGCTACCAGAATATAAACAAACCCATGGGAGTTCGGGAATGGACCCATGAAATCGATCCCCCAAACATCAAACAACTCTACTACCAAAATCGGCTGCATGGGCATTTCATTGCGCTTTGAGATACTTCCCATCTGCTGACACAGATTACACGCCTTTGCAAACTCATGTGCATCCTTGAAAACTGTTGGCCAATACAAACCTGATGATAATACCCGACGACCCGTTTTCTGACCACTGAAGTGTCCTCCATACGCTGATTCGTGTAACAAACTCAGAACACTCGCCATTTCTTCACTTGGCACACATCTCCGAATTATCTGATCGGGACCTATCTTGAACAGATCTGGCTCTTCCCACACATAGTGTCTCACCTGAGCCTTAAACTGCATCTTCTGCTTGGATGTCCAATGATCTGGTAATGTACCTGCAGCCAAAAAATTAACAATATGAGCATACCAAGGTAAAGTCGAAACAGAAAGTAAATGGTCATCAGGGAATGTCTCATTGATCCCCATGCTATCTCCATCTTCAATGTGTGGTAGTCTAGACAGGTGATCTGCCACCACGTTCTCTGTCCCTTTCTTGTCACGAATCTCCAAATTGAATTCTTGCAGCAACAGAATCCACCGAATCAACCTCGGTTTAGCATCCTTCTTCTCCATCAAGTATCTGACTACACTGTGGTCTGAATACACAATCACCTTGCTCCCCCAAATGTAAGACCTGAATTTGTCAAGAGCAAAAACAACTGCAAGCAACTCTTTTTCAGTAGTCGTGTAATTCAATTGTGCCCCATCTAGAGTTTTACTTGCATAATAAATTACCACCGGTTTCTTATCTACCCGTTGACCCAAAACAGCCCCGACCGCGAAATCACTAGCATCAGACATTATTTCAAAAGGACACGACCAATCGGGTGCTTGCAAAATTGGTGCTTCAATCAAATTATTTTTCAAAGTGTTAAAAGCAGTTAGACACTCATCATTAAAATCAAATGGTTCATCCTTAAGCAACAATTTGCAAAGAGGTTTTGTAATTTTACTGAAATCTTTGATAAACCTCCTATAGAAACCGGCATGCCCCAGAAAAGCCCTGATTCCCTTAACATTGGTCGGGGGGTGGCAAGGTTGAAATAACTTTAATATTTGCCCGGTCCACTTCCATCCCCCGACTCGACACAACATGGCCTAAAACAATACCCTCTCTGACCATAAAGTGACTCTTTTCCCAACTCAAAACCAAATTTGTTTCAATGCATCTATCTAACACTTTGGTCAATTGATCTAGACAAGTTTCGAAAGATGTACCAAAAATCGAGAAATCATCCATGAAAATCTCCAAAGAATCCCCGACCATGTCTGAAAAAATTGCCATCATACACCTTTGAAAAGTGGTCGGGGCATTGCACAGCCCAAATGGCATTCTCCTAAAAGCAAAAGTACCATAAGGGCATGTGAAGGTGGTATTTTGTTGGTCCTCGGGGTGAATGGCAATTTGGTTGTACCCCGAGTAACCGTCTAAAAAACAATAATATTCCTGACCAGACAATTTCTCAATGATTTGATCAATAAAGGGCAACGGAAAATGGTCCTTAGAAGTCGCGGTGTTCAACTTCCTATAATCGATGCAAATTCTCCACCCGGTTACCGGCCGGGTGGCTATTTCCTCACCTTTTTCATTTCTGATGATTTGAATGCCGGCTTTCTTCGGGACAGTTTGTGTTGGACTTACCCATGCACTATCTGAAATTGGGTATATGATGTCCGCGTCCAACCACTTGAGAACCTCCTTCTTGACAACCTCCCGCATGTTGGGGTTCAATCTCCTCTGTGCATCTCTTGCCGGTTTTGCTCCCTCTTCGGTGATTATCTTGTGCATCACAATGGAGGGACTGATGCCCTTCAAATCAGCGAACGTCCATCCTATCGCTGCTCTCCTCTCAGCCAACACCTTCATCAATGCACTTTCCTGCTCTTCAGATAAACCTGCAGCAATGATAACTGAAAGTGTGTTATTATCACCAATAAAAGCATATTTCAAATGTTTTGGTAATTCTTTTAATTCTAGATTAGGAGGCGATTCGAGTGATGGTTTCAATTTTGAATCGATGTGGTCCGGCAAACTCTCCACATGATAAGACCAAGGCGGTCTTCGCTCCTGAACAGCTAACAGCTCATGTCTCTCTTCTTCTTCCTCCAGTTCCTTCACTATACATGCATGTTCCCTGCCAAAAACAACACACTCCTCGGTGGTTCCATCTTCCTCATTGCAAGCAAAATAAGGAGAGACAGTTCCATCAACAACGTCCGCTCGAAAGCATTTGTCGTCCTCCCGAGGGTCAGTTACATTTCCAAAAATACTCAATCTTATCTTTCGATTACCGAATGTCATGTCAACGGTGCCCAGTTTACAATCAATTTGTGCATGGCTTGTGGCTAAAAATGGCCGACCCAAAATTACCGTTGGTTGAGAATCCTTTTCGACTGACACGTAATCTAAAACCAAAAAGTCTACAGGATAGAAAAACTCATCAACCTTGACAATGACATCTGTTAACACTCCTCGGGGCAGCTTTGGGGTCAAGTCAGCCAAAATCACCGTAGTGTTGGCTTTTTTCGATGGTCCGAAATCGTACTGATCGTACAAGCTCCCCGGTAGTATACTGACACTAGCTCCAAGATCAAACAGGGCACGGGTCATCTGAAAATCACCAACTTGAAT
Source organism: Deinandra increscens subsp. villosa (assembly GCA_039602395.1). Taxonomy (NCBI): domain Eukaryota; kingdom Viridiplantae; phylum Streptophyta; class Magnoliopsida; order Asterales; family Asteraceae; genus Deinandra; species Deinandra increscens. The sequence continues at coordinate 59,643,823 of JBCNJP010000009.1, read as the reverse complement.
AGAGATCATTGGTGCCCCTGGATCTTGCAACTTCTGAGGCAAAATACCTGAAATAATGGCACTCACTTCTGAATTTGCATCAAGTCGTTTTGGAATTTTGTAATTACACTTTTGAGTGCACAATTCTTTCAGGTACTTTGCATAGGCCGGAATTTTTTTGATTGCATCCAAGAGGGGTAAATTAATTTTTACTTGTTTAAACACATCCCACATTTCCTCTTGATGCGGCCCCCTTTTTCCCAACACTTTTTAGTTTTCCCGGTTCGATTAATGCTTTAGGAAAAGGGATGGTATTAATCTCCACACCCTCTTCCTTTGCTTCTTTTCGATTCTCACCCATTACCCTATTCTTTGAATCTTGAAAAGTGACACGTTTTTTATTCTTAGGGCTAAAAGGTTCGTTTTCGACCGGTTTTTCACTCTGAAAAATTTCCTCTTCATCATCACTTACCCAATCCTCAACCACCCCATCAACCTGCGTTGGAGGTGTCCCCATCTTATTATCTACTAACTTACCTGACCGCAACGTGGTGACTTTGTTGATCGGCACATGTCTAGAATTCTTTGAAGTGGACGTCTAATGTTGCAGGTTGATATTTGTGTCACTGGGTAACTTACCATGGTCTCGGCGTGATAACTGATCGGCTAGTTGGCCGACTTGCCTCTACAATGCATCCACCGATTTGTTTCTGGTCTCAGTTTCCTTCTTGAACTCCCGCAACTCCTTGAGCGCGTCCTCATGCTTCCTATCCATTCCCTTAATCGCTTCCATCATTGCTGCAAGTTGCGCACTAATCCCAGCTTCTTGATTTGGTTGTTGTTGTTGAGTATTCCTTTGTTGCTGACTTCCACCTTGGTTGTAATTATTCCGTTGGTAGCCTCCCGAATTGTTCCTTGGTGATTTTGGGATTGTTGGTACTGCTGTCCTCCACCCTGCACATAAGAACCTTGAAATTCAAGATTCATTTGATTACTTGCATTACCATACCTGAAACTTGGATGATTTCGCATGTTCGGATGATAGGTGTTAGAGTTGAAATCGAATGGTTTCCCTTAAACATAGCTTACATCCTCCTGCCCGCTACCCAAAGTAGGACACTGATTCGCATAGTGTCCCAACTCTCCGCATGTTGCACAAACTACAAATGATGACGCTGCTTTCGCTTCTTCACTACCACCACCGACCTTGAGTTGTGTTAATTGTTTCTCCAACAAGGCACACTTCTTCTCTAAACTCTCATACTTCTCTTCCACACCATAATCCACTGCTTTTAGTGCTGCTTTTGGTCTTCTAGCGGATTGGGCATGTCTCCTTGATGTTGTAGACAAACGCTCCATGTGAGCCCAATCATACGCTTCAGGATTTGTGAGAAACGTTCCATTGCTTATTGAAAGCAAATCCCGAGCATCATCCTGCAACAAACCATCATAAAAACAATGAATTAGATCCCACATTTCAAAACCATGATGAGGACATTTTCGTAAAAGTTCTTTAAATCTAGTAAAAGCTTCATGAAAAGGCTCCCCTGATGATTGCTGAAAACCTCTGATAGCTGCCCGGCCTTCACTGGTCTTGCTCATAGGATAATACTCATCCAAGAACGCTTCTTGCAACTCCGCCCATGTATGGATGCTTGCGGCGGGTAGACTATCAAACCACCGGCGGGCTCGATCCTTGAGTGTAAAAGAAAACATCATCAGTTTAACATCGTCTGTTGTAAAACCTGTTGCCCCAATTGTGCTACAAGTAGATTCAAACGATTTTATGTGTAGGTATGGTTCCTCCGTCCTCTTCCCATAAAACTCCGGCAAAAAACCCAAGTATTGAGGTTTCACTTCAAATGCCCTATTGTTCTGAGAGACCGGAGTTACAACTTCTGACGAACTCGGCATAATGATAGGCTTGAAATGGCTCTCAACTCCTTGAGCTCGGGCTGGTGTCACTATCCTCGGTACTCCTCCTTCCATGTGAATTTGATTCCTCCCTTGATTATTAGGATCATGCGGTACACCCCTTTAAGGTTGATTCTGACGCACTGGTTGAGGGTTAGCCGGAGGTTGTTGTCGTCGTGGGTTAGCTGGGACCTCCGGTTGACCTCGGTATTGGTACCCATTATCTTCATCAGGCTCGTACCACTCTTGATCCCCTTGCTCTTCCTGTTGCTGCCAATCTTGCTGAAAACCTCTGATAGCGGCTCCATACCCGTATCTTTGTTGATCGAACATCGGGTTTTGCCAAATGTTGGCCTGGTTGGCAGGGTAAAATTGTTGAGGAGGTGGTTGTTGTGGTGCTAGGCGAAATCGGGGTGGTTGCTGTGGTGGTGGAATCGGTTGTTGACCTCTGTAACGGAGGTCTTCTGCCTCATGATGTGACGACCGAGCTGAGTGGTGTGAGTTTGGTCGCCCATCGAGCGGGTCATCAAGGTCGGGATATGGTTGTCTCTGAAAGGCTGGATCATTTTGTGGTGTGGAAATTGCGGGTCTTGTGGTTGGTTTTGAAGATTGGGGTCATTTTGGGGTGGGATGACTGGTTGTTGTTGTTGATTTTGTGGTTGGTTCTCCATGTTTCTTCTGCTTCTTTGCTCTGCTCGGTTCTGCCGAGCTGTACGTTCAATTTCTGGATTGTAGATTAGCGGTGATTGCTTTTGTGAATGCCTAGTATGCATAAAACTTGCACAAACCTGCAAAACAGCCAAAACAAAGCAAACAGGTTACGTAGCACTGCTCTTGAGGTTGCAAGGAACACGTTAGAAGCAACGAAACACAAAGTTGGGGGGCCAAAAATTTCAAAAACTTTCTGTCCAAATTGATCCTATCGTGTCGCGAGGGTCTTTATATAGGGCTCGCGACACGATGCAGCTCAAAACTCCGAATTCTTTAATAATTTTTTTTATATTTTTTTTTTTACAAAAATAGAATAAAATGCAGGGAACGAGAATAAAACACTATTTTTGGACTTTTGGAAATTTTTGGAAAAAATTAAAAACAATTAAATCAACTAACATACAAGCGCACGATTCCCCGGCAATGGCGCCAATTTGATAACGGTTTGTCGCGACCGTTACAAATCCCCAACGAATTAAGATTTGCAGTAGTGGAAGTCGGGGTATCGAACCAAGGGAATTAGTGGTCACTTGTTAATTGACTAAATTACGAACTAAATTAACCTAAATTACTTTAACCTACATTGCAGAAAAATGGAAAAGTTGCCTCTTAGCTGTAAAATTGGATTGATGGATTGGAACTAAATTAATATCACTAAACTAATGCTAACAATTGATTGGTTTAAACTTATGCAAACTAGAGGTAACCACTTTAAGATCCGGCTTCGTGAATTTACTGATTTCGCACATTGGGAATTTAACATAGAAACCACATAGACATGATTGCTACACGTGTTCAACCTATTCAACCAACTACTATGAATGTACTTAGTATAGTCCTAGAGCTATGCAATTAAGGTAGTCCGGGAGCGGGGGGTACAAACACAATAATCAATCAGAACATCAAACAAGCAATTACTGAAGTAATGATCGTCACAAGTCAAAACTCATCCAATATTAAAAACCCTAGTTTGAACTCAGTAAACCACTAACCTTCACTCAATGTGATTACAATGGAATTAGCCGGACATGGCGAAAGTCAAAAACACGAAAATCAAAGAATACGCCATGTAATACTTGCTGAGTGCTTGAAAATCTTCACCGAATGCTTGGAATTAGCCTGGAAGTCGTGAACCGCCGTCCAAAATCGTCTCAGGGAGCAGAGAGAGACGAATGAATGGCATCACATTGGCTTAAATAGCCAAACCCTAATTTTTTTGCCAAAATCACACCCGTCGCGTGCCGCGACGGGCTTTCCTTCATAGGCTCGCGCCACGAGCTCGCCAAAATAGTCGGGCTCTTCTCTTCAACACGCGTCGTGTCGCGTGGAGCAAGGCTCAACCCTCGCGACACGACCTGACCTTGAATCCCGAAATCTTCTAAACTTATAACACTTCAATCCAACCGATTTCATCACGTTTACGTACAAACCTGAAATAAACGAAACTATACGAAGTGATGTGTTCCCGACTAAATATAAACCATAAAAACAGGTAATTAAGGATATTAACACGCTACAAATCACTAACACATCAGAAGGCTGCTCATACTGAAGCTGAGGCATGTCCTTCAAACCATAACAGAGAAGCTGATGAAGCTGAGGCTGTCAAATTAGGGGAGAATTTGACTTCAACACCTGCAATTCTTGAAATTGAAGAAACTGATAGAATTCCGGCTGAAGTTAGAGCCACAGCCTGCAAGAAAATTGGTATCAAGCCCTTCACAGTTGAAGAAAGTTGGGTAAACATGAAGAGCAGTCAACTGATTACTATTTCTCCATTTGAAGACCCCAACCTCACTGAATTAGTTTAGTCTTCAATGTTGATTGATGGTTCTCTCACGGAGCACATCAACATGATCACTAGGCTACTAAAAGTTATTATTTTTTCGGCTGAAAAAGCTAGTGATTAAGCTGAACAGAATATTGCTTCCACTAGCAAGGCAACATCTAAATATGAAGGCAGCACTGACACTGTAGCAGTGGCAACTATGAATGAAGGAGAAGATAAGAACTTGATCGGTGAAGAAGAAGGAACCGATGTATTAGAACTGACAGATAAAGAACCTGAAGTCACCAAACCTCAGGTGGTGACTGAAGGTCTACAAATAGTGTAACCGGTAGCTGAAACCCAGGTTAAAGTTATTCAAATTAATGAAAACACTCATGATCCAACATATGGCACTGGCCAATCAATTTTTGGGTCTAATCAACCACCTGTGGTTCAACCGGAAGAACAGTTGAGTGAAGAGGCTGAAGACATAGCTGAAACTCTAATAGTTATGAGGAGTACAGAGCCAGTTCAAGCTGAAGAGCCAGTTCAACCTGCAATTATCAGAACAATTCAGCAGGTTGTTCAAACTCCTGAACTAGAGGCTATAAACAAAATGGTGGACTATGCGAGATTGGTTGCTGAGGATGAGAGGCTAGAAAAAGAGCTTCAAGAGGAATTGGATTTGTTCTCACAAGATGGAGTTGTTGAAAGTTTATTGGAAGAAGCTAAGAAGAGGTCCTTTAACTGGAGGTTGAGGGAATACAACCTGGATGCAATGACTGATGCTGAAAGGCAAAGGCTAATTTTTATTGCCTCTCGGATGCCTACCAAATTGATAAAGAATGATGAGAACTACCTACTGTTGAAGAAGGTAAAAAGGGTCCTGGTTGTCAGAAACTTGAAATCAGAGGAAGATGTTGCTCAGATGAAAGTTAGGGAGTTATACCAATTAATTGACTCAATATTTCAAGAACTCAAAGGAGATGTAGCTGCTGTGAACCCAAAGTTGGTGCTCCCTTCACCTTCAGAATTCACAATAGGTATGGCAACTAAGTTAAATGTTAAACCAGAACTCACTGATGATGTAAATATCCTACCTCTACCTTCCTTCATCTATAACCCAAGCCCTACACTTACAACTTTTCCATCAATCTTACAGTCACTTGCCATCATACCTTATAAACCTCCCTCACTATCCAAGGAGGTAGCCACTAAACTTTTTAACCCAAGGTATAGAACATATAAATTCACTCCAATTGTCCCCTTTAAGAAGAAACCTGCTCCCACTATCGATTTCTCAGATATCTTCCTACCAACTCCTCCTTCCAGCCCTACACCCGAAGCTAGTAGACCACCAACTCAAACATCCTTGCCTCCACTCACCATCAAAGAACCCACAATCACCAATGCTCCTACACCACCTGCCAAACCAACAGAAGTTCAACCTGGTCTTTCTTCATCCTCATCAAAGGGTAAAGCACCTGCTGTGCAAGAATCAGGAAGTGATTCTGATGAAGAGAGAAGGATGAAGAAAAGGAAAATGATGCATGCCAGAAAGAAGAAAGATCAAAGCAAAAGAAGAAAAGGGCCACCCAGAAAGAACAAAATCATTAGGTGGACAGTGAATGAAGACAACTTTGATTTCTCTTTCAAATTGGGCAAATGGCACAACTCAAGTGGTGATTGCTCACAAGGCCACTTCACTTCTTTCTGCACTACAAATGACTGACATCATTCTGAAACTTAGAGAAATTTTAAGTCCATCAAGAGCTGAGCATTTGTTAAGGCTTCACACTGAACCATCAGTGCTTAATTGTGGAATGCTCTACAGGAGTAACTTAGATGATGATTCAGCTGAAGAGCCTGTTAGTGACATTAAATTTATCATTTGGGAAGAAGAAGAGAAGCTGTTTTACGTATACAGAGCCGATGGCACCTTCACTGTTCATGAATCCATTTCAGTTCAGACTGAATGGAGTGAAAGAGATTGGGAAACATTCAAACATGTGAAGGTGACTAAAACCAACTCTAAAGAGCTTGCTCAAAGTCCAGATGCCAACATCAAGTCTGTTGACATGTAGGTCAAGGAGAATAATTTTTTTGGTACAAGTCAGTTTTTTAAGATAGACTTCGAAGTTGAAAAATAATTTGACAGCATCAGCTTAGGGGGAGATTGTAAGGAATATCGCTTTGGAGATTTCCGGCTGAAAGCCAGTTTTGATGTTTCCCGATTGAAGTTGAAGTTCAAGCGAAGTCTCAACTTCAAGCGGAACCGGCAGTTCAAGCGGAAGAAGGATTTTTGTCTGATAGCGAATATTCTGGGTGAACTCGATTATCCACCAGATAATGAGTTCAACCGGACTTTTCCTGAGATGTCTTTTCAGTAGTCTAATACTGTAAAAGCTTCTCGGTTGCTTCCAAATCTATCAAAGCCGCTCTCCTAAAGTAGGTTGTTGCTGATAACACTCAAGATATTCCGATTGTCGAAGTTTATTCTTTTGGTAGTTTGTATTTGACTTTGTAGTTAACAGTTTAGATTAAATCGTTCAAGATCAATGGATGTCATTGATCTCATCTGCACTATATATAGCATTAGTTAGCTCTAGTTTACACACGGTTCTTGATCACCTTGTAATAGTGTAACTTTGAGTTAATGCAAATAGTGCCGAGTATTTCTTACTTCGTTGTTACTATACTTATGCACATCAAACACTACCTAATACAAGAGAACTGAAATCAGCTCAAGTAAAGTGAAATATAACTTTAATTCCGTAGGGTTATATTTACAAGTAGAGGGTTCTTGTTTAGTTAAAGTCTAACTAATTTTCGATCCTATAAGTGGTATCAGAGCTTTGGCTCTCACTTTAAAGACTCTCAATGCTTCAAAGTTGATACTCTACTCGTTTACTTTACAAGCTTTGTTATTTCTGTCTTTCAAAAGTTTTTCAAAATGAATGAACTCAGTTTAGGATGTTCAAACGGTAGTGCTAACAAATCGCCAATGTTCACTCCTGATGACTTTGGTACCTAGAAACTCAGGATGGAAGGTTTTGTTAGGATCTTAGATCGCCGTATATGGAAATTCTTGACTGAAGGTCCTTATTCTCCCACAGTTCCATCTGCTGATGACGCTGAAGTCAAGATACCAAAACCTTTAGATAAATATGTTGAATCTGACTATGCTGCTCTCGAATTTGACTATAAGGCATATTGGACTCTACAGGCTGCACTTCCCAACTCCATTTTAAGTGGGTTTAAGGGTTACAAAACTGCACATAGCCTGTGGAATGCCTTAAGTGAAATGTATGTAGGAACCAGTGAGGTTAAAGAAAACAAGAAAGATGTTTTAAAGTTACAGCAACTATAATTTATGGGAACTGATTCAACTAAGCAACTCTTGGTAGTAATTCTAATTCAATTGATTAAAAGTATCGGGTACTTCATCTGATGTTAGACTTAGGTGTATCATCTAAATCTTTTTCAAATCCTCTTGGCTATAACACGGAAGGTACCCACATGTTTTGTTTTCTTATTTGGTTTAAATGTTCCTCCATCCATTTGTATTTATTTAACCAAGTTTGTTACAATACATGATCTGTATGCCGTGCTCAATGTTTGATTGCCGATATAGTATTTGGTTGACTTTCCTCTATTTATATTGAATTTTACTATCATATGGAATTCAGAATTTAGCTGCCATCATATTGTTTTTTATGTTTGTATTTCCATCATGTTAGTAAGGTTATTTTAATTGAAGTGAAAAATCTAGCTTTGATTAGTAGAAGTGAAAAATACTCACACTTAGTACATGTATCAGTGGTTTTGATAGATCTCACTGACTAAAAGTTTGAGTAGGCCGTATAATCCAGTGTTAATGTGAATAAAACATCTTAAGGTCAATATCACTTCCTTCACTTATATATGAACTATGTTTAGCTTTCTTCTTCAGCTTTTGACCTCTCAAACCATTCCAAAATGCAGCTGTATATTTTGAACTTTGTTACGTGGTAGTTGAACTTCGAAGACCTGACATTTGTGAAATTAACACCGGATAGAATCTTTGTTAGTGAATCAATATTTAGCTTAAGTTTTTATAAACAAAATTTAAGGATTCCTTTTGTAAATTGTTTGCACATTCTAATTTTGTCTGAGATTGTGTTTTGTCGACTTGAATTATTTTTTGGCTTAGGTAGCCTTTTTTTTAAATCTGTTTATATATAGTCATCATTTGTGTCAATTCCATCAGATTACATGTATGGTAGAGCTTATGCACACCAAGTGTTGTTTAAATGCCTTTGTGTTATTAACATGTTTCACTGCTATTTTGTTGTTTGAATCTCTGATGTGAAATTACTTTTTTTAATTATTCTTGCTGTTGTTGTAGGTATTTAGTGTTATATGATGTTCGTGGTCTGCATTGGACTAGTCTTAGGGACTTTCTGCTTGGTTCTCTTCAAAACTAAAGGTAATAGTTGATGATTATAAGAGTTCTAAGCCCTTTTGTTATCGAGTATGTTGAATAGGTACTCTTATGAACACCAGAATTTTTCTTAAGCTAATAAAAATCAGCACCACTGCTTTTGGGTTTGCAATGAATAATAATAAGATAAACTCACATTCCATATGGCTTTATTACATGTTTATTATATACACAAACTATGAAGCACTAAGTTTTTAAAGACTTCTTACGAGTAAACGATTAATTACCGGTTCAGTTACCTACGTGACTCTTGCTCAATTTAAATTGAATTTACTCTTAATTCGATTATACTGCTAATGTATTACTCCAAAATTGAAGTCGGTATCATCTGCCTTTTAGTTGTATTTTTTTGGTGAATTTTGGAATAATAATGCATCTTCCACTCATGTTATTTTATGCAATTTTAATATCCAAGTTTCTTTAACCTAAAAGTTAAAGGACATGCTTAGTATTTGTTGTTTGCCTGTTTATATGCGAATGGTAATCAGTATGTTGTCTGGTGTATGCAAAGATTCTTATCATCATCGGAATGTTAGGTTCGGGCATAATAGTTCATGGGTTAAATTAGTTTGTGATATTTTGTAGCCTATTTACCTACAGATGGTGCTCCAAAATTGACCTCCAGTTTTATTAGATTCTTTTAAACTGCTAATCTCTTGACTTATTGAAGAATGAAATGCATAGCTAGGAAAAATTTAGTTTAAATGAACTGCAGTTGCCAATTCTCTTTTCAATGTTTGGCACTAATATCCATTTCCACTTCACACCATTTACATAACTCTCAACAATTTGCAGAAAAAGTGACACCAACCACAAAAAGGGCAAAGGAGAAGGAGTAGTAACTAAAGGCCACCTAGATTAATGCACTATAGCAGAACCTTAAGTAAATGAAGTGCTGCACTATAGGAAAGCCTTTTTCTAAATGAAGCTTTAGCGACTCTGAGCAAGCATTAGAAGGCGTGAAAGAAGGAACTCGCAAGTATTTTGAATAATCTTACCAGGTAATTTTCTGTTTAACATGTATTAGGATATAAATAAATTTGTACTAGCCTACATGTAATACAATTAATGTAGTAAACAATGGGTCAATAATTTCATAATATTTTACTTCTTATGCAACAAAAACATCTCAACAACAAATCATAAACGGGTGGTCCACCGTAACGCGCGGACGGGTCACCGTCTTGTTTATTAATAATAACAGTTGTTTTTATCCCGTGCAATTTGTGAGTTGAATGTTAGTCTCCTAAAAACTTGGTTGATCTCAAATTTATTGTGCAATTTACGAAGTTTTTGTTGGTGCATCTAAAAAAAATTGGCGTATTTTTAAATTAAGACAGTCGCTTAAAATATATTTATATAACTCTCTCTACCCATCCGGATATTTGGTCAAAGGAGAATTTCGTTAAAGTCAAAGTTGGATATACATTGGGTTTTCGTCTGAAAAATACTGTTTTCGACCACATCTGGGTTTTCGATTGAAAAGGGTTTTCGGTCGAGTTCGTGACTTCGACCAGACAGTTATTAGATAAATTGGAGCTTCACTACATTTTGGATGTTTAATAGGCTGCTATTTTGGAGGTGCACATGTGAAGCCTTTTCGATGTATTTTGAAAGGTAAATGTGCTCCTACCTTTGGATATGCACATGTATGCCACCTTGATGAAAATATAGAGCTTAATTATCATGATTATGTTCTTGACTTTGTTGATTAGGATTCATATATGATTTTCTACTAGATGTATATGTTTGATAATTTTGGTTATATTACAAAGATGATGTCTTTCGCTACCATAAGTAATAAGATGTTTACCACCCCGTGCGTTGCTGCGGGTTGAATTTGTATACTGAACGAAAGTTATAAAGTTAAGTGGTATAAACGTAAAGGTTTAAAAATCTCGTGGTGAAAGTATAAAACTATATAAGTATACTAAAACCGAAAGTAGAAAAATTTAAAAGTTTCGTGGCAAAAGTAGAAGACAAAAAAAAAAACTTAAAACAAAAATAAAAACTTTAAAAGTTAGAGGGTTAAGAAGTTAATGAGTATAAAACGTAAAAGTCTAAAAGTCTCATGGTGAAAGTGTAAAACTATAAAAATATATTAAGTTAAGGGGGGTATAAAATGTAAGAGTTTAAAAGTCTCATGGTAAAGTATAAAACTATAAAAATATACTAAGTTAAGGGGGGTATAAAATGTAAGAGTTTAAAAGTCTCATGGTAAAGTATAAACTATAAAAATATACTAAAAACGAAAGTAAAAAAGTTAAAAGTTTCGTGGCCAAAGTAGAAAACAACAAAACTAAAAAAAATAAAATAAAATAAAATAAAATAAAATAACTTTAGAAATTTGAGGGTTAAAAAGTTAACGGGTATAAAACGTAAAAGTCTAAAAGTCTTGTAGTGAAAGTATAAAACTATAAAAATATACTAAAAACGAAAATAGAAAAGTTAAAAGTTTCGTGGCCAAAATAGAATACAACAAAATTTAAAACAAAAAAACTTTAAAAGTTCAGGGTACAAAACGTAAGAGTATGAAACATATATGACTAAACTATGAAAACCAAAAGTATACTATTTCGTTAAAAAAAAGTGTTTAAAAAGCGGTGGCCAAACTATGAGAAAGTTGATAAAACTAAAAAAAAAAAAACGAAGGGCTAAAGTTGATAAAACTAAAAAAAAACTATGGCAAAATGATAAGAAAAATAGAAAGCGATGGCCAAACTATGAGAAAGTAAAAGTCTCATATTCACCTAACAAATTTCATTGTCTTATATAATAATATATATCGCCTCATATAACGCTTCACCTCTGCGACAACATATCAGGGATTTAAAAACACACAATCAAACAGTATCCGCCGCAACGCGCAATCTCTACTTGTAAATATAGATTTTCAAAAAAGGTTTTCAATTCTTAATGAAACGTAGACATAATAGAATAATTATGATTTTGATTATTCACAAACTTGTTATTTTTTTTTTGAACGGCAGGAGAATAATATTAAAAACCGATTGGTTAGAAAAGCCTAACCAACCGAAAAGAACAAATTACAAGTAAAGAATTGGATTTTGCATCCAATTGCATCTCGACATACTAACACCCTTACCTCTACTCGAAATCCAAGTAAAAGAAACATGACTGACCGAATCAAAAAGAGATAACTTGTTGAGATCATCATGTTGATGAACAATCTCATTCCGCGTCGACCAAATGATCCACCACATACAAAAAATAATAGCTTCAATAATCAATTTCTTCCGCTTAGACAGAGAAAGACAATCAACCCAATGCATGAGCTCTCCCGGCCGATTAACCATAGGCGGCCGCAAATCAAGCCAAGTGTAAACCCTCTTCCAAAGATCACCACAAACCTTGCACTCGCCAAATAGATGAATATTGGTTTCCAATCTACTGTTGCACAACACACAATCTAAATCCCGAATCATTATACCACGATCACACAGATTACTTCGAACCGGAAGACGATCTAACAACAACCGCCACACAAAAATATTTATGCGTATTGGCACCCATTTATTCCATCTCGTGGCCAACCCGTTCCCCGGTAAAGTAACCCTCTCAATCGCCTTTCGCACATCCTTGACCGAGAAATCATCACCCCCTTCGAAACACCACTTCCACGAGTCCGGCTCCGTAGAAAAAGAAATATTATCCAACATCAAATTAATCCGATTGAATTGTAACTCCTCCACCCCACTTCTAAGATCCCTACGCCACTCCCAGAACCGAGAGTTAGCCCCCACTCGATCTCTAACAAGGCAATTTTTGTTACTCTCTAATGCATATAATCTAGGAAATTTATTCAATAATAATTCATCCCCCACCCAAACATCTTCCCAAAACTTAGTAACATTACCTTGACCAACTAACCTCTTGAAAGCGCTAATAGGCACTATGCCCCTATCATGAAGCTCACCAAAATTTCTTCTAACTTGAGACCACACCCCATTGCCGTCGGCCACACAAGAGTGCTTGAGCACCTCCCTACCATAAATCGAGTAAATCACACGGCCCCACAAATGAGACTTTTGAGTTAGAACACGCCATTTCCACTTTAAAAGTAAGGCACGATTAAGAGCACAAATACTCCCGACACCCAACCCACCACCTTTTTTAGCTGCCATCACCTTATCCCACTTGATCCAATGCAATTTACGCCTCTCATCGCCCCCACCCCAAAAAAATCTAGCCCGAATACCCTCCAAAATTGACACAACTTTTTTCGGGAGACGAAAAATGGAAATATAATAAATCGGTAGCGCACCGAGCACCGAAGAACAAAGAGTCAACCGACCACCAAAAGAAAGAAGATTAGCCTTCCAATGGGAAAGACTAGCCTTAAATTTATCAATGACCGGAGACCAAGCTTTGATCGAACTCATCTTCTCACCAATAGGAATACCAAGGTATCGAAACGGCCAAGAACCCACGTTACAACCCCGTGAACGAGCCATACGATGTATCTCCACCTCCTCCACCCCAACCCCATATAAACAAGATTTAGCATTGTTCATACATAAACCGGATGAAGCCGCAAAACACAGTAAGACACGATGAATTGCATCGAAATTGTCCTGGGACCATTCCCCCACAAAAATAACGTCATCGGCATAGAAAAGGTGAGAAATCTCCACCTTATCCGAACCCACAACCACCGGCTTCAAATTCCCCGACGTCACCTCACCTGAAATGAGAGAATGAAGACCCTCCATAGCCAAAATAAATAAAAAAGGAGACAAAGGATCACCTTGGCGCAACCCCCTCTGAATCGAGAACTCTTTCGTAGGGCTACCATTAATGAGAACCGACGCAGTAGCCGAAGAAAGACACGCACTAATAATATCCACCCAACTATCCCCAAAATTCATAGAACGGAGAACAGAGAAGAGATACCTCCAATTAAGAGAATCATAGGCTTTGGCGAAGTCCACTTTAAAAATCATCATCTTCTTCTTTTTAAGTTTATGCCACCTAACCACCTCGTTCAAAATCATTGGGCCATCCAAAATCTGACGTCCGCTAATAAAAGCAGACTGCACTGGACTAACAATCGAATCAATAACCCCAGCCATCCTATTAGCCAAAAGTTTGGCAATAATCTTGTATTGCACATTAATAAGGCTAATTGGTCTAAAATCAGATAACAGAACCGGATTATCAACCTTAGGAATCAGAGTGATAAACGAGGCGTTACAACCCCGCGGAATAGATTTCTCGTCAAAAAAATATCTAATAAACTCCAAAATCTCACCTTGCAATTCAGCCCAATGGTGTCTAACAAATGCAAAAGAAAACCCATCCGGACCCGGTGCCTTCGAACCACCACAATCCCATATCGCCCGGCGTACCTCATCAATAGACGGGGTAACAACCAACGAGGACGCAGCCCCCACTGAAAGCCGTGGCAAAACAGCCGTCTCGTGCAGCAAACCCCCGCCGTCCCCCATAGAAAACCGAGCCGCATGATGCTGTAAAAAAACAGATTTTATCTCATCCGGGTTATCGATCCACACACCGTTACTTTTAACCCCACGAATAGCTAAAAGGCGCCTACGTTTTTTAAGGTAAGCATGAAAAAACTTAGAATTCTCGTCACCTTCCACCACCCATTTGGATTTAACCTTTTGAGAAATTTCAAGAAACTTGTTACGATCAATCTTCTCGATACCATGTAATATAACGCCTTTCTCTTTATTTAACTCAATAAGATTATCCCCTTTTTCCATCTCTACCTCGATCCGGTCCAGCGAAACAGTTAACTCGTTTAACGCCTTAGCTTCCGTGTCCCGACGATTTGCATTCCAATTTTTAAGATCACGTTTCACCACTTTAAGTTTGTCTTTGAACCGAACAAAAGCATTCGCATTCGGACGGTCGGACACCTCATTCCAAGCTTTTTTAACAACATCCCCATAACCTTCTAACGTAATCCAATAGTTGAAAAACTTAAAAGGAGTAGGCCCAAAATCTTTCTCCGATAACCGTAAAAAAATCGGCCTATGATCCGCCACCTTACAATTTAGAGCAACCCCTTCCAAATCCGGTAACAAATCACCAAGAGAGGAGGATATAAAAAATCGATCCAATTTACTATGTTGGGCACCGTTACTACTAACCCTTGTGAACTTAAAACCCCCCAAATTAACCTCCTCCAATCCACAATCATCAATGAATGAGTTGAAATCATCCGCCTCTCGAGTATTAAAGTTCACGCCCAATCTCTCCGACTCGAACCGGGTAACGTTAAAATCCCCAAACACCATGTAATGACCCGGATGAGCAAACATATAGATAGATAAAAAAGACCAAAGTTCGCGTTTACGGGTAGTAGATTGGGGAGCATAAACGACTACCATAAAGCACTCCACATCCTTAAGAATCCATTTGCCCCGGATAATCAACAAACTATCAAAAACCGACCTTTCAAAACAAACGAAAGACTTCGGATCCCACACCGCAAGGATGCCCCCTGAGCGCCCATTAGCACTAGCACAAAACCACTCAAATTGAGTATTACCCCATAAATTACGAGCCAACCCCACGTCCACAAAATCCAAATGAGTTTCCTGAATGGCTAAAAAATTAATCTTGTGTTTATTACATAGAGACGAAATAACTTTCACCTTCCTTGCAGCCCCTAACCCACATGAGTTGATAGACAAGATATTCATCGGGAAACTGGTGAATCACTCATCCGATTGATCAAATTCACCAAATCCCGTTTGGATCCCTCCATATCCACCCCGAAAGCCAAACCACGCTCAATGAGTTTATGGAATTCATCAAGCAATGACACATTCTGCGGTAATGGAATCTTGCAAGCCGAGCCCCTTGACTTAACATCCCCATTATCACCTCCCTCCTTATCTAAGTTGCCAATATTAACCTGACCCGGCCTCGAAGATAGCATCCCGCCATCCTTTTCCACCGTCGAGTAGAGACCAACATTCGAAAACCCCGGTGGTCTTGAAGGAGATGACTCATGAATATCCGTGTTCTCTCTTTCCCCTTGAATAATAGGCCCAAGATTAAAAGGATCAGAATCAGCACCCCCAAACGCCCCTGTCCCCTCCTCCATGTTAACTGCCACGACCGGAGATTCATCTTCACCAACCTCCTCTTCTTTTTGTTGAAAATTATCACCTCTTCCTGACCCTATCTCGTTCAACTCATCAACTGATTCAACTTCTGATTCACTATCATCATCCGAAACATGTTCAAAAGTAGGCGACCATGCATGTAATTCCGTAACCGTAACCTTATACTTTTTGTCTTTGATACGATACCATACCGAGTCCCGAATCTTCTCAATATGTCGTGAAAGAATACAAACTCTCCCAAACGCCATTGGTTCATCTCTATCATTATCCACACAGAACGTTTTCCCCCATCTCCATGCAATCTGACGAAAAACTGCGTTAGACCATGCCAACAATGGCAAACCTCGAATCTCTATCCAAACGAGCTTCTCGTCAATACAAAACTCCTCGGAAACCTGACGAATTTCCACAAATAAAGATGCAAAAGTCTCACAAGCTGCAAATTTCTTACAGTCATCTTCCGAAACACAATCAACTCTTACCCATAGTCCCCCTAGGTAACAGAATTCAACGTTAGAGAACCCTTCATTATGAGCATGAATATACAACTTGCCGATCACACTAATGTCACGAACTTTCAGCAACAACGAATTGGCCAATTCCTCTGTCGGAACCAACGCATCATCAAATATGATACCCACCTCTTCAGAAGTCTTATCGACTGCCTCAGCCCAATTGCCCTTGATCACTTGAGCATATGAAGTACTCCCCTTGATCACTTGTTATTATCCACGCCTATTCACACTAGTTTACATTATATAGATGTTCAAATGATAAGTTCGGTTTAGATACAACAACAACAACAATCATACTTAGTATAGTCCCATCAATAGCAACTATTAGTGAGGTCTGAGGAGGGTGGATGTAGACAAACCTTACCTCTACCCCGAGGGATAGAGAGGCTGCTTTCAGGAAAACCTCCAACTCCAAAACACAAAAGAGCACGTCAGCACAAACGATGAAGGAAAAAAAAGTAAAACCCTAACGATAATAAAACTAATAATAACCCGTAGACAGGTAAGAAAAACTAATAATAATAATGACACACTAAAAAGACAAATATAGAGAGAAATACATAATAAGATACTAATTAGTAAAAAATGAATATATATCTCTACTATCTTATAATGCATATTCTATCCAAGTGGTTGAAAATTAAGATGTACAACTTATTTATGCATAAGGTACAAGTGAAAATTAAGAGGTACAAGAAATCAAAGCATTATGTACAAATATATAAAGCATGTTAATATCATCATTCTTCAACCGATTTCAAACAAGTTTCAAGCAAGCCCATTATACTTTTGGGAGCAGGCCATCTTGACCCTTCTTTTAAACCCATTTTGGTCTTAGAAAATATCAAAGGGCGATGATAGGTGCGCAGTTATTCATGTAATCGGCCATGATACTTGCTTTATCCCATGTATACGCCTCTCTTCTCTATTTCAGGTAAGAACTCAGAGTTCTTTCCCTCTTTTCTTCAACACAGTCTCCTACTCCTTGTTAATCCGACCATAATGGTTGAACACGGGTGACTGAGGTCTGAAATCCGGTAAAGGGCTTGCAGATGCATCTTCGTTTGTCAAGATTAGTACCTGATTTACGTGTTTGCTATTTCAAAATTTAAAACCACATATATCGTAAATTTCTTTCATTCTCTTTTTCAGATTCAAAAAACTTCATGATCGAAGGCGAAGGAGACGGGTGACGGAGGCGAAGCAGATGCACCTTTGGTTTCTTTCAAGGTAAGTAGTTCTAGGGTTTACTTTGCTTCTTATTTTTTAAATTAGGGTTATTCTTCTGCAATTCTCTTCATAGTTTGCTGATTATTCGTCGTCAAACATCAATTAGGTCACATACTAAAAGTTACAATCGGTATGGGTCGGTAAACATTAGATGTATTTCGACTCTGATTTTGGTAAGAACCCACTTTTTGTCACTCTTTTTAGCTTCACATTCTTCTCATTTTCAACGATTAGGTTCAGATGTATTTCGACTCTGATTTTGGTTGAATCCACCATCTTTCTTTCTTGTTGGTACACAGATGTTCTTTCTTGTCAATTTCAATCGGCAACTCTGATTGGGACTTACATGCTCGAGATTCAACCAAATAAAGTTCGGTTCAGGTTAGGTTCTACGAATTTTGACTCCAAATCTTGCTCTGATGGACTTTTGGTATGATCTTTGCTATTTCAGAGAATCCCTATTTTTTGCTTTCAATTTGTCGAGTATTTTTTGCTATTTTGAATTAGTCAATGTTGCTCAGTTTGTGAACTTCATAATCTGCTATCGTATACTGTTAATTTAGTATTAAGATAATATTATATCATGTTCATAACTAGCTTTTATCATTTTTTTGTCAGTTACATGAAGATAAAAACCCATTTCAAAGAACAATTTTCAATCAAGTAATATTATATCATGTTCATAACTAGCTTCGAATGTTGATTTCTTGCTATTGTGTTTCCTATAAATGTAACATGTGCATTGATGAACTTTATAATCCAAGTTAGTGCATGTGTTTTCAAGAATTGTGCCATTTAGAATACATAACGAGATTGTTCTTGAGACATATGGTCATCTAAAATACATTAGGAGATAAACATCGTACCGCTCCCCAGAAAAAGTTATGTTTAGTTCCGGAGTTGTTGATTTATATTTTGTGCATTGCATGCAGATTTCAGGCAAGGAAATTGCTAGGAGAGCAGTGGAGTTCGGAGGACATATGTGGTGTAAATTTCAAGATTGGAGGAAGCGTGTTTGGGTCTACTCCAAAAATGAGGTATTTTCTACTATTACATTTACTGTAGGTACAAGGTTAGAGGGGTGTTCGGATGTTGCTATTCTAATTCAAACTTGATTTTGGTTGTCATTATAAAGAGTGTGTTTTATTGTCAGAATTATACAAAAACCCTGATCATCCTAGGCATGATAATTCTTAGGCTACGTGTACAACAGAGAAATTACATTGTGCGGATGATGGATGAAAACAGGTTGGTCAAGTGGATAAGTTAATGAGCCAAAATATATTTGGGTCAAACTCTCTAATCAAGTTTTGTAACCACATATTAAGAATAGGTTAGCCAAGTGGGTAAGTTAAGAAGCTTCAATATGAGGCTTAAGGCTGCTAGAGTCATGGTTTCTGCTCCATTATGGTATCTTTCATATCTCCATTTTTAACTTGAAATGATGGTATATGTTATTGTTAACTCAACGTTAGGCCAAAATCATGTTTCAATAAGCTATTGCTATAACTAAATCTTGGGTTGAATTATATTGTGA
Organism: Deinandra increscens subsp. villosa; assembly: GCA_039602395.1. Classification (NCBI taxonomy): domain Eukaryota; kingdom Viridiplantae; phylum Streptophyta; class Magnoliopsida; order Asterales; family Asteraceae; genus Deinandra; species Deinandra increscens. The sequence continues at coordinate 59,624,565 of JBCNJP010000009.1, read as the reverse complement.
AAATGAATATTTTGATGTATGATTCTGGTCACTATTTGTCTACTAATCATATGACCTGGCTTGCTGCTAATAATCATTTGAATAAATTGCTCTTGGTTAATATTTAAGCTGGCAGGAAGGAGGTGGTATTCATTAAAGGTACACATTGGATTTATATGTCCTTGATCAATCTTTTCTCCAAGAATGCATCTCAAGCCATTAAAGTCATTGTTCTGTTTTATTATGTTTAGTGGCCTTATATTTGATATTTTTTTATTGTCTACTATTGTTTTTTTTATTCTTGAGGTATTGAAGTGAACGATTTTCCTACTTTTGTGATATGCTACACCAGGTATACATCCGGATCGTTGAAGCTTCACAATTATTTTGTCTTTCCATTGTCCAGCTAAACGTACTCACTTTTTCCATTTGTGACATTCTTTTAACTGAATATTGTATGATACTTAGTTGTGTAGCTATGGAGATGGTGAGCAACTAATAACACTGCACTTTTTATAGATGGTTATGATGTAATAATTTTATCTATTGTAGATAAAGTTATCCCTACTTTATAAGTGGGATGTTATTGAGAATGTTTGTATCTTTACTGTAGATTAAGTTATATAGCTGTGATATGGGTTTTAATTTAGAATTTTTTGCTACCCACAGGAAGATGAGAGATTAGTTTGGCTTCAAAACAGTTTCAAAGCTTATTTCAAGAGCCACAGAAAGGAAGTCGTTTTCTTTGAGCGTGTTTATCTAAAAATGAGCCATGCTAATCTACATGTAATTTAGTTATTTTTAACTATATTATAAACATGGAGTCAAAATTATGGGGGTTTTCACTAAATTATTATTATTACAGGCTGCAAGCTATCCCAGTTCCTTCAAACAAGCACCTGTTGTTGAGGATGTATTCAAATAAGGTACTGAAAAGTTAGGATTCAAGTATATTTAAAAAGTAAGTTGCTTGTTTAATATGCATAAATTAACAGCTTTTGGAATTGTTTTGTTTTATTTAAATTACATAATGTTTATAAACATATGATAGTTTTAATGCTACATGTAAGTAATATGGATTGTTCTTTAATATCTTTCATGTTTTTAGTGATTAAAATTGTCAAGTCTTTTACTTATGTTCTTTAATATCTTTCATTTGGAATAGCTGATTTTCTCCGCCAATGCTTAAAAAATGCAAGGTTGAATACATTTTGTTTTAGTTTTGCTTTGTGCTTTGGGCTTCTTGAGCTAATTCACATTTGTAAAGAATTAGGTGTTTCATGGTTCTTGTAAGGGTTAGGTTCAGTAAAAGGAGTTTACCAAGGATGTGAACTTGTTTTCAACCTGTATGCAAGCCAGATGAGTTTACCAGGGATGTTTTAAACATATACAGAGAAATTAGGGTATGATTAGTGATGAACCACTATGATTTTAATTATGCTCCTGTGCACTGCGATTTCTTTGTGAGTAGATATTGGCTTCGGGTCCACATCAAGTTAGCGTAAATTAAAATTAACATGTACTTTTAAACTAATTTATCATTTATGTTTTTTTCGGTTTTAAATAAAATGTATAGGATTGTTTGATTATTTCTTAAGTTTGACTGATCATTTTTAATTTTCTTAATTAAAAATTGTAATTAAAAAGTGAAAGTTCAAACTATGCATTGCATTGATTATTTTAAAAATAACTGTTGCTTGTCAAAAATAAAAAAAAACAAAAAGTTTTAAAAATATGAAGAGAAAAAATAATAGATTGTAGGCAGCATTTGTAATCTCAATTCTCCCATCACCGAGTGTTATTTTAGTCATTCAAATGACTATTTTGATAATTTTCATAGTCTGGTTATTTACTCGCTTTATATTAAGTCGAAATGGTTAGAATAGTGATTTTTCTTATTAAAGGTGTAGGTCCGAGATCAAACCACCTACACGATATCTAGCCAAATACGAGTGCGGAATCCTCGTACAAGCTTGATTCAAGAGAAATAGTAGAAGAATAGACTAGATCTATGATAAAGATGAAGTCTTGAATGATAAATCTCTACTAGAAGCTGATCGTAAATAGCAATATATGATGAAAATCGTAAACTGCTTTGAATAGATTGAAAAGCTTCCATACAACTACTCAAAATGAGGTTTATATACTACCTCAACACATAATCGTAAACCTAGTCTGGCCCAACAAGCCCAAGTCGTAAACTAGTTAAGCCCAACTACAAATAAAATAACTAGCCCAAATCAAAACTAAGTTAGCCCAATTACAAATGTTCATGCCTTAAATAAGCCTAGCCCAACTATCTTCCCCTAGGCATGAAGCATTTGAACTTCTCTTCTATGGCAGCAGGAGGTCAAACCTGAAGGTGTTCTGAACGTTGTTTGACCACCACTTGTTCGCTACAATCCGCTCTGCAGTCCCATGAAAAATTCCCACCCTCACAGCATTCTCCATATCATTTTCATCACCAAGTATAGGCTGTGAGGCGAGTAGCTTTATGTCTCTTTCTCCAAAACGCAGCAGATCAACTGGATCATAGAAGCGAAACTGCCTGAGACCTTTGCATAGAACCACCACCTCGTGAGTTGTTGGATCATAGCACCAGCAGTCAAAGTTTTTGACCAATGTACCGTCTTCGATTTCATCCAACATATTGATCACTCGTGTACGCTTGGTAGGTGGTCTTCTAGCTTCACCAATTGGATCCCCAGTCACAGGGTCAGTACCTGTCTCAACCCATCTCACCTGCTTCAGGTCAAAGTCAGCAAAATTGTTTTCCAGATGGCTTAAAAGGTTGTTTCTGATAAGTTCCCCATCTGTGCTGTTCCACCTGTTGATGAAGGGAGCTCGGAGCAAACTTCTGATCTCAGGCTCAGTCCATGAGTGGAATTGTCCACGAGTTCTGTAATACTCAACTGGACTGTAGCCGTCACGGATCACAGCAAACAGTTTCTTCTCCGTATCATAGTGCCAGCACAAGATGGCTTCACGACTCCCCCTTTTGTCAATGGAGCTTTCACCAACATCGAGTGCGTATTTCGTGGGGGCTGGTCCTTGATAGAATTCACGGAACCAGTTGTCGTGTCCTGCAGGGGCTTTAGAGATGACTCTGCCACTTCGGGCGTAATCTGGCATCTCCATATTCTCATCACCATCATCTGCCTCCATAGCTCCTGCTGCTTGAGATGAACTCTGACCTGAGGCACCTGTGTTGCTAGGCCCTGCACCACCTGTCAGTTCATTAACCTTCTTTCTCAGCCCCTTTATCATATTGTAGAGATATTCCATCCTTTCCTTGTCAGCTACCTCATATCCTTTCATATATTTGCTGTTTGCTTCCTCCTTCTCTCTCAGACGCTGATTTTCTTCCATGAGAGCCTTGATCTCATTTTGTCTCATCCTATTCTGAGAAATCAGGAAGTTAATCTGAGGATCAGCACTAATCCTCAGATCAACTGGAAGCTCAGCAGCCATTAAAGGACGGAAACCTGGAGCAGCGAGAGGTTGGCTTGTCGCGGTAGAGAGGCTTATTCTGACCGGACTTGGAACAACGAACGTGCTATCAACCTCCAGAAATTGCCTATCTTCACGTACAGGGCTTTGCACGTTCAGAATCGGACTATTGTGCTGCACAAGGGTAGGTTGATCTTGCACCGCTTCTGTCTGAGTAGCAGAAGGTTGTTCTTGACTGGCTTCTTCATTTGTTTCTTCCCGTCCAGTGAGTCCCTCAGAATTTGAGAATTTACGAAGCTTCCCCTCAGACTTAGCCCCGAGTATCCGATCATGATCATAAAATAAAAAATATTTAAAGACTTGAAATAAAAGATAAACCATACGAACAACTAACCCTAATTACAGAAATTTAAAAAAATTACTTGCCTTGAAGCTGATTTAAAACATGGATCAAACCAGACAGATCTTTAACTGAGGAACCCTTTTCAGCTTTCCGTTACTTGACGCTCTAAACGATTGCTCAAAATTTTATATCATGTAAACTCACATCCAGTTAAAACATTTTAAGTGCTTAAAATTTTGGTACATTGTTACCGTTATGTTTATCAGTCCCCACACCCAATCGTTCATAGCAAAACCTACCCAACCTCAGAGTTTATTGAGGATTCACAAACCCCCAACTTGAGGAACCATGCAATGCCACATTGACTACCACTTATTTTATAATTATCCGTTGATGATCAGGTCGGCCGCATAAGCACGCAGAGAAGACCAACAAAATAATTGACTTTATTTCCAACACTATTTTTTAATTTTCTTTTGACTTTTCTTTTGACTTTTCTTTTGACTTGCTCTTTTTGACTCTTTCTGTGGCGTTGTCATGTTAGCATAAACATGGTGTGTGAGAGAGTGAATACTAGGTAATACCACTCTCAACCCGTTTTTGCTGGGACTCAGTCTTTTAAACTATGTAAACTAGGATGGAAAGCTAAACACGTATAGAGTTTAAGATTATTGCACTTACATGGATGATCATAGTTTTTGATTTATCTTACCGAACATCATCTTTGAGACGTCTTTCACTTCTGCCTTACGCGTGTCAGTCTCCGATCGTCATGGAAATTTATATCACTTCCTACCAACTCAAGGCAAAACAAAAGACATCATAAAAACCTCAAACAGATATTTTTGTATTTTCTGAGACAATTATATTTCTTCCCCTGTTTTTATGAGGCTTTTGAAAAACAAACACTATATTTTTTTTTTTAAAATTTTCTATTTTTTTTTTATATATATTTTTTTTTTTTTGATTTTTTTTTTAAAAAATATTTACAAGCATAAATTGATCAGATCATTCCTCGAAGGCAATCATCCGAAGGCCTTCGACGCACATTTCAAAATTTGGTCGTGGGAGGGGTTTTGTGAAGATATCAGACACGTTTTGGTCTGAGCTTACCTTCTGAAGCTGAATCAACTCCCGATCATAACAATCACGTATGAAGTGTACCTTGATGTCTATGTGCTTTGTTTTAGAGTGATGAACGGGGTTTTTCACAATTTCCAGAGCAGCAGCATTATCACAGAAAATTGGAGTGTTAACGAATTCCATACCGTAATCCGTAAGCTGATTCTGGATCCATACTACCTGTGAGCATCCGGCGGATGCTGCCACGTATTCAGCTTCTGCAGTCGATTTCGATACGGTATGCTGCTTCTTGCTCTGCCACGAGATGAGTCGATCGCCCAAATATTGACATCCTCCCGTTGTTGACTTTCGATCCAAGTCACTACCTCCATAGTCACTGTCAGTATAAGCATACAATTGAAAGTCAGTGTTCTTTGGGTACCAAAGACCAAGCCGAGGCCTGCCCTTTAGATACCGAAATATACGTTTAACAGCATTCAAATGAGAAAGTTTAGGGTTAGCCTGATAACGAGCACACAAGCAAACTGCATGCATAATATCTGGCCGACTTGCTGTTAGGTACATCAGAGAACCAATCATGGAGCGATACATGAACTCGCTTACTGACTCCCCGTCTGCATCTGCTGACAAAAGAGGTCGGGATGCCATTGGAGTTGAGATCGGCTTTGAGTCTTGCATCTTGAATTTCTCTAGGATCTCATTCACATACTTGGCTTGATGAATAAGAATCCCAGATTCATCTTGTTTAACCTGCAAGGCTAGGAAGAAACTCATTTCCCCCTGATCGCTCATCTCAAACTTCTTCCTCATAATCTCTTCAAATTCGGTGCATAGATCTTCATTCGTTGATCCATAAATGATGTCATCCACATATACTTGCACCATGATAATGTGATCTTCCACCCGTTTTCTGAGCAACGTCTGATCCACCACCCCTCTAGTATACCCATTTTCCACCAGGTGTGTTGACAACGTCTCATACCACGTTCTTGGAGCTTGATGTAAACCATACAATGCCTTATCCAGCAGATACACATGATCTGGATGCTCCTCATCTATGAACCCAGGTGGTTGAGTCACATACACCTCTTCATTCATCTCAGCATACAGAAATGCTGTCTTCACATCCATCTGGTGCACCGTAAAATTCAGATAAGATGCAACCGCAAGAAATATCCGGATGGCTTCCAATCTTGCTACAGGGGCATACACCTCATCATAGTCAATTCCATGTATCTGACGGTGACCTTGGAAAATTAACCTTGCCTTGTTTCGAACGATTACACCCGTGTCATCCTTTTTGTTCTTGTACAACCAACGGGTGGGTATAACCTTCTTGTTATCTGGCCTCTTGACTAGCCGCCACACTCCCAGCTTTGAGAATTGATTCAATTCGTTGTGCATGGCCTCGATCCAGCTCGGATCTCTGAGAGCTACCATCACATTTGGAGGCTCAATCTGGGAGATAAAGCATGAGTACATGCAGACATTGATGTCTCCTGTGCGGCTTCTAGTTCTAACTCCTGACGTCACTGGTCCAAGAATATTGCTGACCGGATGGTCCTTGTTGATCCTTGAAACCTGAATATCTGGCACAGACACTGAAACAGGCAGATTAGAATTCACAAGATTATCATTTATATCACTAATACCTGAACCTTGTTGAATTTCTGAATCACCATCACACGTTCCTGAAGTTCCTGAAGCATCTGCGTTGACATCTGCGGTGACAGTTGTTGGAACTGGAACTGGGGCTTTATCACAGACTCTTTCAACAGAAGGTCTTGATTCAGAAGGCTGTGAGATAATCTCTTCTTCTTCCCCCAAATTATGAAGATCATTTGAAAACTTGAACCCTTCAAACAGTGACCCATAGTTAAAAATCCAATCTGGTCCGGTCCCTGCGTCCGTCGGGTTGTCTTCAAGCCAGTCCACATTGAATGCTTCAATAATCAAGCCGGTGGTCTTGTTATAGACTCGATAAGCACTATTTCCTGAGTAACCAACGAAATAACACTCATCTGCTTTCGCCTCGAATTTCCCTACGTCGGACTGAATCAGCACCGTGCACGGACACCCGAAAGTCTTGAAATAACCCACTGTCGGCTTCTCTTTGTAGACAATCTGATATGGAGTTTTCTCATGACGTTTGTTCAACAAAACCCGATTTTGCACATAGCATGCTGTGTTGACTGCTTCAGCCCAGAAGAGGATTGGTAGTTTTGCTTCACACATCATCGTCCTTGCAGCTTCAATGAGTGTCCTATTCCTTCTCTCGGCTACTCCATTCTGTTGTGGAGTGTAGGGAGCACTAAACTGTCTCTCTATGCCTTTAGCCCCACAAAACATATTCAACTCAGCATTCTTGAACTCCGTTCCATTATCTGATCTGATAGCTTTGACCTTCTTGTTCAGCTGGTTCTCTATAAGTGTGACAAACTGCTTCACTAGGGCTGGAGTTTCATACTTGTTTGACAAAAAGTAGACCCAAGTGAATCGTGAGTAGTCATCTACAATCATGAGGCAGTAAGAGAACTTGCTGATGCTCTGAACTTGCATAGGTCCAAATAAATCCATGTGTAAGAGTTGTAGAACTAACGATACTGAATTAGCTATCTTTGGTCGATGTGGCAACTTGTGCTGCTTCCCCTTCGCACATGCCACACATTTTTCAACTGTTGAGAAGTCTTTAATCGGCAGCTTTCTGACATGCTCTCCTTTCGCGAGCTTGGTCAAATTCTTCATATTAGCATGCCCTAGTCGTCGATGCCACAACATAGCCAAATTTTCATTCTGCTTCGATATGAGGCATGCTTCTTCTGACGTTGGAGGTTTGCTCATGTTGAGAAGATATGAATTTGATCGTCTTGGAGTACGCATCAGTACGCACTCCTCGGGAATCTTCACACCAGGCTTCAAAATAATACATTCTTTTCGATTGAACATCACAGAATAGTCCTTGTCACAGATCTGAGACACACTCAGCAAACTGTGAGACAATTCCTCCACATAGTGTACGTCAGAAAATGACAGATTTCCACTTCTCACCACTCCCTTCTTACTGATCCTTCCACCAACACCACCTGCAAATGATACACCACCTCCATTGAAGTCCTCTACATCTTCCAAAAGTGACAGATCTCCGGTCATGTGTCGGGAGCAACCGCTATCAACGTACCAGAGATTGTTGATAGACCGTCTTGGCTGTCCCTACAAAAATCAGAAATCATTGAGATCCAGGTACCCAGGCCATAACAGATCTGGGCACACCTTTAGCATCAATGTAGTTAACTAGTTGATGGATCATTTCAGATTTGGATTCAGACACATTTCCATTCTGAATGTTGACTTTTGGTTTCCAGGTGGTTGGTTTCTCTGGTTTCAACACAGTTGTTGAATTGTTCACAAACACAGGTTTCTTCTGTGGTGAAGTGACCTTTTTACCAGCAGGCTTTTTAACCGGTGTCCACTCAAGTTTTAACTTTGTATACACAAGTTGTTTCGTTTGGGTGACATTGTTTTGTTTCAAAAACTGTTGCTCGGCTTTCACTTTGCCATTAGGTTGATTAATTCTTTTCACTTTAGCCACTTGTTTTTCAACAAATTCTGGTTTTATCTTTTGGTAGACTCCTTTAGTTTGAAAAGTTTGTTTTGGAGTTCTGGTCACTTTCCACTTATCCACAACAGGCTTTGTCACAGGTGCCTTTGCGTTTGATACCTTAGACTGTTCAGTCTTCATTGGTTCAACACGCTGCTTCCCCTGAAACACAGCTTGTTGCTTCTGCTTTTGTTTCTGTTTTTCACCTGTCATCATTTTCTCCAACATACTAGTCCGTGGATTTTGGTAAGGTCTGTTCACACAGTTAGCTGCAAAATGTCCTGGCTTTCCACATTGAAAGCAATTCATGAGTCTAGGCCCATTGACATGGCTACAGAGGTATGAACGTCTTGGGTAAGACGACTTCCACTCTGGCTTATCATCCCATTTGTGTATGACATGTTGTTTTCCCTTATCAGATTGTGTAATTAAACAAAATTGATCCGATTTAGATTTGTTGGTTCTATTAAAAGCTGACACAACCTGGGGATAAGTAACAAAGTCTTTGGGCTTAGTCTCACGACCAATTTTTGTGTTAGGCACACGAATTTTAAAACCAGACACTTTTTCATTAGATTCTGAAACATTTTTTAACATCGATACAGCTACTTGTTTTGACTTGGATGTTTCTAGTTCTGACACAAGTGCCATTACATCATCCTTAGGTAAACATAAACTAGAACTATTAGAACTACTAGACGCATGACTCTCATCCACTCTCTGACACTCTTCATCCTCCTCAGAAATGTCATTGATTTCTACTTCATCTGCACAAGAAACAGATACATCAGAAGTGCTCACACAGTTATTCATTGAAGTATTGGATGGGCCTGCTTCACATGGGTCTGTCATCACTCTGTTCATTTTACCCAACCCATAAGTCATGTGTTTTTCATTCTCAATTTCCTCCTCAGTCAAAGGCTTCACTCCAACCAAGACACTATCTAAGGGAGGTCCTTCTTCATGCATTTCCGATGCCGATCTATCTATCTGATCCTCCTCTAAGATCATTCCTATGACATCTCTAGTTTTGTCTTGAGGAACAACATTCTTGGTTGCAAAGCTGATTCCTATTCCACCTTTGTCCTTTCCCATTCTAACCTCAGTTATGCAATTGTCTAAGGATTTACTAGCCTGCAACATCCTTTTGCTTCTCATAAAGTTGATATCAAGTTTAACCTGCATCTCATTGTTCTTATGCTTAAGTTCTTCTATCTGTTTACTTAGCTCAGCTATTTCTAACTTAGCATTGTCATACAAATAGGCATTTTCAGTTGCAAGGTTCTTATACTTAGCTATATCTAGTTTCTGGGCTTTAACCTTTTCTTCATTCTTATGCCATCTACCCTTAAATGAACTCTTTTCACATTTTACTTCAAACAATTCAGATTCAAAGTTTTTGCAATATTCTCTAAGAGTAGTAATTATACGATCACAAACAGAATTAGAACATACCTTGGTGTGATCTGCAGCCATTGCTTCATTCTCCTCTGGTTCCTCTGGTTCATCATCAGTAACCACAAAAGCATGCTCTTGTTCATCATCATCATCATCCAAAGTTGTCATCATAGCATGCGTCAAACTCAGATCCTTCAGCTGTGGGGTCCAGTCATAGCCACCACCTTCTTGCACCACCAAGGCACTTGTCTCTGCCTTTGCCTTCCCATCAGCTGGTTTCTTCAATTCTGCTCTCTCCTTCCTTGGTTTGCTGCACTCTCTTGCGAAGTGCCCATATTCATCACAGTTGTAGCACCTAAGCTTTGTCTTATCAAACCCCATTCTGATCTTATCTTGATCCTTCCACAAATTTCGCCCCGTAGTAGCCATGAATTTTTTAGCCCTGAATACTGCCATAGCCATTTGCCAAGAGACGTCCAGCATTTCCACGTCTTCTGGATTGATCTGATTAAGCTCCCCCGAAAGAATCTCAGAAGGAATTAGTGTTCCAGCCATTAGCGCATGATAACTATTCATGAATCCCATACCCAGAGCAAAATTGGGATCATTGTTAGCTTCAGTAGTATCACCTCCACTTGAACTTGATTGGGGTTGTGCCACAAATGCCTTCGTTTGATTCATTGAACTTGATCCACCTGCTACAGCCTTTCCTTTCTGCTTCTCATCAACCTCTTCCGACAACAAAGCTTGATTCAACTTCCCCGCCAAACTCAGTGAACTTATGTGATTCAACTCACGCTGCTTATCATCAATCAACTTGGACTTCAGCTTGTTGATCATTTCATCCAAAGACAGTTCACTCAGTTTGTTGTTGTCCTTAATGATTGAAATGTTGGTGTTCCATGACTTTGGCAAGCTGTTTAGGAGCTTCAAAATTTTATCTTCCAATTCCGGTTCCACTCCATAACTTGACATCTCGGCCATTAGAGAGACAAATCTTTGCACTTGTGCTTCGAAGGATTCACCCTGGATATGATTAAACAAATTGAACTTTTGCTTCAACATCTGCTTTCGACTTGCCTTGATGTCTGGGTTTCCCTCATAAGCCACTATCAATGCATTCCACAGTTCCTTTGCCGTCTTGCAATGCTTAAACCCTTGAGCAATGTCCGGTGTCAATGCCATGGTCATTATCGCAAAGGCCCTCTCAGCCTTGTTACACCTCTCCCAGTCATCATCCTCAAATTCATCTTCAGTCTTTTTCTTTCCTGATTTAGGTCCTGCTTGATGTATAGGTACGTGTGGTCCATTTAGAACTGCTATCCACAACCTTAAATCAACACTCTTCAAATGGTTCTCGAATCTATATTTCCACTCTAAGAAGTTATCTGCCGAAGTTAGCCTTGGCGGACGAGTTATAGATCCGATCTCGAAATCCAGTTTCTGGTACATGCTCGGCTCAAAATCCATTTCAATAGCTTGGGTAACTTAACCTAAAGTCCAAAAGTCCAAAAATTCACAAAGTCTTGATAAGACAGTCCTGATTACGATGACAACACCCGATTACGATCGGAAACCCCTGATTACGATCCAAAGTAAATCGCAAACCCGATTCCGATTGAAATACTCGTAAACGCTGATTACGAGTTCCGATTACGATTCCGATAATCGTACACTCCGTTTCCGATAGGCTCAATCGTAAACTCCGATTACGATAAACCCGATTACGACTCCGTAGTCGTAAACCCTGATTACGAACTGGAAATGTCGTAAACGCCAAAAGTACGAATCGTAAACACACAAAAATGTGATCTTGAAGTCGTAAACGCCAAGAAACCCAGAAAAAGTGATCGTAAACGCCAAGAAATGCAGATCTTCAACCAAAACCTGATCGGAAACACCAAAAACCGATGAACACAGCAGCAACACAGATCGTAAACACTTGAAACACCCTCAAATCTTCGAACACAGCCCAGAAAACTTGAAAACCTGCTTGAATCTATATCGTGTGAGCCTCGAATCGATGATTCTTAGCTCTGATACCAATTGTAGGTCCGAGATCAAACCACCTACACGATATCTAGCCAAATACGAGTGCGGAATCCTCGTACAAGCTTGATTCAAGAGAAATAGTAGAAGAATAGACTAGATCTATGATAAAGATGAAGTCTTGAATGATAAATCTCTACTAGAAGCTGATCGTAAATAGCAATATATGATGAAAATCGTAAACTGCTTTGAATAGATTGAAAAGCTTCCATACAACTACTCAAAATGAGGTTTATATACTACCTCAACACATAATCGTAAACCTAGTCTGGCACAACAAGCCCAAGTCGTAAACTAGTTAAGCCCAACTACAAATAAAATAACTAGCCCAAATCAAAACTAAGTTAGCCCAATTACAAATGTTCATGCCTTAAATAAGCCTAGCCCAACAAAAGGGTCTAGCAAGAAACTAGATCCTAGCCAACAACTACTAAAGTAAACGCCATAGAGAAAAAGGAGAAAAGAAGAAAAAAAAAGTGAAAGTTAGAGACTCGCTATTCCTTTCCTCTAATCCTTACATCTCAAACTACAATTCTGATTGTTTATCCAAAAAAGAGATAACTTTAACTTGAGCAACGACCTGGAAAAACACCAATTTTTGTTATGGATTACTTCATTTCTTTTATGTAATGAACCCTTAATTTAGTCATACCTATATTTATTTTTTGAGTACCGTGTTGTATATTGTCATCGTCGCTCCATCGCAGATAAAAAAGAGTACCGTGTTATAAAGTGTCACTACTGTCATATCGCGCACATAGAAAACGGGTACTCATTTTAAATTTTCGCTGCACCATATCGCACTAACAGAAACAAATTCCGCGTTGTAAAATATCGCTCTGCCGCAAAGCGCGAACAAAAGACGAATAACATGCTATAAACCATATTTCTTGGTATTATCTGAAATGAATAACTCTTTTAGTAAACCTTCAAAACTCTAAAAGCACGATCCAAACCGATCACCGTCCTAGAAATTGATACCAGGTTACTGGATAATGTTGGTTCCTAACCAGTTCTCAACTTACACTAATCCTACGAATGAGAAAACTAACATTTGAACAATACAATGTATTTACGAAAGGAATGATAAACTAAAACAAAACAAGTATCGCGTTGGTTGATTGTTGCCGCCGCTGCAACGCGCGGGTAGATAAGCTAAATCGATGATACAAATGAGAAAACCAATATACGTACATTAGAAGATATATCATGAGGGTATGGATAAACGAACAAAAATAAGTACTACGTTCGTTGTTTCCCAAATGAACACCCAAACTGTTGTGCCGCCATAACGAGCGAACAAATGACGAATAATGCTTATGTACTGCTGCCGCCGCAACGCGCGGGTATTCCCCTAGTAAATATATATATATATATATATATATATATATATATATATATATATATATATAGTGAAAAGTTCATTGTAGACACCCTCATAAGTGTAGACATGTAGACACCCTTTTTCACCATTAGATCTCTTGATCTAGTGGTTGTGATAATTTCATTTTTTTCTTTTTTTCTTTTTTCTAATTGTTCAGAGCATTTCACATGTGAAAAAGAGCTATTTCACATGTGAAAGTGTCTAAAATGAACCTCACCCTATATATATATATATATATATATATATATATATATATATATATATGCAATTAAAAGAATATAAGGAAAATAAATAAATAATAATAAAATAAAAAAAATGAGGGACAATTTGGTTTTAGTCATCTTTGTTGACTTTAATTTTAGTTCCTATACTTTTTTAAACATTCATAACTTTCATATGCAACATTATATTATAAAAAATTACACCATAAAAACAAGTGTTAAAAAAATACTCTTTCGAATTTTGACACAATATGACACAATTATTTGAACATTTTGATATAATGCAAAGAGTAATTTTTTAATTTTATATATAAAAACATTGTACGTGTTTTTGAGATAAAAAATTATTGTTTTTAAGGTGTAATTTAAAAAAAAAATCGTATCTAAAAGTTATGAAGGTTTAAAAATGGGAAAACTTGATAAAAAGTTAGGGGACATTTGCATATCTACCATCTAAATTTAAAAAATTGCATATATCCCCAAATCATATTTAAAGGGCATTGTATATTATGCATTAAAAACTTGTGTTTTGAAAAAATATGCAATTTTGTTTCAAAGTAGGGGATATATGCAATTGTCCCAAAATACTCTTCTATCTTTTGTTTTCTTTGTATACAGAAAAATTTTAGTCCATAGATCTTCATTTAATTAATGATCTAAAGGTTATAATTCTTTTTTATCTTTCTTACTCAAACCAAATTTATCACTATAACCCCTCTCTTAAATTATATATAGAAATATACATGAATTAAAACCGACTTTATAATGAAATAGCAACTGAACTTTACGTGTTGTAATAGGTTATTGTTTCTTAAACTTCTTTTACTTGAAACTTGATTAAATATATTATTAAAAGAGTTTGTGCTTCAAAACGGACAGAATAAGTACGTATGTTTGTTGTTCAGAAAAGAAGTACGTATGTTTGTTTTAATGGTTTTTGTTAGACTAGGTTATAGTTACAGCTCACTTTGTATCATATCCAATCTACAAGGATATATTATGTAAATATGTATCTCTATGTATTGTATATTAATGTGGTGAATCAATGAGAAAACACAACAGATTACACAAAATATTCTCCAATATGATGAGACGTTTAGCTCGGTCATCAAGCCGGCAACTACACGGACGATACTTTTTATTGCTATATCTCATGGGTGGGACATTAATAAACTGGAAGTTAAAAATGCTTTCCTGCATGGCCATCTATCGAAAACAGTGTACATGCATCAATTCAAATTATTTTTGAGATCCTTGCTTTCCAAACCATGTCTGCTGTATAAAATGCTCACTTTACGGGTTAAAACAGGCCCCTCGGGAGTGGTACTAACGGTTTACCGATTATGTCACTACTATGGGGTTCCGGCATAGTATGTGTGATCACTCGCTATTCATCTACCAGCATGGACTAGATACTACTTATATGCTTTTATATGTAGATGATATTATTCTCACCACTTCATCTCCTAGTCTTAAACACTTCTTAACACAGAAACTAGCCCGAGAATTCGCAATGAAGGATCTCGGACCTCTTACTAACTTTCTTGGCATTTCAGTTAAAAGAAACAGGGATGGCTTGTTGTTATCACAATAAAAATATGCTCAAGAGATTCTTGTTCAAGCTAAATTGGCATATTGCAACTCGTGTCACACTCCTGTTGACACGTCTGCCAAGTTAGGATCTAAGGTAGGGAACCCGGTTCTATATCCCACCCATCTTTGAAGCCTTACAAGTGCGTTACGGTATCTTACATTCGCTAGACTGGATATCTCTTATGTTGTTCAGCAGATCTGTATGCACATGCATGACCCGCGTGTGGGACATCTCAATGCTTTGAAATGGATCCTTCGTTACATGAAGGGAACCTCCTTCATGGGTCTTCACATCAGACCAAGCCCAGTCATGTCTCTCGTCTTCTATACTGACACTGACTGGGCCGGGTGTCCTAATACTCGTCAGTCAACTTCCGGGTACTGCATATTTATTGGTGAGAATCTGATTTCCTGGTCCTCCATACGGCAAACCACGATTTCGCACTCGAGTGCTGAAGCCGAATACATAGGGGTCGCACATGTCGTGGCCTGTGACACCTAGGTCAAAACCAGGTCAACCCATTGACTTTGACTTTTATTATTACCATTAATACGTGCATTATCTGTTAATTACTTGTTAACTATCTGATTATTATCTATTAACTAGGAATATATATGTTCGTCTAAAATAATTTCCGAGTTTGTACCAACTATTTTTGTGCGACTTAAAAATCAAGAAAAACCATTAATGTCTTAATGGAATTTTAACAACAAGAAAAATATATAAAATGTGACTTTTATATATTCTCCGCTCGGTATCCGAACTGACTGTTCGACACGTCAAAATTTAAAATAATTTTAAAATCTTTCAAAAGTTTGTCAAGACTTGAACTCCTCAACCCGTTTCACGCAGAAAAATCCGAACATCAACCGAACACTGAACCCGTAACCCTGTTGGGCCCAGTCAGGCCCAACAGTCTCAAAACTTATCCGTTTGACCCGAATATTTTACCGATGACTCTGTGTAACCCAACGAGCTTTGACTCAACTCGCCAACCCGTAACCCGACCCGATAACCGGCCCATTAACCGGCCCAGTGACCGAACCGCCAACTGGCTTCCGGCCCGACCACCGGCCCGGTTACCCAGCCCGTCTCCGGCCTAGTTTTTGGCCCAAGGCCCAACCGACCCATTTTATTTCTTTAATAAATTTCGGCCCAACTATTTAAGCCCAAATTTTTATAAACTTAACCCAACAAGATTTTATATAAAAAGTCCACCAAACTTTTATAAACACTAATCCACTATTGTTATACCAACCCATGGACTTTTATATAATTATTGAATCTTAAAACACCCCCAACTTTTATAAAAAGTCTCCATCTTTTTAGAGATCACCTACAAATCTTATTTAGGTGAATATATTAAATCAAAACTAAAATGAATTATGAGTTGTCAAGTGTGTATTAACCAAAGGGTAATTAGGCACCTTTTTAGTATAAATAGGGGGCTAAGTTCACCCCAAAACCTTGCACCACCCACAACTTTCTACCTCCCTCACTCTCCACTCTCTCACTCCCTATTCGGCCTTAGCCGAACACCCCCTCCCTCTCCTTAGCCGGCCACCGGCCACCACCCAACAACCACCCTCCACCGCCATCGAGCAACCACCTAACCACCCCTCAATCGCCGTGAACCACCACCATTCAACCCTTACTTTTGTAAGTTAACTAACCTTTTTTTCTATACTTAGTCACTCACCCGGAAACATCTCAAGTCTTGATATAACTTAAAATAAATTTTTTCTCTAATTCTTTAAAACAACCAACACTTGGATTAATAATACAAGTGACTTGATCTAACACATCTTTGGTGCCTTAGGGCTTAAAATAGCCAAGATGTGAGGTTGTGCACTAAGGAAACCCAATTGGGAGTATTGTGTATCAAATCTAGATCATTTATATTTATCTTGCATTTAATTACTTGCTATTTAATTTCTTGCAATTTATTTTTTGTTATTTGTTTATCTTGGTCCTAACACTAATGTGTTAGTTGATATGTCCTAATACTTCAAATATTAGTAAGATTTGTTCACTTGTTTGAACATAAAGGTCCTAGCTTTTGCTAGTTGATTATTTATTTTACTTGTTATATATTTACTAACTCATGACTTACATAAATGATCTAACAACATTAACTTGTCTTAAATAAACCCATGACTTAATCCTAACACATAAGTGTTAGTTGAAATCTTTGTAAGTCATGAAAATATAAAACATAATCATTGGACAAGTTAGATGACCTACAAAAACCATGGATTTAATTTTGATAAACAAAGACTTGTTTAAAAATTAATAAATGAAATATTCCTAAAGACATGGAATAAATGGATTTTTGACTTAAAAATGACTTGGATTATATTGATTTTTAACTATAAAAATACATTTTTATAAACCTTGATCAACCCCTAAAAGACTAGTTTCAAGTTTGTGATTTTTATAAGATAAAACATGACTTTTATTTATAAAAAGTTCATAAAAACTGTTACGGATCAGATCAGATCAGATCCCGACACATTTTTAACACATATTTTTGATGTTTTAAATAAACCAAAGTGACCGAAATAGAGAAATGTTGCGTAGAGAGAAAACCGGAATCAAAACGGATTAATATGCAACGAGAAAACTCAATTTTAGTGACTTATTTCAAAACCAACCAAAAATATATTGTAAGACTTGAAACTAACCTAAAGGAATATTCTTGACATTTCCTAAAAATATATAAAGTCCAAAAGCAATAAAAGTCTATTTATTAAACAAAACCGGTGACTACGTTTTCTATAAGCTTTAAATAAATATTTTAGTTATAAAATACTTAAACGATTACGACACCAAACGTTTTGACTTGGAAAATAACTATTGACTATTTCTAAATAAAAACGTTCGCATTTTAAGTGATAACGTAAAACGTTTTCGACGATTCAAACGTCAAATAATTATATTTGAACATATAATTACTTATAACACTTAAACTTTTAATTTATTAAAAGATGACCATCTTAAGTCATCCTATGATTATAAATTTTGTCAAAGTGAATTTATAAAATCTTTTATAAATGTATAAGTATAAATACAAAGACTTGTATTTATTTTTAACTCACTTATACTATATCAATAAACCTTGTCACATATTTTTACCTGAAAAAAATATATAATTATTTTGTCAAATAAGTATAAAAGGTTTAAGTCATGACCTATATAAATATATATAAATCTATCTATAAATAATAATAGACATTATTATTTATTTCAATGTTTAAAACTTGATTGAATTTTTTTAAGTTTAAATTGATTTATTGATTTATTTAACTTTCCTAATATTTATTTTAACATAAATATAAGTATTGATTTTCGTATATTTATTTGATCAATAAATATTATCAAACGGACTTCGAAAACTAAAACAAACGGGATATTATATCAAACTTGAGCGGTATCGTTTGGGTGACAATATTGTTACTCAATAACCAAATGTCTTATATATATATATATATATATATATATATATATATATATATATATATGCATTATCTTATTATTTATTAGGACGTTACTTGCACCCCTTCATTTTCGGACTTGCATACTTATCATTATTCATCTAGATCAGGTGAGTCTCGCGGCCCCTTTCTTTTAAACTGTTTTGATACTTTGGGGGAGGAATCATGAACTAAACCGTTTTATACTTGATATCTTGGTCGAACTGTAGTCTGCCGTATGATTAAATGTTCTTTACTTACCCTACAAATGAGAATATTTCGTTACATAACGAATTGTCACAAATCCCACTATTAATTGAATTTGATTAGTTTTGTTCGAAAAGGTAACTAGTGAATAGATCTATTTGGGTTAACAACCCTACTTGATTGGTAGATCCAATCCCAACGTGTGCATTTGTCGAATAGTACACACCAGTTATTATTGTTCCATTGCAGTATCTTTAGGGAAGATGTTATGAGTCGGTAATTCTGTTAGTTTCAAATTCAAAGTTCATTGCTAATCATTACATCACGGTGACCATATCATTATCTTGTATACCTTAAACCATTTACAAACTATTTGTAGAGTCTTAAACTTGTGAACTCACCAACTTTATGTTGACCCTTTTAAACTCATGATTTTCTAAGGTAACTAAATGTATCCGCACGTGCAAACGGGGCCATCACTCATAAACGGACCTGCTGCTGATGGAGTCGTAGTCCCAATTTTCCACCTAACTCTTTTCAAGTATTTTAGGAACTATCTTAAATTTTAAGAACGATTTCCATCTTTATTATTAATTGTAAGACAATGTCATTTTACCACTATTTCCGCTGCAATCCAAATGACGTTTTATTTATCAATTGTTTTACTATTAATTGTTCTAAGTATCCACGACCATGATTTCATGATGTCACACGCCTCCGTTTCCGAAAGTCCAGGGTGTGACACGGCTGGAATCTGTTGGATTCGTAATTTGCTATTAGAACTGCACCGACTGCTTCGGCATACATAATTGGTCTACTGTGATAATGTAAGTGCAATTTTCATGTCAGGCAACCCGGTTCAACATCAAAGAACTAAGCACATTGAAATAAACATCTGTTTTGTTCGAGAAAAAGTTCGACTTGGCCAGGTTCGCATCATTCATGTTCCTCCGAGATACCAGATTGCCTATATATTGACCAAGGGCCTACCAAGGATTCTTTTTTATGAGTTTCGATCCAGTCTAAGTATCCGTGACCCTCCTCTTTAGACCGAGGGAGTATATTGGACTAGGTTATAGTTATAGCTCCTTTTGTATCATATCCAATCTACAAGGATATGTTATGTAAATATGTGTCTCCATGTATTATATAGATGTGGTGAATCAATAAGAAAACACAACAATTTACACAAAGTATTCTCCAATAGTTTTCAAACTTGGATGGCGACCAAAACTTAGGTGGCGTTTGGTTCACGGAATGTAATGTAATTGGAATTATAAAGTTTTTCTTTTTAAAGTTGTGCGTAAGTTGGGTAAGGAAATGATTTGAAATACAATGAATTCCTTTAATCAATGGAATTTAGAAATCCTTCACTTTAATGAAGGAAAGTTACATGACCTCAAATTCTATTGATTAAAAGAATTCATTGTATTTCAAACCCCTTTCTTACCCAACTTAAGCACAACTTTAAAAGGAAAACTTTACAATTCCAATTACATTACATTCCGTGAACCAAACGCCACATTAAATTACCGTTTTCATCAAATAATTCTTTGATATCTACTTGTAAATTTTATGAAGATTTCTATTATATTTGGCCACGTTTGATTAAATAACAATAATAACTAGTTTAGAGCTCCCCACGTTTTGCGAAGGACGTAGCTGTGAACGTAAAGAGCATGATTGTGCTTTGCGGCGGTCACAGTTTTGGCGTTTACAAAGCATGCTAGTCGACAAAAGAAGGGTAAAAATACGCTTAAAAAAATAGTCGCAAACGTTATGATATATAGAAACAATAGAATTTTTAAATTGTCAAATCTAGATCCGTAAGAAAAATATCTTTTAAAAAATATTTTTTTACACGTACGAAACATAAAGTTTGTTAACAAAAAGAAACGGAGCAATGAAGCCACAACGTGCGTTGGGTCGGCCGTAGTTTTAAGTGTTTAACCTATATGAACGTCGAAAGTAAGAGAATGTTAAGTACAACATTTATATTATAAAACCTAATAAAAATAATATGAAACATACAGTTTGCTAAGCGTGTTAGGGAAAAACTACACCTATTTACAAAAACAAAATATAAATTGAAACCAGGAGAAAAGAAAAAAATATACGGAATAGAGTATAATCATCTACCCAGTTCAAACAATTACATTGTACCTAACCACTTCGCTAAGGAATAAGATGTAAACAAATTATGGTTATATTATGATATTATATATTGATAGATTTTATTGAAAAAAAGTTTTTAAATCAGTATGAGATACAAGAATATAAAATATGTGGACTAATTATTTGGTCCAAAAGGAAAAGAGTCAAAAGGAAAAAGAAAAGAGGGGTTGGACAGGAAATTGCAATAAGGCTAATATTATAAAAAAATTAGCCAAAAATATAAAGCAGGGAATTATTTTGACCAAAAAGAGGTTCCCAGGTTTCGAACCTGGAACTCTAGCTTTCAAACAAAACATATGACCACCGGGTCATTTCCACCTTTGTGGATTTATGTTTAAGAGGCGTTATATAATATATATACGAAAAGTCAACAGGGAAGCACGCACACAGACGTGTTCCTGTTTAACCTTGGAAATCAATTTTAGATAATAATAATAATAATAATAATTATAATAATAATAATAATAATAATAATAATAATAATAATAATAATTTGTACTACACTATACTATGTATGAGGAGGTCAAGAATGTAATTTATCAAAAAATATTTTTGACGTTTTGATGAAAATTTTATTCAAACCTGAGGTATGACTATACAAGTAATAGAAGTATAAACTTACAATCTGTCAATTAAAATTTTAATAATAAAAAAAACAACCTGTACACGTACAACATCCTCAATGCATCATGCGGACAAGCCTCCTAATAACAACCACACCAACAACAACAACAAAGAACTACAACGACGACGACGACAACAACAACGTGGTTATAGATAAAAATCTATGTTTTGAACACTTCAACTTAACTTGGTGCTGGAAACACATCTCATCTTAATCTCTGTTAATATATCTATTGATTGAATCCAACTAGGTTTATAATGAGTGTTTAATAAATTTAAAATAGTTATAATACATCTTCACTATAAAGATTAAGCTCAATAATTGTGACATATATCCCCGAAAGGTCAATTTTGTCGCCGCTATTGGTATTGACGTCGACTTGTCGCTGTTAATGGTTTGTTTCTAATGCCCAAATGTCCTAGCTAACGTTTTGTCACTAATGATCAAAAGTCATTGATATTACTCACTGTTTTGTACATATATTTCTCAGTATTTTCAGCTTTCCAGCTTTCTCCAAATACATACATACACCATAAAAAATACATATTTTACAACTTAATACATATATACGCTACCATTGGCATATATAAAGTACATAAACGTTTGATTTCCAGATGTAATTTATAATTCAAACAGAAAACTAACAAACAAAACATAAAACTGAGGATCCATATCGTGATTTGTAATAAGGAGATATTGCTCCCGATAAAATCTAAATTGGTTAAGAACAGTTCTCAAGAACTGTGCATGCAAAGCTAGTTGTTGCTTAAGAAGATGATGACCTGGATGGACTTGAGTTCTTCAGGAAGTACAGTTCATCCAGATTGATTTTATATTGTACTACTTCAGGATGCAGACACAACAACCTAATGTCAGAGTTGGAGGTTTATTCACCAAACACCAGACACTGTCAGCTGCATATGTCACACCAAATGTTGTTCAACTGTTTTTTTGATAATTAGTCTTTTGCTTATCGAATAAGTGTCAAAGTAATATAGTATTATATTATAGATGGTAAATATCATCTTAGAGAAATCAATGAGTCTCATTGATCATATATTGTATTTGTACTTCACTTTATAATCACGCGATTGAGAAATCCCACTGTGAGTAATAAAATAGTAAAGCTGCACTTTACACTTGTGTTCTTACTTTCAAGTATTATTGTGATCTTATTTACACATTAGTGAGAGTTTATATTAAGGTCTTTTTGCCTACTTAATATAGTGAAGAAATCTTGTGTTAGGTTTAGCATAAACCACGACCCTACAAATGGTATCAAAGTTTTGGCTCTTATCTTAAAGATTTCTTTTTTTTTCAAGATCTAATATTACTACTCACTAGCTCTCAAAACAATTTTTTTTCTTTCAAATTATTCTCAAAATGTAACAAATGAAACAATCTGACTCTGAATGGTAGTAACACCAAACCCCCTATGATAACTCCAGATGATTTGGTACATGGAAGCTCAGAATGTAAGGCTTCATAAGGTACAAAGATTACAAGATGTTGAGATTTATAGTTAAATCTACTTATGTCCTAACCATTGATTCTACTGTTGATCCATCTTTGAAGATACTTAAAGAGTTCTCTAAGTCTCAGAAGATGATCAAAAGAAGTATGAAGTTGACTCTAAGGCTTTATCGATATTGCAAACCTCTCTTCCAAACTAAATCTTTCATGGGTTGAGGAAATGAAAAAATGCTCTTCCAACTAACACTTTTAGAAACTACAAGTAATTCGATTTAAATATATATTAATTATATTAAATTACTCTTAGAGACTACATGTAATTGCTAAAAGTGTAACATTTAGCAACCACACTTCTAGCGATGACATTTTCACTTTCAGCGACAAACTTCTAGCGATAACTTTTTAGCAACCACATGTGGTCGCTAAAAGTATAAGAGATGATATATAGTCGCTAATGTAAAAAAATGTGGTCTCCACAGATGCTGTTTGTTGTAGTATGAGCTATGAAAAACTCTAAATGAGATGTATGAAGGGACGGATAAGGTGAAAAAAAAAGATATGCTGAAACAAAGGTATGAGAACTTCAATTATTGAAAAGGTAAATCTATGATAGCTCAATACCTAAGGTTCGTACAAATCTTTGATGAAATCTAGAAGGCATGAGTTGTAACGGAGAACAATGATATTATTAGGAAGTTTTTTAGATCACTCCCTGATATTTGAACTATTTACTTAGTCAGCATCAGAGGTAACAAGGATTTGAAAACTTTGCACCCAGGTGAAACGCATGGCATACTGTGACA